>JAMZAV010001173.1:0-370802 GCA_024449915.1 Sweltsa coloradensis
ATTTTTAATAATCTAATTGCAATCCCAACACTCAAAACGTTTTATTTGAATTTCCATTCGAATCACTCAAAACAAAACTCCAGGGCCTGGATTCTTCAAAACGCCTAACTAAGACGTGTCTTAACTAGGACACTCTTAAGTCATTCTAGCTACTTAGGACACGGATCGGTATTCCTGAAAAATCTTAGCCCGTATTCTTCAAAGTGCCTAGCGCTAGGACACTCCTGAGACGTGCAATAGATAGGTCAGCCCTGCGCGCGTCTTAGCGATGTCCTAGTGAGCAATGGCGGCGACTACAGAAGCTGGCTGTACCACCTCGAATGTAAAAGTCACAATTAAAAATGTTTGTGTCATCAGATTTTAATTAGAGTGGTATTTTTGGATGCAGAAACATTTGCAAATAAAAGTAAAACAAATCATGTAATGCAACATTTTGTTTTAACAATAAAGGTAATCTAACCTAAAATTTGACAGGTAGGACCGTTGGAGTATGCCCCCCTAGCCATACGCTTACGTTTTCTTTGCTTTTAAAACGTAGTTGTGGTAAGATTCACAATTATAAATCAATGCAAACGGTAGAGAACTAATCCGTACGTTATTCATATTGCTTATACGCCCTAGAGACCTAAAAAGGCTAGGTCCTAGGCCTAGGGTAGGGGGCTAGGCTAGAGCATTGACTTGCAAGAGTTGCGACCTATGTAGGCTATAGGCCTGGGCCTAGTTCATCTACAACCGTATTTTATTAGAGAAATATAGGTACATGAGGCCCTCACAGTAAATCACTAATTGAAATGAAAATGCAGAGAGGCTATAGGCCAAGGCCTAAATGTCGTCTTGGCCAACGCGGCTGGTACGATTGCCCTAGTCCCTAGGCCTAGGCCTATGACTTGGCTTATGGCTAACAACTGTCCGAACCTGGGCTCTAGGCTTCACCTACAGCTATGTCTAGGCTTAGGCTTTAAAGTAGGCCTATGATGCCTACTTCATATAGAGTACATTTTATAAAACAAGTCTTAACTCATTAATTCATTACAAACCGCAAAGCGATCTTTCGTATATTGATCATTCGCGGCTGCTGCTAACCGAGTGACAAGATTAAGCATATTATTAATATGCTTGTTGTATCTCAGTGTAGGTATTTAGTTTCAATCAATTTAAGTCAGTAGGCCCTACTTCTATGACTATGAGCGGTGAAACCTACTGCCAGCAGTAGGCCCTAGGTAAACTGCATCCTTTTATTTATTTCTAACAAGGTGAACAATTTTACATTCTGCCATATTTAGTGAATATGTAGTAGGTAAGGTAGATATAATAGCAGGATAATTTAGTATTTAGTTGGTACCTATTAATCTCTATGGTAAAATAAAGATAATATTAAGATCACTCTTAATGTGGACAAGAAGAAAATTTTAACGGAAGTGAAGAGATTCATTGGGCAGTCTCTGGGACTGGAGATGGGAGCTGGAGGGAGCCCAAAGGTCCAGCTACTGATCCTGCCATCCTGATCCAGATTAAACACATTATTTTACCTTGTAAAATATTGTTCCTACATGACATATTTTAACATTCATAATTATAAGGGTTGCGTTCTCTGTAATATAGGCAGGTATATCTACATATTTGCTTAAAATTGAATAATTTGATTGGTTAGTAATAGTCAGCATGTTAAGATAAGCACATTTGTAGAGTCTAACCTTGTTTACCCAAAAATAACTAGGCCTACCAAACAAACCAGCATGACTAGGCCTACAACAAAAATGAAACCCACTTCCAATGCAATTCCACACACTAATATTTTACAGTTACACCATTCTGTGACAAAGACAGAATAAAATAGGGCTAAGCAAATTATTCTTAGTAAAATCATTGTCAACTACTTTGAAGTTAGTGGATATAGTAGGGCTAGTAAGCACTGTAAGCTAACTACCGGTACTCTAAAGTTTAAATTTGTATTACAAAAGTAAAAAAAATTTGTTTCCGCGTTGTATTTTGAAACACTAGGGGCCTACTCATGGCATTTTGTCATAAACACTTCAATGGGTTATTTGAGTAGACTAGTGACACATGTCTAATAGCAATTTCCTTTTAACAAGGTAGTACCAAGTACATACCGGTAGTACCATCCTATGCTATCCACTGTAAAATTTGGTTAAAAAACTGTAATTTTTGATTAAATTATTGGTGATGTGTTTGTCTACGGATTGGGACTAAATATGATTCATAAATGAGTACCTATGCATACCTACATGTTTTCATGCATTTACATCAATTTTTGTTTTACTTAAGCCTTCTTTGACAGAATTTGGAGAAGGATCATTGAAAAAAATTAGTATACAAATTACAATTTTTTTTTTTTTAATATTGTAAGAAAATGTTCCTGATGGTAGCTAGTTGATACCCTGCAGTAGGCCCCTAAGTGTTCAAATAATTTCACCCTATAGGCCTACCCAATTTCCTTTTTGAAATTTTAATTACCTTTATTGTTGTTTGCTACAGTAAATTAATTTTACTAACTGCAAAAATTTCAGAGGTAGTATGAGAAAATTAACAATGATGAATATCATAGTGAATATAAAACAATATAAAACAAAATATAAAAATTATGAATATAAATGAATATCATCTCATATACCTAGTTAAGACAATATTGGCCTACTGTAAATTGCTACATGTCAATTAATGTTTGATGATAATTTTTATGATTATAATGTTTGTAAATTGTAAAATATAATTTGAAAGTTAAAACCAGTTTACAAGTACATGCTCTACCTGTAGTAAACAATATTTATAAATTGTGTAGTCCCTAATGTTCAATGTGTTGGAGTTTGTGTAACCCACTATCCAAAACAAATTGTACATCATGTCATATTAGGGGCTATTGACTAAACATTATGATTTCTGTTTCACTTATGACACAAAGGTGTTCAAATGAATATAGTCATTAATAGGATCTGTATTAAGGTGAAAGGTGTAGAACTATTGGCAACATGCTGGTAAGTCACTGGTTAGTGCTGATTACTTCTAGTAAAATTTAAATTCAACATTAGGGGTGGGGGTTGTAAAGAGACAGTAGGTTGATTGGACCATAACATACATGTAAGTACATTATTTCAATGAGTAATTTGAATCATTATAATGTATAGAATAGAGCACGGGTGTCATATCAAATGACCCAGTAAACTATTATTTATTTTTTATTATTTTATTATTGTTCATACTATTACTATCTACAATCTACCACATGACAAATTTATTATTGGTAACTCACTATTTAGTGCTGGCCATTACTAGTAACTAGTAAGTGTTGGTGATGGTGGAGTAAAAGTGGTTGTAGAAGGGACATTTGGGTAGGATCAAAACTTTTTGAAATGTAATTTTGGGTTTTGTTAATAAGTAATCATAATGTAGATGGTACGATCTAATACCCATTCCCATGTTAAGAGAAAATGTGAGAAAAAACTGATCATATCTTTGATACATTGACATTTTAATAATTTTAATAGTATTTTAAAGTTATTAAATTTGGTCAATCTATGCCCCCCCAAATTAATGAAGGTGGAGGAGTATTGCAAAAAATGGCAAAATAAATTAAACAATTAATAGAATATATTTGTTTATTCCTCATTATTGTGTTGGTATAATTATTAGAAAATAATATTTAGTCAATTTCATTGATGTGCCCCCCCCCCCCCCCCCTCCACCCCACACGTACACAATTAGGTGTGGTGGAGGTGGTTGGGAGGGGGGGAGTGATTGTGGAAATGACAGTAGGTTGATTGAACTAAAATATGTTTAAAAATAATTTAAATTTTAAATTTAAATAATCATAAAATTTATAGAGAATACCAGCCACACCACATTCCTATTTTAAAGAGTGGTTAAGGTGTTATTTTATTAGGGATGACATATCGCTTGCCTACTCGAGGGTATTCAACTATCATTATTATTTCCCACCATGTCAAATTTTATGCATGGTAACCGAAAATGCAATATTTTATAGTACTAGGAAAACGCTTAAGTCCCGCCGCGTTGTTGGATGAGCGTAATTGGTGCATTGAGCTGCCATGTGTTATGCGGATTTTCTGTTGTTCTGTGCAAAAATCATTACTAAGTTGAAGATTTTTTTAAAATTAAATTAAATTAAATGAAAAATTAACCTAAATTTTAATTTTTTTTAATTAATTGTAATTTAAAAAAAGGAAAAAATCGTAATATTGAAATTTTCATAAGAAATAATTATTCAATTGCGCACAAATTTTACACAAATATATGAATTTATAAAATTAAGGTTCTGTGAAAAAATTATTACAATAGGATAAAGCATATAGGTGTTATAATTCAAAGAATTGTTTTAAAAAAGAAAAAAAACGTAAAATTTCAATTTTCATGAGAAATAGTTTTTTGATTGCGCTCAAATTTCACACAAATACATAAATTCATAAAATTAAGGTTCTGTGTAAAAATCATTAAAATCGGACAAAGCATGTAGGTGTTATAAGCTGAAGAAATTTTTTTTAAATTGAAATATATCGTAAAGTTGCGATTTTCATGAGAAATAATTTTTCGATTGTGCTCAAAAACGTGGCAGTTCTTCGTTCAGAGATTTCGAAGGCCTCCATAAAATTTCATCGCAATTGGAGTATCGGTTTAGCCGGAATCGTGTTAACAGACACACAAAAATACAGAAAAAAAAAGAAAAAAAAAAAATTCCGGATTTTTTTCTCCAGTGTAGTGAAATGGAATCTTCGCTTCGCTCGCTACGCTCGCTACGCTCATCCAATTAGTGTGGACTGTTAGGTACGGTACCAATTATTCTTTTGGTTGGCAAATATAACATTGTTTACACTTTAATGACTATCTTCAAATAAACTGATTGTTACTTTTGGATCCAGGGCTGTCGAAAGTATGAGAAAATTCTGAACAGGAACTTTTCCTTTCTCTCATAAAAACACCATTCCAAAGGAATCTGATAGTAACTTGGGCGGGCTGTCGGGGGTGATTAAAATTTCCAAATTTTGAGGGTTGGAAATATTTGGACTAGTACAAGCTGAATTTTCCACTCTTTCAAAAAAAAAACATTTTTTTAATTGGGCAGTAATTTTGATCCCTAGGGCAAACCCAAAAGGGGTAAAAGTAAAATTAAACAGATAAGAGAATAGGCCTAATGGTGCAAGTTGGATAGACTAATCTAGAAATGTTACGCTCTTTCATTAAAAACACCATATTTAAATGATCGGATGGTAATTTTGGGCCCCCCAGAGTTATCCAAAGTTGGGGTAAGTTTCCTTCCACTTTGGGATAGCCCTGGGGCCAAAAGTTACTATCTGAATTTTTTAAATTGTGTTTTGACGAAAGAGTGGAAAATTTCCTATTAGTGTAGTCCTAATTGCACCATTATTCGGCAATCTGTATATTTTGACTTTCCGCACTTGGTACCCCTGTGACCAAAATTATCCCCTGATTTTTTAATATTGTGTTTTTGTGTAAGAGCGGAAAATTTTCAATTTTCCCAGTCCCGTTTCACATCTATTTTCTGCTTATTCAAAAAAATTGGATTTTTTAATCTTTGGGCAGCCCTGCCGCTCAAAGTTACCATTTTATATTTTTAGGATGTTTTATAAATGTAAGAGCGGAAAATTTCCGATTTTTCTACCTAAGGTAAAATAGTATTACATTTTGCACTATTCTTCTGCTAAATGCCCTCACTATAATATAGGCAACAAACCTGACTACAGAAGAAAATTCAAATTTCGCGCGCTTTTTATAACTTACTTCTTATTGGTCCAAAATGTCAAAATTGATGACGTCATCTATGACGTAATGCTACTTTGTCTTAATATTTAGGACACGTCTGAGATTTTCTTAGGCACCTTGAAGAATAGGGCGTGACTTAGCTAGGACGTCTTAGGAACGTCTTAGTTAAAATGTCCTAGCAGTGTCTTAGTTAGGACACGTCTTAGCACTAAGACAAATCTTAGTTAGGCGCTTTGAAGAATCCAGGCCCAGTTCTCTGATTCTTCTGAATGGGCCGAGTATTAGCAGGCAACTCAGCACTAAAGTTCTAGGTCGAACTATAGATGACACGCTTCATTTGTCGTCTGATATTCAGATGACTGCTTCGCGCCTCACAAGCAAAAGTAAGCTGGTAAATAGGGGAGTTTATTTCTCCCTTAAACTAGAGGCAAGCTCTTGTAATCGTCGTCGGGGACACCCCCCTTCCCTTGACGACCTCCCCGACGACGATGACAGTGACGCAAGAAACGATGACAAAGACGATGACGACAACGACGTGAGAAATCCCCCTTCCTCCCCTTACCCGTGGCTGGTTCTGACCAGCATAGGCTTCTCTCCCCATATCCCCTAGGCTAGAGTGGTGCGTTATGACCCAACGGTTGACGCGTCCTTAATCCAAATAAACCAAATCTAGAAATTTTCGTTAAGGACATTGCCCGCTTCCATTGATGACCTCCCCGACGACGACGACGACGACGACATTCACACTACGAACGATGACAAAGACAATGACGACCGCGACGTGAGAACCACCCTATTTCATCCCCTTTGCCGTAGATGTTCTGACCAGCTTGGGTTCCTCTTCCCCATATCCCCTTGGTTACAAGTGACGGTTGACGCTCCTTTAATCAAGGCCTAGAGCATGGCCCCTCTTCCTCCTGTTAACCGTAGATGGTTCTGACCAGCATGCCCCCTCCCCCTCCCCATATCCCCGAGGTTTAAGTGGCGCATTGTGACCTAACGGTTGACGCGTCCTAAGCGCCCTAGTTACTCATGACGCCGTGTAATGACGTTCTCGTACCCCTGTCTGGGTCCGGGTTAGAATTTGTCTCATAGCATGGTGCTGCTAATTGTAAAAGGCGATTTAAGAGAAAACGTTAAACTACATCAGCTAGTAAAAGTGGAGTATATTACTCCCCGAAACAAGATGCGAACTTTGTCAATCGTCGTCGAGTACATCTCCCCTTCCCTTGACGACCTCCCCGACGAAGATGATAATTACACAACCAACGATAAAACGACAATGACCACGACGTGAGTACCCCCCTTTCCTCCTCCTACCCGTGGCTGGTTCTGACCAGCATGAAACCCTTCTCCCCATACCCACTAGGCTACATTGGCGACCTAACGGTTGACGCACCCTAAATCTTAATAAGTTAAAAAATCATGACCTGCGCGGGGGAAACGAGGGTGTATCTCAATTCCACCAGCCTACAATAATATACGCATACTTTCATGTACGCAACGTTTAATCATTACTGGAATTAACATTTTCTGGCAATGAGCACCTGAAATGCAATCGTCTACACCCGTTGAGGATGTAAACGAGCCACTGGAATCCACCTCGCATCGTGTAACAAACCCCTAACTTTCTAACATGGCTCACAACATGAGACATTTCGTTTAGTTTCCTGCGCTAATAATCACCTTTAGAACCAGCATCGCTAACATTTGTACGCGAAACGCAGCGCTTCAGTTCGCTGTTCTAAACCACTTTAAAGATGAACTTGCGATAACATGTTCTGAACAGCCACCACGCAGCTCGGTGCGGGCGTACGTACCATCCAAATATGATCCTTGCGCACACTATTTGAACTCTCACAATCATATTAGAACTTATCAAATGATTACGGCGAGAAACTTCCTAGATTTCACATTCAAAGTTATTTGTTTAAATTAAATTTTAATTCAAATAAAAAACGATTCCCTTTTCATTCAAATTAATATTTTTTCTTTTGCTTGTTTGATAACCAACCAACACACGATTAACTCAACTCATTATTTTTCAATATCACAGGCCGCGCAATATGACCCAACCGGTTGAAGCGCCCTAGTATCTCGCGTCGTCATTAATTGTTTGAATCCATCGGGTATAAATGCTCCCGTCTAGGTCGGGATAGAGTTTGGCCCAGAGCATGGCGAGGAAAGACATAATGTCCATCTCGCAAACATCAGCCAGTATGTTAAGGAGAATGAACTTCCCTGAAATTAGAGACGAGCTCTTGCGATCGTCGTCGGAAAAGATGTACCCTTTCCTTGACGACATCCTCGACGACGATGACGACGACGACGTCGACGACGAAGTAATTAACACCTTAAACGATGACAATATGATGACGACCGCGACGACGAAAGAAACCCTCCTCTTATTCCCCTGCCGTGGCTGATTCCGAACAGCATGGGATTACTTTCCCCACATCCCCTAGGCTAGAGTGACGCACGGTTAAAAATAAATAAAGTAAAATTAGCCCAGAGCACGGTTCTGCTGTTCTAAAAGGCAGGAAAATAGTAAAAGTCCATCTCGCAAACATCAGCTAGTAAGTAGGGGAGTATATTCCTTCCAGAAACTAGAGGCGAGCTCTAGCAGTTGTCGTCGGGGACCCCTCCCCCTTCCCTTGACGACCTCCCCGACGACCATGACAACACGAACGATGATCGAATGAATTGATGAATTTATGATGAACGAATCGTGTCCAACAAGTTGGGTTGGTGTTTCCTGTTCATAATACCGGTCTGTGCTTGGACAATGCTCTATCGTCGATGGTGGCAGCGTCTACAGTGTTGGCTTGGTTCTCTCTGTTATTAGCCGTGTTGATCCTGGATTCACCCAAGGTTGGAATCGTGTCCAGCAAGTTGGGTCGGTGTTTCCTGTTTAAAAAACCGGTCTGTGCTTAGATAACGCTCGCTCGTCGATGGTGGCAGCGTTGACATGGTTGGCTTTGTGTGTTTATATTATTAAAATAATAATTACTTACTGAAAGTCAGTTAAGAAACTGATTGTGTTGACTTTAAATACGAATTTAACATGTGTTTATTTACTTTTGTTCCCCTAAAACTTTTGTGAAATTGTCTGGCAGTAATGGAACTATGGGTTTACACTTACATAGGCATAACATAACATAGGAACATAAAACAGAAACAAAAAACAACAGCATAGGCCCCTCCTTTCCATATCCCCTAGGCTAGAGTGGCGCGTTTTGACATAACGGTTGATGCGCCCTCAATCCAAATAACTATATCAAAACAAATCCATCCATCTAAGTCAGGGAATTCTTGTCTTGTTTCAGGTGTCCACGGCTTCAGTTGATGTAGTCGCCAACCAAGTTCCGCGCTCAGACAACCAGACGTGAAAGGTTCGTTGATTTGTCCTGTCTCAAATTGTTTAAAACATTTCTGAACGCAGCGGAAACGTGTCATAGAACAGGAAGGTTGTGATTTATAGAGTCTTTTACCCCGTCTGGACCCGGGGTAGAATTAGCCCAGAGCATGGCTCTGCTGATCGTAAAAGGCGATTCAAGAGAAAAAGTCCACCTCGCAAACATCAGCTAGTATGAAGGGGAGTATTCTACTCCCCAAAAATAGACTCGAGCTCTGGCAATCGTCCTCGGAGACCTTGCCCCCTTCCCTTGACGACCCCTTGACGACAATGACGACAATGACACCACGAACGATGACGAAGACAATGAAGACCGCGACGAGGGAACCTCCTTTCCTCCCCTTACCCGTGGCTGGTTCTGACCAGCATAGGTCCCTCCCCCCCAACCCCCCTAGGTTAGAGTGGTGCATTATGACCTAACGGTTGACGCGTCTTTGATCCAAATTAACAAAAAATAGAGTCTTTTGTCATATGATAACGACGACAAACTTTCTTATTTATGACTATGCACACATTTTCATTACATTACATTTTTTAACCAGATTAATAACTTTCCTCTTGCACTCTCCGTCATCGCTATCATATTCTTTTCTTTCATTGACTTAGATAACAATATAACCTTCAAACACTCGAAAAGGCGATTCAAGAGAAAAAGTCCACCTCGCAAACATCAGCTTGTATGAAGGGTAGTAGTTTACTCCCCGAAAATGCAGGTGAGCTCTGGTAATCGTCGTTGTGGACCTAACCCCCTTCCCTTGACGACCCCTCGACGACGATGACGACAATGACACCACGAACGATGACGAAGACAATGACGACCGCGACGTGCATGAGAAACCCCTTTCCTCCCCTTACCCGTGGCTGGTTCTGACCAGCATAGGATCCTCCCCCCCCCCCGTCTGGGCCCGGGGTAGAATTGGCCCTATGCATGGCTCTGCTACTCGTAAAAGGCGATTCAAGAGAATAAGTCCCCCTCGCAAACATCAGCTAGTAAGAGGGGAGAATTTTTGTCCCCGAAACTAGAGGCGAACTCTGGCCATCGTCGTCGGAGAACCCTTCCCCTACCCTTGACGACTTCCCCGACGACGATGACAATGACGACAGCGACGTGAGAACCCCCGTTCCTCACCTGACCCGTGGCTGGTTCTGACCAGCATAGGTCCCTCCCCCCCAACCCCCGTAGGTTAGAGTGGTGCATTATGACCTAACGGTTGACGCGTCCTTAATAAAAAAAAAAAAAAAAAAAGACAAAAGACCACAAAACCACCTCGCAAACATCAGCTAATAAGAAGGGTAGTATATTTATCCCCTAATCTAGAGGCGATCTCTAGGGATCGTCGTTGGGAAACCTTCCCCTTATATGCCCAGTGCATAGCGCTGCTAATCTGAAAGGCGAGGAAAGAGATAAATTCCATCTCTCAAACATCAGCTAGTATGTAAGATAGTTATTTATCCCTGAAACGAGAGGCAAGCTCTGGCAATCGTCGTCGGGGACCTTGCCCATTCTCCTTGACGACGTCCCCGACGACGATGACAATGACACAACGTACAAAGACAATGACTACCGCGACGTGAGAAATCACTTACCTCCCCTTACCCGTGGCTGGTTCTGACCAGCATGGTTACCTCCTCCCATATCCCCTAGGCTAGAGTGGTGCATTATGTCCTAACGGTTGACGCGCCCTTAGTCAAAATAAACGCTCAAAAAACGTAGTATTGTTTGTTTGTTTATCTGTGATAATATTATATTCTTTACCCGTTCCCGTCTCGACATATGAACCTCCCCTCCATTCCTCGCCCTACCCGTGGCTGGTTCTGACCAGCATGGTTACCTCCTCCCATATCCCCTAGGCTAGAGTGGTGCATTATGTCCTAACGGTTGACGCGCCCTTAGTCAAAATAAACGCTCAAAAAACGTAGTATTGTTTGTTTGTTTATCTGTGATAATATTATATTCTTTACCCGTTCCCGTCTCGACATATGAACCTCCCCTCCATTCCTCGCCCTACCCGTGGCTGGTTCTGACCAGCATGGTTACCTCCTCCCATATCCCCTAGGCTAGAGTGGTGCATTATGTCCTAACGGTTGACGCGCCCTTAAACCTAATAAACAACAAAAACGACATAAACAATGTTTCTATATGGGGCATATAGCGATAAATTTAACAATAATATAAAAGTTACAATTTTCCATGGTATTGGTTCACACCTCATAGACTACTGACTGACTAGAAATTACATAATAACGCCTGGCAATTTGAGGTGTTGTTCAGTTTGTGTCGTCATTATCGTCAGAACAGTCAGGCCTAGAGAGGCGCTTCGCTCCCTAATATATTATCTATGGGATATTTTAATGTTTTGATCAAGGAATGTTAATGCAATGTATTCACAGAAATGTTAGATGTTATTAACGATGTTTCTTTCTGTCTTTACAGGTAAGTCAAGTACAACTCTGTAGCAGTAGAACCCTCGTCTGGGCCCGGGGTAGAATCTGGCCCGGAGCATGGCTCTGCTGATGGTAACAGTCGAGGAAAGGGGATAAGTGTATCTCGCAAACATATATACCCCCGAAACTAGAAGCGAGCACTGGCAGTCGTCGTCAGGGAACCATTCCCCCTCCCTTGACGACCTCCCCGACGACGACTATGACAACACGAACGATGACAAAGACGATGCTCAGCGTCTGAGCAAGAATAATTTCTTAGTTCCCCATTAAAAGATGTATAATATGTTGTACCAATGTTATCTCACATAAAAACAAAACATTTTCTTTTTTAATAAAGTTATTATTTTTAGTATTATCATCAGTTTTATGTTTGTTTCTACTTATTTATTAGATAACAATAACCAACCAAAAAACAATTAGTCAATTTCTGTAACTTAAGCCATCAAAGACAACGCAATAAGCTTCTTTTTTGTTTCACATAGATGCCAGAGCACCTATCTAAAATGGCCCTTTATAACATCGTGTATTAAAACTGTGCACAAATATACACTAAAACACGCAAAAAAATGCATTCCAAAATCACACCCCTACTTGGTAATCAGCATAATTTGACCGAACCACTTGTCTAAATTACAAAACAAAATATAGAGGATTTACAGAAAAGGCTGTGTAGCGTAAGTCAATAATGGCCAATATTTTTTGGGATCAAAATCCTCCGACATCACGGGGCAAAATGATCGTCCACATGTTATTTCTCATGGTTGATTTTTGCCGATGGGACCTAGTTCTAAAAATACTAAGTTTGACATTTTTGGGGGGTCAATGGTAGACCCAAAACACCATTAACCATTAATTTACTTAAATACAAAAAAATTGTTTTCAGAGTCTACCCAATCAGTTATATTACTGATTTTTAGTGAAGGACAGTAAATCAAAGCGACCAAGCCAACCCTGTAGGCCCTGACGCAATCGACGAGTGAGCGATAACCAAAGACAATTAATAGCATGTGTTAAGTGAACGGACAGAATAAAGGCGATTCAGACAACTCTGTTAGTGCCTGAGTCGCAACCGTCGCGAGGACAACATCCCCTTTTTGACGACCACCCCAACGACGATGACAATGCCACAACGAACAATGACAATGACAAAGACGATGATGACCGCGACGTGAGAAACCCCCCTTTCCTCCTCCTACCCGTGGACTATAGTCCACGTCTTTTTCTTTTCTTTTATAAACTAATAAAACTATATTACTATCAAACACATCATGCCCGGGGTAGAATTGGTCCAGAGCTTGGCTCTGCTAATCATAAATGGCGATTTAAGAGAAAAAGTCCACCTCGCAAACATCAGCTAGTATGAAATGTAGTATTTTACTCCCCGAAAATAGAGGTAAGCTCTGGCAATCGTCGTCGGGGACCTTGACACCTTCCCTTGACGACCCCACGATGACGATGACGACAATGACACCACGAACGATGACGTTGACAATGACTGCGACGTGACAACCCCCTTTCTAACCTTTACCCGTGGCTGGTTCTGACCAGCATGGGACCATCCTCCTCCCCCCTCCCACTTCCCTAGGCTAGAGTGGTGCATTATGACTTAACGGTTGACGCGTCCTCAATCCAAATAAACAAAAAAATATCAGCTAGTAAGAACGGAGTATATGCTCCCCGAAACGAGAAGCGAGCTCTGGCAATCGTCGTCGGGGACACCTCTCTCTCCCCTTTACGACCTCCCCGACGACGATGACAATGACACAACGAACGATGACAATGACGTTGACGAACGCGACGTGAGAAACCCACCTTCCTCCCCTTACCCGTGTCTGTTTCTGACCGGCAAAGGCTCCTCCTCCCCATTTCCCCTAGGCTAGAGTGGTGCATTATGACCTAACGGTTGACGCGTCCTTAATCCAAATAAACCAAAAACCACTCGTTCCCTAGGCTAGAGTGATGCATTGCCTATTATCTTTTTATTCCTATTAAGAACTTACCTCCATCATATTACAACTGCAACTAAATATCTAAATTTCTTACTTGAATTAGACTAAATTTGCACAATCAAGGGTAGCGCAGTGTCACCTAACCGGTTGAAGCGCTCTTTAGTTCCTGAGATCGTCTTCATTTGCTCCTAACTTGTTTTATACCTTAATTTTTTTAAATTAAAAAATTAGTTTATAAAATGTGTCAACATGTGCGTTATGATCTACCTGTTGAACCCCTGTTTAATCCCTCAAGCCGGGTTCATTTACAGTACAATCGTACAAGGCGAGGAATGACATTAAATCCACCTCTCCAAACATCAGCAAGTAGGAGGGGAGTATATTACTCCCCGAAACTATGTAGAGGCGAGCTCTGGAGATCATCGTCCGGGACACTTCCCCTTTCCCTTGACGACCTCCCCGACGACGATGACAATGACACAATGATCGATGACGATGACAAAGACGTTGACGACCGCGACGTGAGAACTTCCCTTCTTTCCTTCCCTTACCCGTGGCTGGCTCTGCCCAGCGTGGGCCCCTCCTCCCCATATCCCCTAGTCTAGAATCGTGCATTATGACCTAACGGTTGACGCGCTCCAAAATCCGAATTATTATCCCCCGTCTGGGCCCTGGGTAGAATTGGCCCAGAGCATGGCTAGTAACAAGGGTAGTATATTACTCCCTGAAACTAGAGGCGAGTTCTGGCAATCGTCGTCGGGGACTACTCCCCCTTCCCCTTTCGATTTCCCCGACGACAATGGCAATGACACAACGAACGATGACGAAGACGATGACGACCGCGACGTGAGACACCCCCTTTCCTCCCCCGTCCCGTGGCTGGTTCTAGCGAGCGTGGACCCCTCCTCCCCATATCCCCTAGACTAGAGTGGAGCATTATGCCCTAACGGTTGACGCGTCCTCAATACAAATAAACCAAAAAATGTAAATATTATACCACCCTCCGTAAGTTAACTGGATGTTATCGTAGAAATATTAAAATCAAGACAAGAGGACCCGGCACCTCCACCAACAATGCTATTCTTATGGAGTTAAAACTTCTTCGCTCTACCCGGCACCTCCACTAAACGTTTTAACTTTTGCTTTTATGTGTCATTATTGTTTAACAAAATACGTTAATAAGACTTACTTATAATAGAATAACGATTGTAATGGGCATTTAATTAAATTATAACCTGGAATAATGTCACCTGCAGCATACAGCAAATCGGGATGTTTTAATACGAAATTTGTCAGACAGTTTGATAACAAACCCATGGCAACCCTTCCAACGGCATTAATATGTAAACTTTTGTTTAATCTTTAAGAATTTAATCTGACAAATATTTTAATTTTTTTCTTAGCAACAACCCGCCCTGGTTTACACCAGAGCCGATTATTATATTCGACCTTTGTCGTTCTGATAAAAACTCTACTTGCGATAATGTATTCAAAACTAATAAATAAGACTTACTTATAATAGAATAACGATTGTAATGGGCATTTAATTAAATTATAACCTGGAATAATGTCACCTGCAGCATACAGCAAATCGGGATGTTTTAATACGAAATTTGTCAGACAGTTTGATAACAAACCCATGGCAACCCTTCCAACGGCATTAATATGTAAACTTTTGTTTAATCTTTAAGAATTTAATCTGACAAATATTTTAATTTTTTTCTTAGCAACAACCCGCCCTGGTTTACACCAGAGCCGATTATTATATTCGACCTTTGTCGTTCTGATAAAAACTCTACTTGCGATAATGTATTCAAAACTAATTTTAAAAAGATTTGCCATGAACTACAAAGATTTACTTTTACATCATTTTAATTTCTTTAATTTCTTTATTTTCATTCGAATAAATAACTTTTGCTTTGCTATTACTATTAACTTCATCATCATTTTATTTTGTTATATGCACACTTAGAAAACAATCTAATCATAAACACACCATCAACTCATCTCATTTACTTTTATTATCACAGGTGGCGAATTATGACCTAACCGGTTGAAGCGCCTTAGTTTCTCACGTCGTCGTAGTCATGAGATTAAAGTGGCTTCACAGTATCAATACTTGCATGTTGGGCCTGGAGTAGAATGTGGATATAGCCTAGATCTTGCCGGCGACGTGTTAATCTACCCCCTTTCCTCCCCCGACCCGTGGCTAGTTCTGACAAGTTTATAGGTATTTCCTACATACACCCTCTAGGCTAGAGACGCCACGAAACTAGAGGCAAGCTCTGGCAGTTTTTGTCGAAACCAGTTCTAGTGCCTCTAAAAGAATAAACAATAACTGAACAAACCCTTTTCTTTATAACTTAATTTTTATGAAATGATTTGTATTAATTTTTTAACTGTCTGTTTAACATTTTTTTCTGTCTATCTAAAAATTTAAAAAAATATATATAAACAATCATACAACAAATTTAAATAACCACATACCACTAGCCCTCCCCCGACCCGACCCCGGCCAAGCTCCCGCCCTGGCCCTTACCCCCGGCCACCTACCACCATGCCTTTCCCTTGCTTGTGGCTGGTTCTGACCAGCACAGGTCTGTCCACCCGCGTTCCCCCGCGTCGCCCCTTATGTTCCACTCTTTTGAAAAAATATATTGTTTTTAATTATCTAATAAGCTATATTATCGCAATAGGCGTAATATGACCTAACACTTGACGCGCCCTTAAACCTAACCAACTTGAAACTTATTTTAGATCAGTAAACTTGACCCATGAGTTGAAGGGTATAGTAGTGTCTCAGAGCATGGCTCTGCTAATCGTGCTAGGCGATTCAAGAGAAAAAGTCCACCTCGCAAACATCAGCTAGTAAGAGGGGAGTATATTACTCCCCGAAACACGCGGCGAGCCCTGGCTATCGTCATCGGCGACATCTCCCCCTTCCCTTGACGACGACCCCGACCCCGACGACGATGACAATAACACAACGAATGAAGACAAAGACGATGACGACCGCGACGTGAGAAACCCCCCTTCCTCCCCTTACCCGTGGCTGGTTCTGACCACCATGGGCCCCTCCTCCCCATATCCCCTAGATTAGAGTGGTGCATTATGACCTAACGGTTGACGCGTCCTTAATCCAAATAAACAAAAAAATCACCATTTGTGAATAAACATTTACAAAACAAATCCGGAATAGATTTAACTCGGGAGCATAGATCTTCTCATAAATTCTCTATTTTTCTAATCAAGGCGAGAAAAGAGATAACTTCCTTCTTGCAAACATAATTTATTATGTATGGGAGTAAAATACTTACCAAAACTAGAGGCGAGCTCTGGCCGTTGACGTTAGCAACAGGGAGATCCTTTCACTACTTTGCCCGAGGCTGGTGCTGACCAGGATGAGACTTGATTAGAGTGGCACATTGAGACTTAACTGTTGACGCGCCCACACTTTAAACAACCAATATACACACATTCTTGTGTTGTGTAAGTTTTAAATGAATTACATTGTGTATACAAGCTACAAATAGACTGGACCGGCGCCTCCACCAAAGTTCAAATTATTTTTTTGTTTATCCAGATATCGAATAGGAAACACACGTCTCACTCACGGATATCTCACGATGACAATGACGATGACGAACGCGACGTGAGAAACCCCCCTTCCTCCCCTTACCCGTGGCTGGTTCTGACCAGCATGGCACCTCCTCCCCATATTCCCTAGGCTAGAGTGGTGTTATGACCTAACGGTTGACGCGTCCTTCATCCAAATAAACCAGCTAGTATGATAGGAGTATATTTCTCCCCGAAACTAGAGGGGAGCTCTGAAAATCTTTGTCGCGGCCACTTCCCCTTTCCCTTGACGACCTCCCCGGGGATGATGACCATGACACAACGAACGATGATAAAGACGAATACGATCGCGACGTGAGAACTCCCCTTCCTCCCCCTGCCCGTGGTTGGTCTGACCAGCATTGCAACTTTGTCCTAGGCTATATCCCTTGGACTAGAGTTGATCTCTCCCAATCATATGAAGAACTTCTATCATATTATGATAACGGCGACAAACTTTCTAAATTTTTCATTCCAAGTAACTTACTTAATAACATTTTATTCGCATCATACACATTTATTTGTTTCTATTTTAATAAATACCTTTTGTTATGCTATTATTTTTATCATAACTATCATTTTTTTCTAACACTTACAATTAGAAAACAATATAATCATCAAACACACCATTAACTCGTCTCATCACCTTTCAATACCACAGGCGGCGCAATATGAAATAACTGTTTGAAGCGCCCTATACCTTAGGGGGGTAATCCTTGTTTCTGGATGGAACTCTATGCACAGCTTCTATATCCGAACTCTCGAGACGTATTTCCAGATGATTAGCAATACCTATAACTATACTTTCAATGTCTTCGTTTTCCTGTTGTATAATGTTAGATATCTCCAAGTTCTTGTTTCTTCCGTATTGATCGAGTTGTTGTAATTGATTTGCTAATTCAGCTATAATCTTATCCTTTTCCTCCCCTTCATGAATTAAGTTTTGAATTGTTTCCTCGTTTTTAACCACCTTCCCTTGCAATTCTTTGATTAGTAATAACTCATTCTTCATTTCCTGAATGTCACTCTTCAGCTCATTTACTGCTTTCAGTACTTCTTGTAGTGTCGCAACCTGCAACTCACCTTGACCCGGCCTCGGCGAACTTTCACGACAGCAGGAGCACCGCCAATCTTGTTTTGCCTTCTTTGATTTTGATTTTTGAGTTTGCTTGCTCACACCCGCGCACTCGTAATGATATGCATTTTTACAATGCATACAGTCAACATAATCACCGTCACTTGGTAGGTTATCCGCACAGTCCACGCTAGAGCACTTCATCACCGTAGCTATCTACACACTGTAGCGCGAAGCGATTGAGGCACGTCCGTCCGGTTCAGAAGCGACCGACCGAATGATAATAATAATAATAATAATAATAATAATAATAATAATAATAATAATAATAATAATAATAATAATAATAATAATAATAATAATAATAATAATAATAAATACATTATACAAGATGCGACAGTAAACGATCAATGTAGAAAATGTAGTGTAAGGGGTGACACAATCGAACACATCATATCCGGGTGCCAGTCACTATGTCAAACGGATTACCTCTACAGACATAACCAAGTAGCTAACATTATTCACCAAAAACTAGCAATCAAGTACAACCTCATTGATACACACACACCTTACTACAAATACAAACCTATGTATCTATGTATTTTATGCAGTTAAAATACGTTTTTATTGGGGTTTCGTGAATAAAGTATATAACACAATGTTTAAATAAAGAGTTGCGTGCAATCCAGATATCGTTTAAAATGTAGCTCAGTCGTTTTACAACGACCTGTGACGTTTTTAAACACGAATGGCAGCGTAATTCCTCTGTGTCTGAGTGTGTAATCTCATTGTATGCTCTTTATTATTGGCTTGACATGCTATTTTACATACATCTTGCTAACATTTCTTTTATATTTATTCAATAATTACGCACGACATTTACTTGTCAACCCCAACACTCTTGGTCTCCCTCACATCTCTTAGTTAGGTAACGTTTTATACTGTCTTAATTTTAATCCTAAATAAAAATGGAAAATTGCCGTCGTCTTGCATTACAATTTCCTTCGAACATATTATTTGCCTCTTGCAATTCTAGTTCCAATTGTGTGAACCTTATTTATGTAATAATTTTTTTCAAATAAATAACTTTTCAATACGTCAATAAATTATTTTATGTATGCGAGTAAGTGAGTGAGTGAGTGAGTGAGTGAGTGAGTGAGTGAGTGAGTGAGTGAGTGAGTGAGTGACATTTTCGTGTGCTAGATTGTGTAGAGTAAATGATTTGTCCGCTAGCACCACAGCCCTCTTTGTAAAGAAATATAATATAAGATGTGTAGATCAACTAGGCCCCGTCCCCCTTTGTTCTCTTGGAAGTGTCAATCTTTCTATTGCTGATTTAGGATGATGCATTCTGTGTTTGGTAAGTGTATGGTAAACGAGCTAATATTTTCAACTCGTGGATGTCCGTTTGTGTCCATTTAATGATGGGTGGTATAGCATATTTATTTATTTATTTATTTATTGCTGTGATCTTGCGTTTACCGTTTATTTGCTTCTTGAGGATAGATGTTAGTCGTTTCTTGTATGCATCTATCAATTTTAATTTCATTGTTTTATGTTCAATTCTGACAGCTTGTGACAATCCAAAATATTTGTATACTTTGTATAATCACTGAATAGATTGCGCTGAAATTTAAAACAGAAATCCGGTACGAGTTTTCTGAGAACTGCTAACAAAATCAGCTATAGATCCATTGCGATTTAAACCTACAATAAGTAATAAATTTAAAAATAGGCTGCAAATGTGTAGGATTTAATTTAACAACAATGTAATGTGTAATGTGTGTGTTCTTGGAGAAATATTTTTAAATTTTAAATTTGTCGTGCTGTGAATGCATATGCAGGGTGACCAAGGTACACCTTGCCAAGGTGTAGCGAATCTTGCACGCTCAAGGTTCCCCCAAGTTCCGCTGTGAGATTGAGTAAACCTTAAAAAAATCTAAATATCACTTTCAATTTATATAAATAAGAACGGTGTTTCAGTCTAATTTTTAAACATTTTAGTAAGGTATGTGTTCTTCTTCCTCCTCGTTGCACAAAACACAGTATGAACTTAAGCGCCATATCAGCTAAGATCGTTCGCCAGTTACGAATGTACTGCATAGTGCACTGAAATTAAAAGAACTCACCGTGCAGTGTAATACAGTTACACCGGTTCACTCAACGGTTACACAGTACAATGCAAAGTGCAGCTCAGGCGAACGAATCGATTATGCTATTATATGGTTGCCGTTTGGTGCTATTTTTGATAATCCATTACAAACGATTGATCTAAATAGAAAATATACAAGGAATGGCTTATCTGTTATTTCTTGACTCTGCCTGCCACACAGAGATTGGTTGGCCCATTTGAGTTTAGTTGTAATAGTCGGTCGCTTTGCTCCCTCGTCTCATAAATTTTGACAGAAAATGTGCAAAATACTGTTATATTACTAATCATTGCATAATTAGTTGGTGATTGACATATTAATTCAATACCTTTCCCCAATATATATGTAAAACTTTCAGTTTTTATTTAGGAATGAAATAAAATTTAAAATATACCTCAAGTATAAACACTTTTTGTGGGTGTGTGCAGATAGTGTGTTTTTAATATGAAAAAACGAAAATAATAAACTCATGTACAATATGCTTGTCTATGAGCTTAGGCCTATACGGTTTTCATGGCAATGTGCCTTGCAAGTTCTGTGTGAATGGCGGCCACCTGGCTGACTAGTCTTGACCGCGTTAATCCTCTCTTCATAAATATTACTAGTTTGGCAGATTTGTGGGCAGTGTTTACAGAGCAATATGCCGACCACATTCTCGAGACACCTTTGAAGGCACCATTCGCAATGAAAGGCCGTTGATGCATCCGGCCGGTCATTTATTTTTTCAACACGAAGCAAGCCCTCCACAACATTATATGAGCTTGAAATTGACGACTCGAAATGGGCGGAGCTTAAAACGATCGATAGGTCACGTGACTAGTATTGGGTATAAATCCTCATTTCGCAGGTTGGCGCCTGCTAAACGGCGCATCACTTATCACGCTCTAACTTTTATTCTATTCATTATTTGGACAACACTTAAATGAATAATATTTAGCAAACATATCATTCCTTGTAATAGCGATTATTCCGATTGTTTTGACAAAGTCGTTAGCTTGTTATAACAATGTACGCATCACACAAGTGAAAATTATCAATGACTTAAGTTTTCTCATTAATTAATTTGACAAAAAACTACTGATCGGATTTCGACAAGGATTCTTTGTAAGAATGCATCAGACTGTTTAGACAAGAAATATACTAACTTTCTAGATAGAAAGTGCACTGAACGAAAAGTTACAGCATAGAGTAATATGCAGCGTGCACTTTTTCACGGCTCATCCGCACGTCAAGAGTGCGTATTTTAGATAAAACACATACCCTGCATATTACTCTATGCTGCAAAGTTTCGTTCAGTGCACTTTCTATCTAGAAAGTTAGTTTATTTCTTGTCTAAACAGTCTGATGCATATTTTTAAAGAGGATTTGTCGAAATCCGATCAGTAGTTTTTTGTCAAATAAATTATTGAGAAAACTTTAGTCATTGATAATTTTCACATGTATGATGCGTACATTGTTAAAACAAGCTAACGACTGTGTCAAAAAAATCGAAATAATCGCTATTACAAAGAATGATATATTTGCTAAATATTATTCATTTAACTTTTGTCCAAATAATGAATAGAATAAAAGTTAGAGCGTGATAAGTGTTGCGCCGTGAAGCAGGCGTCAACTTGCGGAATGAGGATTTATACCAACTAATTCCGCCATGTTGCCTCGTGACGTCAGGAGGCGGGTACAATTCGAGTCGTCAATTAAGATACACGGCGTGTTTTAATTGGATCTTCGTACCGCAAGTGATTCCGACACATAAAAATTATCAATGTTCAATTCAATACATATTTACAAAATCCAACTTGAGCGAGTATCGAACTCGGGTTTTGTAGGGCGAACGTCTTTTAACACGACTAGACCGCATAGCACATACATTAGTGCATTATTTATACATCCGAATTATTGAATGGGATTTTTTTCTGGATTGTATAAAGCATTTAATTAACTAGGAAAACACTTAAGTCCCGTCGCGTTGATGGATGAGCTTTTTTGTAAGTTTTTAGTTTGCGTGGGATCTATTTACTTATCAAGTGCCTTTTGAACGCATTGTTGGTGATTGTTGTCAAGTTTCTATTGTAAATTGTAAATTGTTATTATAAACCTAAAAAAACTCATATTAAAACCTTTTTTTCTATGGATTCTGGCTAACTTTTCATCTTTTTCTTTCGAAAAGCAACACATCACCATTACCTTAATGTCCATGTGAAATATGAACGTTGTAGCCCCACCCGTTTGGTCAGAACCGGCCCAAATGTCACGAAAATATCGCACTAAAAATCGAAAAAAATCGTAAAAGTACGATATTCATGAGAAATATTTCTTCGATTGTACCCAAAAACGTGGCAAGTATAAGTTCAGAGTTTTCGAAGGTACCCTCCAATTTTCATCAAGATCGCATATGCCGTTTGCCCGGTAGAGAGCGAACAAACAGACAGAAAAACAAAAAAACAAAATAACCCGAGCTAAATTTTTTGGGGGGTCGGTGAAATTGAAGTCTTCGCTTCGCTCATCCAACAAACTAATACGTGCATGTTAAGAAATATTCAATATAACCGCCGGGCGAGGCTCATGCTTTGCACGTGGGGCTGAAGGTTGTGGAGATCGCCAATCTATACCCGCCAATGACAACTCAGACTAAAAGTTTGTTCAATTCATTTACATTTTTTAAATTAGTAATTTCTGGATGTTTGGTGCATTATTGGATGAGCGAAGCGAAGACTTCAATTTCACCGACCCCCCAAAAAATTTAGCTCGGTTGTTTTTTTGTTTTTTTTTTGTTTGTTTTTCCGTCTGTTTGTTCGCTCTCTACCGGGCAAACGGCATATGCGATCTTGATGAAAATTTGACACGACCTTCGTTTTCTCTGAACTTAGACTTGCCACGTTTTTGGGTACAATCGAAGAAATATTTCTCATGAATATCGTACTTTTACGATTTTTTTTTCGATTTTTAGTGCGATATTTTCGTGCCATTTGGGCCAATTCTGACCAAACGGGTGGGGCTACAACGTTCATATTTCACATGGACATTAAGGTAATGGTGATGTATTGCTTTCTGAAAGAAAAAGTTGAAAAAGTTAGCCAGAATCGAGAGAAATAAAGCTTTTAATATACGTTTTTTGACTTTTTGTGCGATATTTTCGTGCCATTTGGGCCAATTCTGACCAAACGGGTGGGGCTACAACGTTCATATTATACATGGACATTAAGGTTATGGTGATGTAGTACCTTTTGAAAGAAAATGTTGAAAAAGTTAGCCAGAATCCATAGAAATATAGCTTTTAATGTAAGATTTTTACGCTAAATAATAACAAATTAACAAGAAACAATAGATACTTGACAACAATCACCTACAATGCGTCGGCAGAAAAACAAAGCACTTGCAAAAGTAAAGATATCCCACGCAAACTAAAAACTTTAAAAAAGCTCATCCATCAACGCGGCGGGACTTTAGCGTTTTCCTAGTTAATTGGAACAGTACTGTAACGATTCTGTTACCTTTGAGCTAACCAACTAACTAAACATCATGTAGTAGTCATTGTAGTCATTGGTTCATTAGTAATAAGCTGGTCTTAAATTCGACCAAAAAAATTATACTATTACATACATGGCAAAATCATGAAATGCAAAGTCATTAATCCCTCTGGACATTGTAGATAACCAATTTGACAACACCTCTATTACCCGCAATCCCATGTGTATAGAACTCCTTGTAGTCACTGGGATAAGCCCCATATATGAGATGAGGCACAACTTGGCATATAGTAGGGGGCTAGCCTATACTAAGGGTCATTTCCAGGGGCGGAGACACTAACTTACATGCCCAAGTTAACTTTTAAGTTAAAGTTTAACTTATTACATGCAGGGAATATGTTTAAAAAATTGGAGAAGATATTCAGTTTTGAAAACATGTTCATAGAAGGTGGCTTTTCTTAAAATGGTAGTACTTAAAAAATTTAAAATGCTAAAATAAGTACTATGACTAAAGTTAAACTGATGAGTGAATTATATATCAACAGTTAAACTTTTTACATGCTGGAGTATGCTAAAAACTTTTGAGGGCAATGATATCCATTTTAGAAAACATTTACCTAAAATCAGTTGTTTCGTAGTGTTGTAACTGAAAAAAATTGCTTATCATTAATGCAAAACTAAACTATTTGGAGTAGTTAAAACTTAAAATGTATGCTGAACTTGAATGACCATTACAAACACCACAAAACATAACGCTACTTTTAAAAATGATCAACTAATTTTTTATGTTAGTTAGCTATATAACTGGGCTATTATAAAGGTAATTTCCAAGGGCGGGGTTACCCGCTATTGTCTTTTTTAGGGAAAGCTAAATTTCTAATATGTAACGTACAGAAGGTCAAATAAATATTGTGGGGGGGGGGGGCAGAGATGTAAATTTAAGACAAAACTCATCTGAAACTATTTGTTTCTGTACAATATTGTAGATTATTGTATTCACCTAGAATAACCATGGAATAACAAACTACGTGACTGATTTGAATTGTTCAGTTAGATTAATTATAATGTTTTAAATGTTTATTATTCCCAAGTGTGATCTATAATTTATGAGAATGATTGTCAAACAAATTTCACAGATCAATAGTTATTTCTTAAACCTATTTACCACGTATTTTGTTTCATTTGATAAGCGAAGCGAAGTTCAATATCACTTACCCCGAGAAAAATAGATCGTGCTTTTTTCCCCTGTTTGTTCGCTCTCTACCGGGCAAATGGCAAATGCGATTGTTCGAAGAACCTTCGAAATCTGATATTTGGACCGATTCTGACCAAACGGGTGGGGCTACAACGTTCATATTTTACATGGACATTAAGGTAATGGTGATGTATTGCCTTTTGAAAGAAATAGTTGAAAAAGTTAGCCAGAATTCATAGAAGTATAGGTTTTAAAATACGTCTCATCACCAATCACCTACAATGCATACTAAAAGCAAGTCAAATAACAGTTGGTGTACGAATTCTTTTGTCAAACGGTACAAAACTCGTAAGTTTCTATACCATTGTTTCTATTGCATACATTATCGCCTACAAATAACTACTAAGAATGATCGGTGCCTACAATATTTTTACTAAAACCACACCCTTCTATCGTGGGCCGCGCAACCAGTTTAGCCCCGCAGGTAATTTTATCAATTTTGGAGATCCTAGAATGGATTTAGTGCGTTTTAGCGACAATTAATCTGATTTATTATACGAGTGAGCAAAGCGAATTTGGGTTACAATTCAAGATAAACGGCGCTTATTCTGTGAATCTGTGCATGGTGTGTGTGTGTGTTATTTATTTATTTATTTATTTATTTATTTATTTATAATTGTACCGATAGGGGAGAGAAAACGGATTCCAAAAGGATTTATTTTCTCAAAAACGAGAAACAAAAGAAACAAAAAGTGACGGATCATCAAATAGACTTTAAGATATAATGAGAAACAAAAGAATATAATAAACTAGGAAGAGCCTGATGGGCTTCTTCCTTTCCGTCTAGATACTAAAAACCAAGGAGAAAAATACAATAAACAATGTTAGGGTTTGGGGGTTCAAACCCTATCGGTCACTAAAGAAACATGAAGGTCTTTACAGGGTCAGTGCCTGACAGAAGAGGAGCTCCCCATCAAGGACGGAGCAGAGCGCCTATCTATCACACCACTTTGCCTCAAAGTCGTCAATCGTCCCTCGCCCAAGGTGCCAAGCATACTCCTTGAGGAGTCGGGACTTCAGACGGGCTTTGAGGACCACTTCGTAGGGAGACGGCGCCCTGCCGTCCTTGAAGAAGCAGACTAGTAGCCTGTAGATTGTGCTCTTGGCCAACACAAGAACAAAGTTGGCCAGATCGATTTGACCGATAGTGGAGGTGTTGTCGGGCCAGAATCCGACATACAAATCTCGGAGAGACAACCTTGGGCGTCCCAGAATGCCTCTTATGAGGGAGTCGGCCAATCGCCACATGGGTTCGGCCTGCCGACAGGACACCACCATGTGCCATGGATGGAATAAACGGGGTGGTCGCTGTAGGGATCAGTGAGGTCAGCGTGAGAGGGATGTCACGCAGGCACCAAGGGCACAGGCGGGAGGCGACCAAACCTGCATGAAATAGGAAAATGGGGTCGGCTAGACGGTTCTTGTTGAAGCGCCACACCACCTCGGAATCTAGTCCCAAGGATGGCGGGCGGGCTAGGCCTTTCCAGTTGATGCGGTCATTGGACCATTGACCCTCTGCGGAACCGTCTATGCCGAGCCCCTTCACCATGATATCAAGCAGGATGGTCCGCCTGTTGGTCACGGGAATTAGAGGGACCCACATGCCAGAGAGCGGGCGACGGTAGAAGAGCGATGGTGGCCAGGGTTCAGGACCCGGAATCTCCTTGACCCCACGAAAGCGGAGGTCACAAAAAGCCCGGATCCTGTTCCCGTTGATCCTCAGGGCTTCGCGTATACAATGAGGCAAATCGTCGAAGCCCTCTAGTGAGTCCACGTCCACCCACTCATTACCGACGAGTAGGTCCCCGAAAGTCAAACGGGGTGGTCGCTGTAGGGATGAGTGATGTCAGCGTGAGAGGGATGACGCGCAGGCCCCAGACAGTAGATGGGAAGTTTCTTGGCTTTGGTTGAAGTTGAGGGAGAACCAAGCAACCAGAACCGTGCGATGGAACTCGGACGTTCTCCGGGCTGCAGGCCCACCGATAAGGGGGTGAAACAAGACTTGCCACCCAAGACCCAGACGTCGGTACTTTCCGAGGAAGTGTCGGGTCATGGCGTGACAAGGATGGTCGTCCAAGTTGGTCAAAAATCGGTGAGCAAACAACACCCGGAACATGGCCACCTTGGACGGAAGGTGAACAAGTCCAAGTCCTCCCAGATGGACAGGAGCGCAGAGTTCTCGTAAACGAGTCCAGTGCCTCCTGCCCGCCCATACGAAGTTTGCCAGTTCTCCCTGCATCCGGTTGACAAGAGCCGGAGGGGGAGGTACAATCTGGAACGTGTACCACAGCCTTGGAGCTAGGAACTGGTTGGCAACCAGGACGCGACCACGAAGCGACATGGCCGACGCCCTAAAACGCCACCTGAGGATTGCAGCGCGGAACTTAACGAGCAGTTCCTCCAGGCTCCCAGCCACTACAGCTGGCGTGTTCCCCAGAACAACACCCAGGATTTTAGCACCTTCGCTCGACCAAGCGAAGTCAAGAGGGGTGTCCATACGTCCTGTCCAACTGCCCGACCACAGGCCTGTCGATTTCTCGGCATTGAGCTGCGCTCCGGACTGTGCGGCATAGACGTCGTACACTTCTCGGAGACGGACGAAGTCTCCGTCGTCGGCAATAAAAGCCGAGAAGTCATCGGCGTAGCCAGAAATAACGAGCCTGCGTTCAGGTTGACCGGGGAGAACAAATCCCTGGAGACTCGACCTGCAAAGTCTGAGGAACGGTTCGGCAGCCAGAGAGAACGGTTCAGCAGCCCGACAGCGGACAACCCTGCCTTATACCACGGCCAAAAGCAAAGGGTGCCGTGAGGCAACACCCTACCCGCACATGGCACATGGCGCCGGCGTAGAGCGTTCGCAGGGTACTCACGAACGACTCTCCGAACCCATAGGTACGGAGAAGGTGAAAGAGATAGTCGTGGTTGACCCTGTCGAACGCTCCCTGTTGATCCAGGGACAGAATTGCCAGGGGTACTCCCTCTGCGTTGGCGTATTCCAAGACGTCCCTGTGCAGGTGGAGACTATCAAAGATCGTCCTCCCGGGAATGCAGTACCCCTGGTCAGGATGGACCAGGGAGCCTACTACTTCACTCAGGCGCGTTGCCAGGGCGCGGGCCAGGATCTTGTAGTCCACAGTGAGTAGGGAGATGGGACGCCTGTTTCTTGATGTCCATCCTGTCTCCTGATTTCGGCAGGAGAGTCAGGACGGACTTCTGAGCCGACTTTTGGAGGCTGCCCAACTCCAGAGAGCACTCCAGCACTTCCCTGAACGGGTCCGACAGCTCACTCCAGAAGAACGAGTAGAACTCCGAAGTGAGACCGTCTATGCCGGGGGCCTTACCTTTGTTCAAGGAGCCCAGTGCTTCTGTGAGTTCTTGGTGGGAGAAAGGGCGATCGAGACTCTCACGTTGAAGACGAGAGAGTGTTGGCAAGGACTCGTACAACGGAGATTCCTCCTCGATGACGACGGGCATGGCACTGTAGACGGCATGGAAATGCCGCCTTGCAGCTGTGCAGAGAGACGGACCGTCCGACACGATTCGCCCCTCTAAGCGAAGTTGTTTCAGTGGCTGAAATGTCGGTGCCATGTCCCGCGCCAGATTTGGAGCCGCCGGACTATCTACTGCAAGTAGCTGGTCATATCGAGAGTTTGCCAACACTCTCTCGCTTCTTCGCGCGTACGCCTCGTGGACCTGCTCGTTCGCGCGAGCAAGGTCGGCCGTGGTGTTTCCCGCAAGCAGGGGATCGGACACGTTTCGATCGACTCGTCGCTCCAGACGGACGAAAGTCTCGTCGCTTAGCTGTCTGCGCAGTCGAACAAATCGTATAGTCGTGGTCCCAATCTCCTGCTTGAGAGCGTCCCACCAGTGGTGGAGGGAGGTGTAGAGCTGGCGACGGGCCTCAAACGAGAGAAAAAGCTCGCGCATGCAATCCCCAAAACTCGGGTTCATCAAGGAGGGCGTTATCAAATCGCCAATAGGGAGAGACAAACTTGGGCGTTTTTAGAGAGAGGGTTGTGAGCAGGGCCAGGTGATCGGAAAACGAAGGTAAGACCTTCACTTCCGTCACCGTGGTCGTGACTTCGGGAGTGGCGTAGAAACGATCGATGCGTGAAGCGCTGTGTTGGGGGCATTGCCGACGAAGGTGTATCCTGGTTCGACGGGATGAAACTCCCGCCACAAATCGGAGAAGTCTGCCGCCATGACCATGTCTCTGAGCAGATTTACTATGCGTGGATACCGCTCATTGCCACCAGACCTATCGATATTGGGATTAAACGTGCAGTTGAAATCCCCCCCGACAAGGAACTGTGCGTCGGCACCAGCCACGCCACGTACATCGCGAATGTGTCGCTCGAGGAGCCCTAACACATCTAGAGCCACGTGCTGGTCATGAGGCACATAAATGGATATAACATGGAGCGACCGTTTTGTGGCGGGAATCTCCAAGAGAAGTTCTTGAAGATAGCCGGGGTACAGAATGTTGTGAGCACGGAACACCAACTTGGACGACTTGCGAAGTCCGATCATGGTGCCCGTACACACTTGAACTGGTGGGTTGAAATGGAAGGTATATTTGGATATAAGAAGGGGAAGTGGTGCTGAAGGCGTGTTCGTCTCCTGTAAGAGGACGACGTCGGGAAAATGGCGATCAAGGAAACTGGACAGCTGACACCACTTGAAGTCGCTGCGTACGCTCTTGGTGTTTAGTGTGAGTATGGTTGTCTCTCCCATGTTGTTGTTGGATCACTCCACTCCATTTGACACGAGGCTCTCTTGCGAGTTTGACCTGGAGAGAGAGAAATCGTAGTCACCAGACACTAAGTAGAAGTTTTGTGCCTTGCGCAGGGTGCCCTGAAGGCGTTCAACCCTGGCCCTTATCGCTCGCACTTCCCTTACGGCCGGCTTGACCAACAGCAGCATCTGTAAAAGTCCCTCTATATCTTGGGTGAAGCGATGAGCAATCTTAAGTGGCTGATCGCTGCCCTTAACATCCGCAAAGAACTGCAGGAATGCACTGGTGGACAGTGTGTTTGTCGCTTCCTCACTGTTAACACTATTGGGGAGTCCCGCGTAACGCATGCTTCTCTCCAGAGATCGCGCTCAGACTCGTATCAGTCACGTGGTCTCGATGGCTGTGACAGACTCGCCAGCCAGCCACAGCGAGACGGGAGAGTGGATGCGAATAGCTGCTGTGTGAGTCGCGATATCCAAGCTATCTAACTACATAGCGGTAGGTCAGGGTCATTTAAACATTTTTACGAAACTGCAAGGAATTCACATTGTCTTGACCCATGAAGACGCCCTGTCTTTTTTATTTTGACAGTCGGGGCGGACTCGGACATAGGCGGTGAGCTATAATATACCAGTGCCTGAATATCATTCATCATCATTCATTTATCATCAAATAATATATTGTAGAACTCTACGCAGAACAGTAGAGAAACGACTTCTAATTTGTATTGCTTAAATTATGTTCAGGCCATCTTAACAAAGAGGTATACTATAATGTAGAACTGAAAATTTGCTATGTATATCTCCCCTGTCCCCCCCATCCCCTTCCCTCCCACCTAACCAACTCGAGTCTTCATTTTTCCCACCTGTTTATTGCGTTCAAAACACGAGCTTTTTTGTAGTAGTCAATTTCGGTTGAGTAAATAAATACAAAAATAAATAAATAAATAAAATTTCGTGTCTACCCGTGTCTACCCACTCAGTTATATAACTGATTTTCACGGGGGGGGGGGACAGTAAATCAAAGCGACTAAGCCTACCCTGTAGGCCCCGACACAATCGACGAGTGAGCGATAACCAACCAAAGATCAACATTTTTAATAGGAAATTTGGACAGTGCGAACACCCGCGGAACAACGCCAGAATCATCAAGGCCGATTCAGAACAACTCTGAATTTATTATGTGCTTCGTTGCTAAGGACGCTCCAAACTCCTAAGACACGAACTGATGGACTTAAGTCCAAATCAGAGTTAAAAAAACTTCTGACTTTGGCGGGAATCGAACCCTGGGCATTCTGCATTGGATGCAGATACGCTAACAACAAGACCAACGAGCCACACAAATTTATTCCAAGCCTTCATAACAACGAGGTATACATTATAATGTAATGTATTATACTTCTAGACACCTTCCCCTCCGTCGCAAAACTAGATTGTTCAAAATGTTAGAGGAACATAATTTATAAAAAAAATGCTATGGATTAATAGAATAATAATATGATTTTGCGTGAATTCTTATTAGAAAACAGTGTCACATGAAAATTGTAAAGCATAACTGTCTAGTTAGTCGCCATTCCACCCACCCCACACCATAGAACAAAGGACAAATGTTCGTTCATCAGTTTGTCGTACCACCACGGTATCGGAAGACAATCACCAGCAACTGTAACTCACGTATTATTATTTAGCAGCCGACCTCAGAGCTAATAATCGTGAAATAATACATGCTGACTGGAGTGTAGAAACTTTGAAGTATAAGCAATAAAAAAATTGTTGTTATATAATAATTAATTCTTTCATACACCTTGTATTTTTGGTTGCTGGGGTAACTTTGTATATAATTTAAACAATTCTGTCTAACCGAACCGATTTATATAAAATATAAATATCAAATTTATTATTTGTTAGCATGATAGCTTACCGTTTTTTAGCTCTCCATACCGCCAAGCTAGCCCCAGTACTCTTCTTCCGCACTTCCGTCTTGCAGATAGATGTAATTTAGATTTCGAACGTCGCTTGTCAGAGCTCTCCATTATAATTTCGAATACCGCACTACTATAGCTACCAAATGAGTAAGTGACTGATTTTTTTAAAGCAGCACGACAGAGATGGTCGGCGACGGCTGGAGACATATTCTCCCAGTCCCAAGTCTCGTAGCACGCGATCTAGCCAAGGTCACATGCGCAGGAAAAAAAGCCCCTGGCCAGCGACGTAACTGCGGGGGCTGGGTCGAGGGGGGCACACTTTTTTTATTTTATGAAGTATTTATTGACATATTATGTAGATATTGAGAAATTTTCATATTGTTGCAATTGTTTCGTACTTCTATTATGAGGGTTTGTCACCAAAAATTGTTAAAATACCCTATTTACACAGTACACACTAATGATCGAACCATTTTCCGGGTCTTTGCCCATAAGCTGAGGTCCCCCCCCCATTATACACAATCATGTACTTTACCCAGCAAAGAGCATAATGCCCACAAATTATTTTTGGATGACATACTGACCATACCTATATACCCCTTTTCACTAGCCATGCTGACCATTGATCATTTTGAAGTTACAAACATTTTCACCCCCCCCCCCCCCCCAAAAAAAAACAAAAAAAAAACAAGGGATAGTTACTCCACTGCCCCTGACAGGTAGACTAGCTGCAAATTAAATGATAAAACTATATAGACAACATTTTTTTGGTATCTCTTGAACACCAACCATGTTTCAATATTAGTTGCTTTTTGTGGTAAATACCTGATTTTCAGCGGGAATTCACATGTACTGTAGGGGTCTCGCAAACGAGATTACAGTCGTGTTGCATGATGAGAATAATTAATTTTGATAAGTCTGGTTTCTTTTTTTTAAACATACAAACGGATTTAAATAAAGTATTCATTCATGTAATACTAATGATTTTAATATTATGCGTGCCACTATAACAGCACTATAACACTTTAACAAGAAATTATTTTTAAAGGTACTCAAAAACGTACGAGGTCTACGTTTGAGATACTTCTAGGGTTCCCTGAAAAACACAAAATGAAAGTTCCTGTAGTTATTTGTAAGGCATGGCGCAAATAAACACAAAAAGAACACAAACGAGAAAAATATATTCATATGTTATTATATTTATCTATTTATTTATTTAATATCTATCCTATTACTTAAAAAACAATTTACAAAGGAGGACAACTAAGTAAATCTAATTTCATAAATGCAGACACAACAATGAACTACAGTCAACCGATTGTATTGTTGTCTTTGTTTATTCAAGTTTAGATCTCTTTTGCTCCGATAGGTAGAATTAAAGAACAGTATAATCCATTATGTTTTATTATATTCTATTTCCAATTGTGTACCTGGTTACAAACATACTTATACATTTCTTATTAAAATAAAATACATCTGTTCCTTCATAACTTATCAGTGTTGTCTCGGGCGCTAAGCGCTCGACTCTGATTCGGGAGGTCCCGGGTTCGAATCCCGTCGAGACTGGCAATCCTGACTGAAGGTTTTTTCCGAGGTTTTCCTCAGTCGTTAAGGCTAATGCAAGGGATTGAGTCCTCTTAAACAGCCCTCGGACATCCCTTCACAATTTCCTATCCGCACATACCTAATTCACCTGAAGAGAGGCTAATTGCACCCTATAACAGGTTTCCCACGATAAAAAATTTAAAATTTATCACAATTAAATTATTTACTTGAACACACACAGCAATGTTGTTGGTAGAGGGTTGAATATACGTTTTCCATGTCATTCCAACTTCTATTGTCGAACCACAGATGAGTGGTTCCCAACATCCGTATTTTACAAATTTGAAAACCGTTTCTGGCCGCTATCGTGTCTCCCTTTCTGTGCCGCGGTTCTCCTGCTAATGTTTCATATAGGGTACATACTTTTGAGGTTGCCTCTGTTCATGCAGTGTTACCCAGACCAATTATAAGATCATTTCCGCAACAATTAACAATTTATAGAAATAACAAGGAATCACAAGGTATCCGCACAACGGCACAAAGTATACGCTTTGATGGCCAGTACGGGCAAGTTCCACAATATAAAGAGCTTCGTAAAGGGAACTTAGACACACTACCTCTTATATTAAAAAAATAGGAAAATACAGCAATTTCTAAACAGGTTCTCATTTTTTAAAGTTCATGTCAAAGGTACCTATACAAATTCATAGAAATTTTCCAAAAAACAATAAGTTGAAATGGGTTCCTGCCATCCTCGGAAAGACGCGGAAGTCACAAACGGTAAAATGTAAATAGTAGGGCTGTAGGGATGCAATACGTTTATGATATTTATGTTTACTTCTAAATTCGAGCAGGTTTCAATTGCGTTAGAAACACTAAAAGTAAAATTCATTTTTAATTATTTATAAGTTCCCATAAGATAACTATAATTTGCAAGATCCTGAGGTTACGTGCTCCTTTTAGCGTTTTCTAAGTAGCAATTCCTTCCATGGAACAGTAATATTAAAATATTAAATTTAAAAATCGACAGTGAGATGAAAGCTCTGGGTTTTGCGAGTCGAATGGTATGCGTGCGTGACCTTCACCACATAGATTGTCCGCATTGCATGCGTCAATGACTCAACGCACATCCAACACACACACAGGCACACATCACCCGAGCGGCGATTAGCGACAAACCAAGAGCGAGTCTCCTACTCCGAGACACGAGCTAACTTTGCGAAATGAAAGCAAGTGCCCCTGGAGCTAGACTACCCGCAACAATATTGACAATAACTGCTAAGATATTTGCGTCTAAACTATACATCCGATTTTGATGAAATTTTAGGACGTTCTTTAATATAATATTATGTAGAGACCCAATTTTGTATTTTTGTGATAACTGCATTTTCATTTTCATTTTACTCAATAACTCTTTTTTTTACGCACGGAAAAAAAAACGAAAAGGTAGGACCCTAAACAAAATATTCTTTAATATGTTACAAAAGAATTCATGTAATTATCTTTACCCATTTAGATTTTATTCTTAAAGTGGCAGAAGTCTGCGAATCCCGAGGCCTCTTAAGAAGCTCCACGGCAGCCAGGGGCATGGACACCTCGCCAGGTGTTGCCCCCTCATCCTGCCTTTGTCGCTTCTTAGCAGGGGACTCACTGCGTGGCTTTCGCTGTCCAGAGACCGGAGTGAAGCCATCTCCGTCTTTTGGGGTAAGCAGCGATATGGTGTTGAGTAGCTCGCTGCAGTCCATTCCAATGGGAGGGGGACATGCAGTCGAAGCTTGGACAGTCGCCGGGGTGGATGAGGGCACATCACTCGTCTCGGAAAGTGGTGGTAACAGCACTCCCACTCGCAACGAGTTCCTTCCTCTTCTCACCTCCAGACGTGCGGGGGAGAGCCCCGTCGGCAGGTGTCGCCTTGTTGACAATAGCAGTGCAAGCACGGGCAATGTGTCCAGTCTGCTTGCACTTGAAGCACTTTATATCGTCAAAGCTGAGGAACACGCGGTTGCGTTCCCCATCATAGTCTACCAGGATGGAATCTGGCAGATTGATGTTTTCAGCCTTGACGACAAAGATCTGCCGACGGAAACTAAAGACGTGGCCAACGTCGGCCTCTCTCACACCAACGGTGATGTAAGCCATCGGGGACACGAGTCGGACAAGTCTGGCCAACTCGGCCTCGATGACTTGGTGTGGAATGTGGGGACTCGCATTGGAGAGAACCAGACGCTCCGCGGGAGTGACCAGTCTGCGAGCCTGCAAGAACTGGTCCTTGATGTCGATACCTCCGTAATCAAGCATGAAGCTATCCACCAAGGCCTTACTTTTTAGATAAAAGCACACACGGCCCTGTGACATCCTGGAGGCAAAAGTAATGTTTTTTCCCCCAATGAGATCAGCTAGGGACCGCATGTACTGCGAGATGGTTACGTTCTCAATAGAAGGAAACAGTATGGCCTGGTCCTTCTTTGGACATGCTTGATTTACGGAGGGATGGTCTGCCCGGCCCTGTGTTCGTTGACCCGCGCCCGACATCACAGCCTGAGCCATGGTCGGCCTATTGACGTTCGGGGTCAGGGTCCCAGGAGCAACGATCGGCGTGACCATCGGTAAGGTGAGGGTTGGCGTCACAGGCAACGGTGCTAGTGCACTGGCTGAACCAGCCACTACAGTAACTGTTGACGCAGCCTCAACAGGGCTAGTCGCTACCTGAATGTCAGATATCGACCTGTTGAGGCGCGGAGAGACGGGAAGAACAGTTACAGTCTGGTGGACTGAGTCAGACAGCGCACCAGCCTGTTGTTTTACAGTGGATGTGACTGTCGCCAGAGAAGGCCTGATGGCAGTCACAGATAGTAGATCAGAGGTGCTATGTCCCCTCTTTACAAGGGGCATAGACACCACTGGTTTTGCCCCCCGTGTTAGGGGCGCTTTCTTGCCCCTGCCTGCCCCGTTCTTGACAACGTGGACAGGGGGCTTCCTAATAAAATCTTGAGGCCTATTCATGGTCACCCAAAAACCTCAAGTATTTTGAATTAAAAAGAATTACCACGCCTGACAAGGCAACAACTCAGTTGCTACCTGGCCCTGAGGACCAGGCAGCAAGCTGGACAAGAAAGAACGAAAAATCAATGAAATATAAAATTTTCTCAGATTGAGAAAAAATGGCAGAGTCCAAAAAGGGGTTAAAAATTAAAAATTCAAAACGAAAACTACACTAGAATGCGTGGCAAGGTTCACTCCAGTGCAGCAAACACAAAGAAGGACTTTCAGGTGAAGCCTACTAGAATAGGCCTTCACCTGAAAGAAAAAACTAGACAATGCAAAAAATATACAAGTGTAAAACTTGCTTAAAAATGAAAAATTCGACAATGAAACCTACACCAAACGAAAGAGGAAAAAAAACTGAACAAGATGAACTTGTTAAATGAAAGAAATCCGAAAGATAACGACACAAAAATCGCCGAAAACACAATCAAAACAACAAGTGTTTGGTTGGAATGCGGCCACACAATGCACTGTAATGCTAAGGTACAATAATAGCACAGAGAGCGGGAGCGGAACGAAAACACGTCTACCTCCGACCAAGGACAGTGTGTGTGTGTGTGTGTGTACGTTGAAAATCAGCCGAATCGCTGAACAGATATAGTACTCTATTAAAAGATACAAGTCGCGCAAGCGCGGCTTGAAGCCGCTACGCGGAGGGCGTGGAAAACCTCGTACTCGGAATACCTCGTAGTTGGAAAACCTCGTTGACGCGACAAAATCGCGAATCGGTCCGTGTACGGCCGCGATTCGGTAGTTTGCGGGTAACGTTTGTCGTTTATCAGAAGTCCTGGGACAAATTTGTTTTACGGGACACTTTCGGTACGCCGCCGGACGCTGTCCGCCGCCTCTAAGTACGGTGAAAAATGATTTTCGAAATCGGAACATTTTTACGTCTTTTGTGTAAAATGTGTGAGAATTTTTTTCCTGGGACAATTGTTCGGGACTCTGATGTGAAAGACGCCACTTCATACTCACTTGTATGCAATGCTGCTATCGATACATTCCCCGCGCCACGTCATGAGCCACATTACGTCAATCCTCGGGAACGGTCCTGACCTTGACAGAATGTGATGCTCCAGATAAGACGCGTCAGACCGGCCAAGCTATGCAACGATCCCAGTAACATCTGGTGTGTCTCGCCCGTCCGAAGGTCGTGAATCTCCGAGCCGTTGCCTGATTATTTGAAAATTCAAGGTTCGGTTGTATTACCACGTTAGGTTTTACATTTCCTTCTGATAAGGAAAAATCGCAAACCGAGACAGTTTTCCAGTTTTTCTTTCATTCTCGGCTATGGTAATTAAACAGTATAAATCTGAGGCGACAAGTGCATGGCCAAGAATAATAAAAAAAGTTCAATTGCTGACGCTTCCTTGTTTTCCGACACTTTTTCGGGACGTCGCCGGATCCTACCCGCCGCCCCGAAGCTGCGGGTAAAAGAGGATGTAGTAAAAAAATGTTATTACATTATTTAACAATTAAAAATAACCCCTGTTAATAACCCCTGCTGCGTTCGACCAATACGGTTCCAAAGACCCCAAGATGGACCATATCGCACAAAAATTGCCAGAGCTATTAAAAGAAACAGTGTTTTTTGATTTTTCCAAAATAGACCAACAATTTAAAAATAAAATAATTTAGTATAGGCTAAGGGCCGTAAATCCCTCTGACGCCATTGGTATCGCCCCAAAAATGAAATGGCATGAAGATATTGATCAAATGTATTAATTTCCATTTCTAAAATCTCCCCCCCCCCCCCTCCCACCAATCAAACTCTCGAAAATCGGATGTCTTGGACGCGGCCCTGTGACGTAATTGGAAAGAGCAAAACCGAAAAAAGTTACTAAATTTCACTAAATAGTCAAGGTTTATGTATTGAAAACTTTACTTTACACCCTCTTTCCCCCTCCCCCTCCATCATATACCCACATCATGGTCCACCACAATGGAAATGCTGGTATTAAACCTAGTTTCCGCAAAAAGCTGGAAGATGTTGATAAAATGTATTAATTTCCATTTCCAAAATCGCCCCCCCCCCCCCCCCACAATTGCCCGAGTTGTTGAGAAAAGAAATGTTTTTTGGATTTCCCAAAATTGACGTTCGATTTTGCACGGCGCTTTCGGAATCGCCTTGTCCTCCTGAACACTTGTTAAAAAACATTTTTTTGATTTTGGTACCACTTGGTATTTTTCCGGGTTTTTCCGGGACGCCAAAATGTCGGCGTCTGACGTCCGGTTCCGTAGTGTCCGAGGTGGCGGAGATTGGACAACAATTGCAAAAGTTATTAACAAAAGTAATGTTTTTTGGATTTCCCAAAAATGACCAACGATTTTTCGAAACACTTACAGACTCGCTTCGACCTCCGAAACATTGTGGAAAAAAAAATTGGCAAATCTGACAACTTTTGTACTTTTTCCGGGTTTTTCCGTGACGCCGAATTTTCCGGGACGCTTTTCCGGGATACGCAAAAATTAGCCTCGTCAGTCCGGTTCCGTAAAGCCCAAGATGGCCCGGAACGGAGAAGAACTGCCCGAGTTATGAGTAAAAGAAATGTTTTTTTATCACCAAAATGACCAACCACTTTTTTGAGAAATTCAAAGAAATTTTTTACACACGTCTAAAATTTGACAGATCCTGACTATGTTTTTGGACCCGGCCCGCTGACGTGTTCGGTTCGGCGAAAAACTCAAAATGAAAAAAATTCAAATCCCAAATTCCCCTTTGGCACCCCAAAAAGGGTGACGGTAGTCCTGGGTCAAAACACGTCAATTTCCCAATGCAAAAATTATGATCGTAACGTTTTTAGCCGTCCTGCAGTCCCTGTCGTGTTTGTTATGTACTGAAAACTCGACTTTACCCCCCCCCCCTTCCCCTCTTCCACCTTCATATCCCCTCATCATGGCCCATCACGACGGAAATACTGGTATTAAACATAATTTCTGCAACAGGCTTGAAGATAGTGATCAAATGTTTATTATTTCCATTTCCAAAATCCCCCCCTCCCCTCCCCCCCCCACTAAACTGTGTAATTGCGGCGTCTAGTCAAAACAGTCCTCGAAAATCGGATGCCTTGCACGCAGCCCTGTGACATAATTTGAAAGAGCAAAACCGAAAAAAGTTCCTAAATTTCACTAAATATTTAAGGTTTTTGTATGGAAAAGTCGACTTCACTCCCCCCTCCACCAACCACTTCGTTCATAACCCCTCATCTTGGCCCATCACGACGGAAATACTGGTATTGAACATAATTTCGTCAAAAGGATGAAAATATTGATCAAATGTATTAAATCCCATTTCCAAAAACCCCCCGTCGCCCCCCCCCCCCAAACTGTGTCATTGCGGCGTTAAGTCAAAACAGTCCTCTCGAAATTCGGATGCCTTGGACGCGGCCCTGTGACGTAAAAACCGAAAAAAGTTAATACATTTCACCAAATATTAAATGTTTAAGTATTGAAAACTCGACTTTACATTCCCCCCCCCCCCCCCCCCCCCCCCACAAAATAGTCTGGGATTGCCCTCAACAGTGGTTCATGTCCTCGATTGCCCCTTTATCATAACCCGACCCCTGTAGTGGTTCATTGATTTATATAAAATTAAATCATTTCAAAATTTAATTTTTATTTACATTTATTTATATTTTAACTACTCAAAATTGCCCCTTTAAAAACCCTTTGACCTGGTGAATGTCTAGCACGCATACGCTTTTGTAGATCTTGTCAAGTTCTAAGTACCTGTGTGTCATTTTGGATTTTTAATGTCATTATCTTCCACATGAACCTTGTTCAGGTGAATTTTGTTTTGAATTGATTTCTTGAATTGGATAGTAGGCTTAACCCTTTCAGGGCCTCATTTTATGCAGAGCATTGCACATCTTCTTACAACACTTGAGATATAAATAGATTTTGCTACAAATAGCGTCTCAGTATTATCCGAACACAGTAAGCATGCAAAATGTAAAATGATAATAATTTATTTAACGTTTTTGAATTACAAATTAATTTTCAAGTGCAATTTCGGCGCTCAGGACCTTTGAAAAGTGAGACGGAGTAAATTTTGTTATTAAGATTGATGTTCATATTAATTAATTAGCCCAACATGGTAGGGACCTAAAAGTCGAAATAGGGCCCGTTTCGGGGCATCCAAAAAATCATGTTGGATAAGAAAATGCTATTACATTCTTTAAATAATTACACATGGATTGCTTGTCGGAAGGAAAAAACACGGCCGAATGTAACAAAACACAAAGTGTTTGTTATGAAACTGTAGATAAATGTCCCGTGCGTGCAAAGTGATATTTTTTGTTTTCAAAAAATAAGTCTCCTTTGAGTTACGACCGCCATGGTGGCCTATTTATCCAGAAAAAGATGCCCACAAAACTGTAAAATAACAGGTAAAAGGTAATTTTCGCCCACAGAGGGTGAAAACGAAGAGTTTAAACGTTCATTACCGGATTCCCTGAATCATTTTTTATTTTAATAGCACAACATTACAACTAAAATCTTGGTTATTACACCCCCGCCCACCCCATTTAAATGTTGGTGCAAAATATTTTCAGAAGATAAATTTTTATACGTGGCAAATTTGTAATTTCCATATCGTATCGAACTATGATCAATAATAAAAAAAGTTTGGTACCAAATCATTCGTGACGAATCGATACATTGTTGTGAATCAATCTTGTGCTCGAGATAAAATATTTACCGTCGATTTCGGCCCATTAAAGTTGGACATTGTCTAAAATCGGACGTCCCTGACGTCATTCAACATTGTACCTTTACGACGGGTTCGATTTTCGGTACACAAACTATTGTTTTTCTGATACATACATCCCTAACGAAGGTGTTGAAACACGAAAAGTTTTTTATGGGACCGCTAAAATTCGACTTTTGAACATTTCAAAATAGCACTGAAAAAACGAAAACTTTTGGAATTTTTTTTTCTCGGTTTTAACGAAATTTCCGGGACAATTTTTTTCACTCTCTTCTGCATCCTCTTAAAGCTTTCAAAATCACCAAAGAACAAAGCTCTAGAGTTTACCCAAAATTTTTAAAAAATTTCGGTACTGTGAAGGGCCGGCGTTTGAAAACGGGACGTTTTTTTAAACAGTTACGCTTATTCCCCATGCGTATTGCCCACCTCCAGAGATGACGGGTGACGCAAAAATTAGAAAAATTTTCCCCGTCCTTAAAGTGCAGAAAACCCGCCGCGCGCGAAAATTTTGGACATTTTCGAGAAAACGGGGGGGAAGACGGGGTCCGCGCGACCGGGGGTATTTTTTATCGAAATCATCGATCCTTTCCGGTCTAGGGCCACCCAAATTCCGTATCACACGCCCCCTCGTGGTGTGGAAAAAACTCGTTTTATGGAAAACCTCGTTCCCCCCAAGGTCGTATATTAACAGAGTATTAGTTATAGTGATTCTCTAATATTCGTATTTACATATACATACTACTTTTCTCAAAAGATTCTTCTTTATCAGTTGCATTATTCACTTTCCATCTTTATCTTATAATGTCCGTGAGCTAGGGTATTAATCCCATCATTGAGGATATATCTTTTATCGTCATAAGGAGATAGAGTTTGTTTTTGCTGTTTTAAAGTAAAAAGTTCATGACGCACACTTCTTATGGAGTACATGCTTGCATTTTGAATCTCTTTTGAAAGAAGACATTTTTTATAATCGTTATGAGTTACATGTTTTGCAAGAGTCCTCTTAACAATACCTTTTCCTACTTTTTTCACATTGCCACTTTCATCCTTAATGGAATACATTTTAGGACGTAACCCAATAAATTCTGTCACTACTCTACCATCAAGCTCATCCTTCATCTTTCCTAGAACCTTTTTGTTCTTTTCACTAAAAAGGAAATGAGATTTAGGGAAGTTTGATGTGTCAAAGCGGTGCGACTCTAGCATCATGTCATTATACAAGTCATCAGTTGCAATCGAGTAACAAAGAGAATCTGTGTCAGTGAAAAGAAGACGAGAATTATTTCCATACTTGGCCTTAACATAGTTGTAATGGAAATCGAACATGGTTGTTTTGCTTAGATCCAAAATTGTAAAGCCAGCATAGATGGGTCTGTTAAGTTCCAGGCAGGTTTTCTTCGAGTGAACGGCGATGAGGTTATTGGAGAAAATCAGAAAACTCTCGAAAGCAGGTGAAGCAATTAGTTTTTTTGCTCTCTTCTCATCAGTAACCAACTCTACATTAACCCTGTTTCTCAAATTCTCCATTGTCTTGCCAAACACCGCATTGTTTAGCAGTTTAAAGAGGTCTTTCTCGAAACTGTTTTTGGCGTTTTGACGCTGAAGAGTATTAAAGTCGATGTATGGTTTTAGCCACGCCTTTTGATCAAATTCGAGTACTCGGTGAATTTTCGTTACCTTCAGTCCAAGGGTAAGATACTGCTTTAAATTTCGGTAATGCAGGATGTATTTTTCTTTGTTGAGCAGATTTGGAACTAGTTTTTCGACTTTACTAGTTGAGACATGCATATCGTCGGCAAGCTGTTTCGAGTATGGAGAAAGCATATCGTCTGTAATATATTTTCTCTCTGGAGCAACAGGCAGATCGTTGTGAAGGTCGTGTAATTCAACCGGATAATTAAGATCAACTTCCAAAATATAACCCTTGTCTCCATTATCTGGTATTTCCGCGAAAACAGTAAGATCTATTTGCTCTGGGGTTAGCCATGTGAATCCTCCTACTGGTAGAAACTCATTCATTGAAACGCCATACAGGTTGTTGCAGTCCCAGTATACTATATAGTTTGATGGTTTTGTAGGATCATGCTCCGCCATGTACTTGTTATTGCCTTCAGCATATCTCGTTGATATCATTGAAACTCCTCCCCTGATTCCTTCCTCCATGAATAAATACATATCAGGGTCAGTGAACAACTCTAACTTCACGTTTGTCATTTTTAAACAACTCTGCCATGCTAAACCTGGTGCAGTGTAGGTGTGAGCAGGATCTATTTTATAATGGGTTAGGCATAATTCCCTGAAGTTTTCGAATATGTCTGCTAGAAGCAGCACATCTGTTTTTACATACAAGTCTTGATACTCTCCTAATGTTTTTAAGTTAAATGCATTCCATACTTGCGTAGCGTGCTGATAATCAGCATCACTGACAGTCTCTCCGTCAAGTATGTTGAAGAAAGCTGATTGTGACGGTAAACATGTGTCATTTAATTTATCTTTGCAATCAACGTAGTCGTAGGGAAATACACCTTTACGTAGAAGCAGGGGAATCATATCAGGCGTAAAGTTCTGTTGCATTATACGAAATTTGTCGACGCCATATCCAGAGAGATTATTTGCCAGTGTTTCCAGAGAAGTAGCTAGAAACTGATATGAATCAATAAAACGTAAACTTCCCAGGGTGAATGATACGTATCTCTCCATATTGTTGGGGATGCATGTTATCGGTGTGTTTTTAATATCTCCTATGTGCTGCATGATTAGGTGGGCATCATAATTGCGTAAGTTATGGAATACAACTGGAATGAAAGTGACCTGCTTGCAGTTAATATTACATGCATTATGTGCTGCCCCTCGAAACTTCCCTGTTAAATGGTCATGATCGCGTACACGATCCTCAAGGAGTGGCTCATTGCAAATACTACAAAGTTCTGCCTCTTTGAAAGTATACTCATCTTCAAAAGACATAATGATAGGTTTTATATCTTTTAACAACCTCATCAGCTCCTGCTCTTCTAATAATAGAGACTTTAGAAACTCGCTCACAACATGAGAACCACTATATGTTACAGGGGGCTTGTGACATTTACCCTCATTATCGACTATAACGTAACAGAACCCGGATGGTTCGTGTAAAGCTAGCTTCGATGTGTGCGACTCTTGATCGCTAGGGGTGCACCCACTAATCTTTTTTATATAACATTCAAAATCTGCATAAATAGTGAATGGCACTCTCTGAGAAAAGTTGTGATTTTTAAATCGCATCACACTCTTCTCCTTAACAGGCATCTTGATTTTCTGTGGTTCATGTGAATTGCAGTATGTATGATGGTTATCGAGCCGTTCTTTAGTTGAGAATCGGTGTAAACAAAGGCTACAGTAATGAGCTTTAGGGTCGTGCTTTGTCAATGATGATAGAAGTCGATTCAAATTTTTGATCAGGCAGTAATGAGTTGTATCCTCATTTGACAGGTAGAGCAAATTAACATGGTGACGAGGCTGAGTGAGAGCAGTTATGCGGAGAGGAAATATTTCACCTTCATAGCCGAATACATTTACTGAAATGTTATTGTTCTTTTCAAAAGTTCCTATTTTAGAAATACTAACAGGATACTCAATCTCACTCATATCTAAATCTTGTTCATATTGTTTGTATTTATTCACCCGTTCACAGTGCTGATCTTGAGGCTGAAGCTGCGCCAAAATAGACCACACAAAACATTTACTGTCGGAATTTTTTACATTCACAATGGCCTTTTTCGTCTGCAGTTTACGTGGAAGAGGTATGTAGCTGGACGCTGCCAAAGGCGCGTATTTAGCCGTCTTCAACTCCATGTAGTAAACATGATCAACACTCCAGTTGCTACCATCGCGTTGGAAACTGGAGCAGGCCTTGTTTATTGTAGAGAAGGCATCATTAAATTGCTCCTCAAACTCTGCTTCCTGTAGTAGAGTGTAGCACTTGCTACGGAAACAAGGGCTTGTAGTTATTTCTTCTCCCTCCGACTCTCGGGTGAAGCGCACGAACATAGCGATGTACCATTTTACTCCCTTGTAGGCAGCGAGATCTTTGAGTAATGTTGACCGCAATTGTTCTTGATGTTCGGACAGAAAGAGAAGAACATCTCTACCTACTTCTTTCTTCTGGTACTTGTAGGTTTTCACTACACCATTCAATGCATCTGTAAATCCACAAGGATCTTCACCATTGCAAGGACTGGGCGCATCATCAATAATCATCTCCTCATGTTCAACAGACTCAAAATTCTCAATCTCTCCTTCTCGAAGAGGAAGTTTATGGGTTTTGCTATGACTAAGGAAATGCGATTTTGTAGAGAAAGTTTTGCTACACACTTCACATTCGCGCGAAAACTTGTGTACTGCACGTACATGTCTTTTTAAGTTGTCACTTCTACTGAAGGTTGCACTACATACACCACACGTAAAAATGTTCTTCTTGTGTATAACCCTCTCATGACGTTGCAAATTCGACTTTTGGGTAAACACAGCGTCACACAATTTGCAATTGAATGTCCTACGACGCAGAGGATGAATGCTGCTATTCTCCATAGTTGTACAGTAGAGTGTAAGATGTAATTCAATCCAAGCTGCAAATGCAGGAGAAGCATATATTAATTCACATTAGCGTTTTAGGTATGCATTATAGAGAGTACTTACTACCATAAAGTGCAATGCAGTAACTTACATAATTTCTTTCAAGCTTAGTGAGTATACTTCTAATAGATGAGGACCGCAACAAACTGGTATTTGATGTTGTCAAGCCAACAGTCGGACAAGTAATGAAATTATGACACAAACTGCTCTACTTTTATACCTAAAGCACTGCTCGCAAATAGCAACTACGTGAATCATGTGAAGTTATTCTTTCTTAGTGAAATAAGCAACATGTACGCCTGGTACAACGCTAGTCAAGTTATTTAAAATAAATTTAATTTATAAACAACGCACATGCACACTCACACTAACACGCTCACGTTTGTTTTTCCTAATTCCCTGTTTAATAAATACTCATTTGCATAATAGGGGAATATGTTGATTACTTCTTGTATACATACCTTTTAAATTTGCTGCTGCATCGTCCTGTTTGTCTGTGCACTAGAGTTATAACACAATAAAAAATATATATATTTAAAAAAAAAACGTCACTTGTATAAAACGTAGACTTAAGAAAATAACACACACGCTCATTGTTCAGCGAACTTAAATTATTGCGTATGCACATACACTTAAGCAGCACACACTTTAACGCTATAACTGACTTTCCACTATACTACTAAACCGTGGTGCTTGCACTTGAGGTAAGTGATCGAATGATGCTCCTCAAACAGAGCAGTGGTTTTATATTGGCCTACATGCCCCTCCCCTTCTTTGCCTTGGGGCACAAACCGTCAAACTATTTGAACAAAATGCTACCCCCTCCACTTTTATATTGCTACCCTCTCCACTCTTATTTTGTCTGGGGGCACAAACCGCCAAGCAATTTGAAACGTGATGCTACCCCTCCGCCTAAACTCGGTCCAAGGACACTAACTGCCAAAAGTAACAGGTTTGGACTTGAAAATCAGGTCAGGGTCATTTGAACAGTGTCCCTTTACAAAAATTTCCGCGCCGCTATTAGAAATCTAATAGTTTATATAATAGGTGCAAGTCTGAACAAGTCTGAACATGAAAATCATGTCAGCCACGTGTGTGGTATAGCTCTTTCTATTGCATACAATACACTCCATTTTCTATTGAACTTTTATATAATCAGAAGTCTAGACATTGGCGGCACTCTTGTATTGAATTAACAAAGAACACTTTATGAAAAGCGCATTCATGCTTTTAAAATAATTCGTATAGAATGGTGCCGTCATCTTTTAGAAAATCTAAAGTTTAAACAATAAGAACATGTCTGGACATGCCAATCAAGTCCTCTACTTGTGTGGTATCGCTCTTTCGACTGCATACAATACACTTCTTATGAATAGTCTATTGAATTCATATAATTGGATGTCATTCAATTCCTTTATGAATAGGGGGTTCAATTTGAAAAAAATAATTGGGATGTCTAGACACCTGTCTGTTGTGTACTATTGAAGTGTATGCTTTCAAAAAGTAAATTAAAACTTGAAGATGAAACTGTCTAGACAAGTATGAATTGGTCACGTGAACGAAGAGCAAATGGTAATAACATAATTTTGTGAAAACGTATTGTATGACACTGCGGCTCCATTCAAGCTTTATAATTGGAAAGCCTAGACGATAAGCACTTCTGTCTGTGTGATACTGATCTTGCTAAGTTACAAAATTCGTTACTAGGTAGCGCATCGCATAGTGTCCGGTGCAGGTTACAGCGCGCACGAAACAAGTCTCAACAGGTTTGCATCATACTACGTTCTAGTTGCTGCGTTGAAAAATTCACTACTATGTAACGCCGCGCGTATCGTCCGTGCAGGCAAAGCCTGCATATAGGTAGCATAATAAAATCATGCTTGTAACTCTGTGCCCTGGCAGGCAAGCGGTGAGCGTGTCGGAGTTTTTGCGCAAACGGCCGGCGTTCAAGTACAGCTTCATCCGACTTTTTTCAAAAGGTCTATTTACTTAACTCATTCAGACCATAATTAAATTGGCAAGAATTAGGATATTTTAAGCTAAAAATTAACATTTCGTGATTTTTTCTGATATTTTTAGTATTTTTTTTATATTTTTCATTGTAATATTTAAGAAATTATGGGAAATTTTGGATTTCGAATAAAAGCAACGTTTGATGTTCAAAAGTAAATTTTAAGTGCATTTCTAAAACTAGATTTTTTTTGAAATTTTTTGCATATTTTGGATTTTCTGTATCTCAAATACTGGCAAAACTATTAATGTTTTAAATTTCCGGGAAAAAACCAAAAACACTTTTTTTTGCCCGTTTTTACACATTTCAATTTTCAATCTGCTCTAAAAACGGTACTATTCGTCCTATCGCAATGCGGTAAAAAAAATGTGAATTTGAATTCCCCATTTTTTTTGAATTTTTTGTTGGCCAAATTGAAAAAACTTTAAGTCTAATTTAAAAAAAATCAAAATTGTTATGTCCATTATAATGGACACGTGGTCTGAATGAGTTAAATATATTCAAATCTAATATTAAAATTATTGGTGGTTGAAAAGGTTAATGAGGTCATACTCTAGTGAAGCGTCCGCCATCTTGAGATTAAAAACATAAAAATTAACAATTAATAATTATATATAAAAAAAAAATGCTCACACTCTCTCGAATGCGGCGTCTGCCATCCTGAGATCATCCACGTATGTGGAGGAGCCAGCCCTAGCTTGGGTTACGTTAATCCATTTGGTTAGGTTAGGTTGGGTTATGATAGGTTAGGTTAGGTTAGGCAAGGTTAGGTAGGGTTAGGTTAGGTTAGGTTTGGTTAGGTTGGGTTAGGTTAGGTTAGGTTAGGTTAGGTTAGGTTATCCTCTCGATCCTCACGATCCTCCTGAGCCAGAACTGCCACTTCCTACCTACTTTGATTTAAGGGAACAAAATTACTTTATCATTGACGTTAGAGAGCACGCATGACTGCGGACATAATGCTCCAGGCATCGAGGCTACGTGCAAAACTGCAACTTCTCCAGCGTCTTAGGGTTGGTAAGATTCTCCTAGAACAAACTTTACTCAGAAATAGAGAAGTGACCAAACCAAGGCCACAACGGATAAGATTAAAATTAACCAACACAACAGGTTTCCTAGGGGGCTCTTATCTTGAACCGACTAACAGTCATGCGGGATGGGTGTATAGTAGGGGGGGGGGTTGTCCGCAGGACACCGAGATGTGAGAGGCAGCCAGCAGAGTGTCGTGTTGAACCTGAGGTGAGGAGGTGTGTATATTTATTTATTTATTTATTTATTTATTTATTTATAATTGAACCGATAGGGGAGAGAAAACATCTTCCAAAAGGACAAAAGGATATATATTTTCTCAAAAACGAAAAACAAAAAGAACATAAATATGACAGAAAAATATGACGTTAAGATAAAATGAGAGACAAAAGAATATAATAAACTAGGAAGAGCCTGATGGGCTTCTTCCTTTCCGTCTAGATACTAAAAACCAAGGAGAAAAAATTCCATTTACAATGTTACAAACCCTATCGGTCACTAAAGAAACATGAAGGTCTTTACAGGGTCAGTGCCTGACAGAAGAGGAGCTCCCCATCAAGGACGGAGCAGAGCGCCTCTCGATCACACCACTTTGCCTCAAAGTCGTCAATCGTCCCTCGCCCAAGGTGCCAAGCATCCTCCTTGAGGAGTCGGGACTTCAGACGGGCTTTGAGGACCACTTCGTAGGGAGATGGCACCCTGCCGTCCTTGAAGAAGCAGACTAGTAGCCTGTAGATTGTGCTCTTGCCCAACATGAGAACGAAGTTGGCCAGATCGATTTGACTGATAGTGGAGGTATTGTTGGGCCAGGAGGCCAAGTCTTGAAATTACTCGTTTCATGTCGTGAAGTGAGTCAAGTCACCTCGTCGAAGTCGCGAGCGACTTGGCAATATCGAATAGGGTAGTCTTGAAACTCACCATGAGGTTGGAAACGACAAGTGAGTTGGAAATATTCCGAGTCGACTGGCTTTTCGCGACTTGTAGCTCCGCCCCCACAGCTCATAGAGCGACCAATCACAAACAGTGTTCCATAAAAATTTCGATTTTAATAATCGATGTTGTGAAGTATATCGATGCTAGTCTCGATTGTGACGAACTATCGACGCTATAATCGATTCGCACTTTCAATCAACTGTCAAAACACACTAGGCGTATCGCTCGGCCTACATGTTATTTCAGATTATTGTTATTATCAAATAGCCTAAAGGCAATTGTACTCTATTTAATTAATCATATTTTTATATTGCTATATTTGCGTAAGTTTTCTAGGGCTAGACAAACAAAATACACGAAATTCCGTATTTTGTTTAATATATTTTATAAAAACGAAGTGACTTTTCTCTTCGCAGGAGGCATAACTATTAACATTGTCTCATGTCTTACTAATCAAATCAAAACATGTGTTCATCGAGGTCAAAAGCAGAAAAAGTTCGACCTAAATGAAATTGACATTACTTTCGACATAAAGCTTTCGAGGAATTTGAGTTCACATTGCAATATTTGCAGTAATTCCAGCCTGAGCGTTGTCTTTTTTAAATGAATTTTTACTATGACTATGTTAAATGATTGATTGATTGGATATTGCTTAACGTCTCATATTTATGCAACTTGGCTAATCGAGACGAAGGGAGGGACGTAAGGGATGACGCGGGGGAACAAGGGGTGGACAGGCCTGTGCTGGTCAGAAACAGCCACAAGCATATGGGGAGGGCAGGGGTTCCCCCACGTCGTGGTCGTCTCCGTCTGTGTCATCATCCGTCCGTGTTGTCTTTGTCGTCGCCGTCGGGGAGGTAGTCAAAGGGAAGGGGTTGCCCGACGACGACCCAGAGCTCGCCATTAGTTTCAGGGAGTGAATCTCCCCTATTCACGGGCCAAACCGCGAGAAGGTGTCGAGTTGGAATTTGAAGGCCCGACTATGTTTAAATACAACGTCAAGGATATAGGAACATTTAAAATATATTATGTAATAATTGTGGCAATCATGTTGAAGGCCGTCTGTTATCTCAGTATACGAACCACTAACAGTACCAGCACAAATGCTACCTTTGTGAGGTGAAGTACACGCGCTTCAAATCCTTTGCGAAGTTAGTAGCGTCTTGTCTAACTTCTTACTCAGACCGTCGTTCTTGTTTTTCAGTTCCTTAGCAAATGGCTTCACCACAAGCGGTATTAGAAAGCAAGATCTCCGCAGAACGCTTACACCAAACCTCGTTTCAATTTGCAGTGGCTTACCTGAATGCACTGCACAACCGTCCCGTAAAATCTCGAAAAGTTTTCGTTGGAAAGTTTGGTAGTCAAACTAACCTTCCTTTAAAGCGCGTTCACATTATTTGAACACGACCGAAGCCCTTTCTAAAGCTACCAGTGCTGCGGATTGTGGGTTGTTGGCTGGTAACATGCGGTTTATATTACTGAATTTGACCGCGAATTGTTTGATTTGGTTAGCCCATTTGCGGTTTCTTGTCTTCTACCTCATTAATAATTACAGAAATAATATGTTATCTAGGTTTGATTTCATCTTTTATGTGTGAAAAATTTGTCAAAATCTTTCATGCAAATGTTTAATTGAACGAACAGAGGTAAAAAAAAATCTTCAGTGTTTCATATGTGTAAACATACAGATGTTATTTTCCCATTTACACCGTATAACTTAGATAGATATCCACATGCACAATGAAAGCTCATGCACATGAAAGGTAACTTTTTCATCGATGCAAGTTATTTAAAAATCTGTTATAAAACATAACAGAAATAATTTTCCTAACTGGATTGTGCTTATACTGGATATTAAAATGAAAACTTTATTAAACTTGGTGAAGGGGAATTGGTGTTGCGAAAAAAAAATGTTGTATTGTATTTATTTACTTCCGTTGACAGGTACAAATTATATGTAGAATATCGTGAAACATGATTTAAACTTGATGACAGGATATATTAACCTGACAAACATTGATATTATCGACAATTGATAAGTGACTCTGTAGCTTTCATCGTAGTTAAAGTTATTTGTCAAGTCTATTGCTAAATTTATGAGGAGTACAAAATAAGGACATAAACAAGTTTTTCTTTTGTATCAAACGACACCAGTTTTTAGTCTCGCGATTTCTAGTAATACTAAACTAGGAAAACGCTTAAGTCCCGCCGCGTTGTTGGATGAGCGTAATTGGTGAATTGAGCTGCCATGTGTTGTGCGGATTTTCTGTTGTTCTGTGAAAAAATCAGAACTTAATTGAAATTTTTTTTAAATTTAATTAAATTAAATAAAAAATTAACTTAATTTTTTTAAATTAATCGTAATTTTAAAAAAGGAAAAAATCGTAATATTGAAATTTTCATAAGAAATAATTATTCGATTGCGCACAAATTTTACACGAATATATTAATTCTTAAAATTAAGGTTCTGTGAAAAAATCATTATAATCGGATAAAGCATGTAGGGGTTATAAGTCGAAGAATTTTTTTAAAAATCGAAAAAAATCGTAAAATTGCGATTTTCATGAGAAATAATTTTTCGATTGCGCTCAAAAACGTGGCAGTTCTTAGTTCAGAGATTTCGAAGGCCTCCATAAAATTTCATCGCAATCGGAGTATCGGTTTAGCCGGAATCGTGTTAACAGACAGACAAAAATACAGAAAGAAAGAAAAAAAAAAAAAAAAAAAAAAAAAAAAAACATTCCGGATTTTTTTCTCCAGTGTAGTGAAATGGAATCTTCGCTTCGCTCGCTACGCTCGCTACGCTCATCCAATAATAACAGTATTTAAATCTGTCTATTACTTCGCAAAAATTCAAACCTTCCATCAAACTACAATGTAATATCCATCCAAAGTTATCAAACAACATTACCTTTAATTAAATTACTTTAAAATTAAGATTTTTAAGCAGCTTTTTGTGTCTACTGTGCCAACTCAATAAATAAGTATATCTGAAGAAACATCTCAGATTGGCTCAAACCCACAAAGACTTTCATTTGTGTAACAAAAGTTTAACAAAACCACCGCATAAGTTGCTATATAGAAGAACAAACAACACCCATAAGACTCTACTTTTAACAATGTGGTCGTGAGAAGTTTGTGGGCCATAAAACAACAGCAAACAATAAGTTAAATCCGTCAAACCAGAGTAATCGTATACAGTAACTCAAACATCAAGTTCCATGCACATGTGACGTCGGCGCCTGTTTGCCTACTAATTGCGTTCATATAACGTAATTCGTCGCGGCTGCTTTCATCGTAAACCCGGGTCTAAATGAGAAGAAAAATGTGAACCATCATTAGAACTTGACTGGGTTTAGTTTACAAAATTATTAAAGTTATCTTCCAGCGAGCGTTGAAGGGTCTGCATAAGCCAATCCGAATGAGCGTTAGAGCGTAACGCAATGCACGCACGCACGCAATGACGGCAAATACACTGTGTGCTATATATCAAACCGTCACAGAAATAAAAACTAAAACATAAAAAACAATTATTTATTAATTCATCAAAATTCATTTGGTAGGCCACACATTTTCTAAGACAAATAAAACCTGTACTATCTTTGAGTAGCCTATTACTCAAAAGCATTATTCAAATTATAATTGACTGTAATCTGAGTGAAAATAATTGTTATTGGATGAGCGTAGCGAGCGAAGCGAAAACTTCAATTTCACTGACCCCTCAAAAAATTTAGCTCGGTTGTTTTTTTGTGTGTTTGTTTGTTTTTTTTTTGTTTGTTTTTCTGTCTGTTTGTTCGCACGATTCCGGGAAAACGGCATAAGCGATCTTGATGAAAATTTGACAGGACCTTCGAAATCTTTGAACTTAGACGTGCCACGTGTTTGGGTACAATCGAAGAAATATTTCTCATGAATATCGCACTTTTACGATTTTTTTCGATTTTTAGTGCGATATTTTCGTGACATTTGGGCCGATTCTGACCAAACGGGTGGGGCTACAAAGTTCATATTTCACATGAACATTAAGGTTATGGTGATGTAGTACCTTTTTAAAGAAAAAGTTGAAAAAGTTAGCCAGAATCCATAGAAGAAAGGTTTAGATATGAGTTTTTTTGAGGTTTATAATAACCATTAAAAAGTAACATTTGAAACTCGACAACAATCACCTACAATGCATTCACAAGCACTTGGAAAGGAAAAGTGGTCCCACGCAAACAAAAAACTTACAAAAACGCTCATCCATCAACGCGGCAGGACTTTAGCGTTTTCCTAGTATTAATGTCATGATTATGCAAACCATTCTATTATATTTACACAAAATAAGAGGCTCGTACGCTAGCACTGAGGCAACTATATCAATTAGTTTCGAAATATACGAAATAATAATTATATATGTTATGTACGACAACTTAATACAAATAGCGATAAACATATTGTCACCATAGCACCAGAAAGCAGACTTTGATTCTAAATGTCCACCAGCGACAATTTTCTGGCATTGGTGTTGATTCTAATCATTATAAACTCATTATCAACTAGTAACTTCGTTTCAGCATCCATAGTAACCAAATGCTGACTCTAACTTAAAACGTCCACCAGTGACAATCTATAGAAACGTTATCATCGTTATTTACTTTTTGTATAATAATTTTTCCAACAATGAAGTCAACAACGTTTTCGTGGTATTATTTACATGGTCCTTTAATTCTATTTTCATTGTTGTCAAAACTACGGAAACGATATTCTCAAAATCTGAACTAAACTTCGTTCACGGGAGACATGTTGGCCCTATTTTTGTAATATTAAAAACAGTCTGAACATTAAAATGGCGTCACTGATCTTAAAAAGCAGTGGGCTCAAAACGCAGCTCTTCTCGGCTTCCAAATCGTGGCGTTTACGCCCTTGGGCAGAGACTGTTGTTTACAGGTTTCGCACGTGGAGGGACCGCGATGATGGAACTTACGACTCGACTAGGTTCGTAACGTTTTTATTAACCATTTGCAGAAGCTTCTACCTTCTCTTATGTTCCAGGAGTGAGTGTCTTTTAAAACAAATATTGAAGTTAACCTTGTAATTTGATTGTAATATATTTTAAATAGTATTATGAATAGGTCCACTGAGGAATAGGTGGAATGCTAATTCAAGGGTGTCCTAAAGAGTAGCATTGAATGAGATCTTGAAGTAGAGTGAAGCCAGAATGAGAGTTACGGTAGTGAAATAAAGTGTGTGAGAGATATAGTTAGATTAAGGGATATAAAAGAGAATGTTGAGAACGAGGAAAAGGAGAATGAAAGAGAGGAATAGGCCGAGAGAGATTGATTGATTGATCGTTGTATATCTGCTGGGGAGACGGAGAGACAACAGGAATTTCGCAGCCATTGTGTTTGTCATAATCAGGAGCTAGTTGTGCATCGAACACTCGGACACTTACAGGTAAAACCAGATAGATTTTAATTCAGAAAACCTTTTCGGCTAGTATATATGGTTCAGGAAGTGTAAAGTTATATAGGAATTATACAAAAAACCTTCCCCCCCATGTTTGGTATTCGGTTTGCGATCGAGCCGGCTCACCACTAACGTACGAGGCTATAGAGAGGGTGGAGGGTCAGTCTGTTTTATACCCGTGGTTTGTGTTTTGTAGTTTCCCTCTGTTAATAAGATTACGAGTGAGTGTCTTTTAAAACAAATCATGAAGTTTACCACGTAATATGTTATATATTTTAAATAGTATTATGAATAGTTCCATTGAGGAACAGGCAGAATGCTAATTTAAGGGTGTCCGAAAGAATAGCATTAACGTGACTATCTATGGTCGTCCATTACCAAGCAAATCCGCTAGTTGGGCGTCACTGGTCAAAACTACGCGGGCGTTTGAATGTGGTTAGGTTGAAAGTACCCCGTGCAGGTAGGCAACTTCTCAGACGTCTGTGAATGGAAGGTTGCCTCTCTTCAGGGGTTGATGAGGCGGGGGGCGAGGGGCGAGGGGTTTAGAGCAAAAAATGGTCTAGATATTGAAGATTCAAAGAAAAGGTCCGGCCATTATAAATATCTCTTTTGTGTGCGAAACTTTACAACACACTAATTTAGTTTACAATTGTTGTCCTCCACACACACCGCTTCCTTCTCAGTTTTGTCTACCTCACAATCACAACGAATCTAAAATTGTTGAAAACTTTTCGTTTGTAACTGACAAAATATTGATTTGTACAGCATTTATATTTGGAAATATTTTTTGTTTTTTACTCGTTAGGCCTACACTTGTAATGAGACACAATCTAGTCCCATTGGGGGCTATAATACACACAATGATATTTGTAATTATACATTGCATTTTTTTAAACAACGAGATCTGATTTGATAACGTTTTGATATTAGTGTGTACACATTTGCATCCAGGATTCCGTTAACTTTTCGCATCTTTATTACAAATACAATTGGAATGTTTCGAGAAGCTTGTTATACGTTTTAATATGCGTACTAAGCATCCGAAACGAAAGCAAAGTTGCAATGTGACAGCCGAGAAGAGAAAATAAAATAATGAAGTTTCTAATCATTATTATACATGTGATGTAAAGGTTGTTCGTTCTACCGGTAAATACCCATGAAGATCTAGAATCCTCCGACGGCTGCTTGTGGGACACATAATAGTATGAATTCTGGGAAGTTAAATTACTCCACGTGGAGTTGTAAACCTAGTTGACCAACCACAATCGGTTTTCGAAGATTCAGCCAATAGGGTGGTAAAAGAAAATCGGAACTACAAAATATAGAAAGGGGTTCCTGAGAGAATTGGCAGCCCCCGACCCCAAGAAAATATGAATGGGAAAAACCACAACGTTTATGCGGACCCAACAAAGGATACAATGTTAAAGGGGATGAGTGTTTTCTTCGATGGGTTAGGTTAGGACCGAAGGTGATGGAAGACAATGACATAACTGCGATGATTCGGAAAAGGAAATGAGCCTAGGTCAAATCATTAGAAGACAGTGCTCGAAAAAAATGTAGTTTTCTGTCTGACCATTGATACATCGTCTTCGAGTCTGCGTCACCTCAATACTCTTCAATTCCACGGAAACGAGAAGTAAAATATAAGTCCCCACCAAGTCGCCACTAAAACATACGGTAACAAACACGGTTTATGCTCGATTCTTATTTGTATGATGATTAATTTGAAAAGAACATTTATTTATGAGTAAAACCTAATTTCCTTTATCTCACAGTGCACCTAATATTTTTGAGTTTGATGTTTATTCATGTGGGGAGAGCTAATGTTGTTCTAAACATATTGTCTATAATGTTCGATATTTATTTACTAAAGTGTTGGACTCAAAGACATCGCTCAGGCGCAAAATGAGTTGTGGTTATACGTCCACAGGGGTTCACAAAAAATCATAACTTTGTGTTGTCTATAATATGCTAGAATAATGCGAAGTTTCAACTCAGCCTGGATATTCGCAGAATATGATGCGTTCTTGTCATGGTTCAAAGCAGATCCTCATAAAAAGAATGGTCTAAACATTTCTCTATGTGTAAACACAATCAGACAGAACCATGTCAGTGGAACTAAAAGTAATACTACGGCTCTTGGGTAAGGATAAAAATACCAACGAGAAGATTTCTCGAACCCCACTAATCCCTTTTGAGGGTCGAGATAAGAAAATGATAGAGCCACTAAAATCAATGAAATGTATAAAATCTATTATTAAACTATTACATAAGATCAATCCTACGGTAAAAAAAAAAAACCCCCAACACAAAACACATAAACAAAAAAAAAAAAAAAAACAAAAACAAAAAAACAAACCAAAAACAAACACACCAAAAAAAAAAAAAAAAAAAAAAAAAAAAAAAAAAAAAAAAAAAAAAAAAAAAAAAAAAAAACAAAAAAAAAAAAAAAAAAAAAATAAAACCCCCCCCCCCCCTACCCCCCTAAAAAAACCAAAAAAAAAAAAAAAATGGTCAATCCAATGAGACAGAAATTTAAGGAATCTATAAACTGTTTTCTGCAAACATATTGTGACCGCAACAACTCGTATATATTTGGAGTATATGAGGACACAAAACGCGCTTTTTACGGGAAATGCCAACAAAAAGGCGCATGTCAATCCGAAGGTCGATAATGTCCGGTTTTTATCGGGATATGTTGGTCATTATCCGCTATTGTATATTATACAAGGAAAATGTAGTGTACAACAAGATGTATGTGAGTCGCTACAAGCATGGAGTTATAATAGTTAACTGGGCTACCAAGTAAGAGGGGTTTGTCAGTCGCTAATAGAAAACTAAGGGGAAATTCCTTTAGTCATGAGAGTCGGACCAAATCGTGACATGAAATATAACAGGGGAAATGACTGAAATCACATTATTTCAGTATGTAAACACACTTTATTTTTGTTGTAAAAGCCTTTCAAATAATATGCATAATATTTTAAAAAGACTTGTAGATAATTCATGAAGAATTATAAGTTATCAAGCTTCAAATTAATATAAATAATATAGCACAATAGCACACTATTTACAAATGAGGCATCGTTAATTTAACCAATAACAACAAACCTGAAATTACTATAGTAAGTTATAAATAAAATATAAATAAATTAAATAAAAGTTATCTATAAAACTTGTGTAATTGAAAATTCTTGGACGTATGGTGGGTTCAAAGTCAACAATTATGTATATAATCATTCCACCATTATACCACATGAAAGAATATAATTAATCTAACAAGAAAACGCAACAATAAATATATTTATCAGCCATTCTATAATGAAGATTATTGACCCGTAATTGTAATGTAATAGTATAATATGACAAATATATTATTCACAGCGTCCCCCGTCTGGGTCACGGGGGTAGAATTGGCCCAGGAGCATGGCTCTGCTCTGCTAATAGTAAAAGGCGATTCTAGAGAAAAAGTCCACCTCGCAAACATCAGCAAAGTAAGAATGGTAGTATATTACTCCCCGAATCGAGGCGAGCTCTGGCAATCGTCGTCACAAGACCTTGCCCCCTTCCCTTGACGACCTCCCCGACGACGATGGACAAATGACACAACGAAACGATGACTAAGACGAGACGACCGCGACGTGAGGAAACCCCCTTCCTCCCCCTTACCGTGGCTGGTTCTGACCAGCATGCCCCCCCCCCCCCCCCACCCAGAGTTAGTGCATTAGTAGATGTGGTAATTATGACCTAACGGTTGACGCGTCCTAATCAAATAAACCAAAAATATAAAGTGCGGGAACGAAAGTACCCAACAAAAGGGAGCGAAAGTTACTTTTTGCATAAGAATACACAATCAATAAAAATAGATTTCGTTCACCGTTTTATTATAATGTGGATAGGAGGTTGGGGTTAATCAAGAGGTCTAGCAATTCGCGGAGGAGGCCGGTGGCGGGGCGAGAGGGGGACGTACTATCCCCCCCTACACAAACGCCTAGTGTCACCAAAAACATTTCTGTATCATCCTTTTGAAGACAAAATAAAATACAAAATATGATTGTGTGGTAGAACTTGCCCGAACAGGGGATAAGAATCACCGCGCGGGGGACCCTAATTCGGGGCAACAACACTAGCCAGTCAGTTTGCTGCACTCGGCAGGTTCGGTTATGTTGTCCGGTGGAAATGATTTAATCAACAAATGGACCCCCCCCCCAGACCCAGAACCCAAAACATTAATAAAACGTATTTTCAATAGTAGACTAGACTCATTGACACTTCACAACAACCGCACCTAACCGAGTATCGCAAGTGGTAACCAATGAAGGTGTAGTTGGTTTATCCTGGAACATATTCTGTTATTGCTTGGAAAGTAAATAACAAAGATAAGTAATTTTTCTTCATTATGACTAACATATTTAAATTTTACTTTTTTTTGATACTTGTACACTTAGAAGAACTAATAAACAAACAACAAATTCAATTCATTAACTTGCATTATCACAGGCGGTGCAATATGACTGAACCGGTTGAAGCCAAAGATGTTGGAATAGTATATTTCTCACTACGTTTACCACAGGCTCTAGTCCGGCTTACACTGGGCCGGCCTAGCTCTAGGCCGGCCTACATGGCTTGATAAACGCATGGAGCCGGCCCAGATGGGAACGACTAGACTCGTTTGCCAACGCAGTCTAGACCGCTTCAAACGAATAGTCCAGTCTGATAAACACTTCACTGCAACTTGATGAGGAGGATTATGAGTAGCCAGTGCCGCCTCTTTAGACACCAAATCGGCGAGAATAGATGCGTTCCAGCAAATAAGTCATAATGCAAATAATTATAGCTACCATTTTAATTAATTGGTTGCATTTTGTTTTTTGTTTGGTAAAATTTAGTGGTTGAAACCAAGGTTGAAACCCGACGTTCTAGTAGGTCTAGCAGGCTGTGGCTAGTTCGCCTTGTAAATTGAGGCTAGAGTAGGCCGACTTAGTTTTGTTGATATACACCTCGGACTAGATGAAACCGGCCCAGTGTAAGCCGGACTAGAGCCTGTGGTAAACGTAGTGATAGTAGAGCCAGTTGAAGCGCCCTAGATTCTCACGTCATTCGTTTGTTTAGGGTATTACGACCATTTTCGCTTGGCCAGCTAGTAACGACCATGTTACGTTACATTGAACTTGAACATGAACCAACAAACAAGAAAACGAAATCTAAAACTACGGGATAACGGGATAGGTTATTTACAATTTCCTACCCGGGACAAAGTCACAAAACTTTTGTAGCACTATATAAGAAAGGTTTGTACACAAAGTTATAAGCTATGTTCTCATTAGACGAGAAACAAAAACGATAAAATCTAGCGAATCGTGAAAAATAATTTAGGGGCATAATAAGATCGAATTAAAGTAAAATTAATTATAATCAAAATCGTCCATGGCCGGTTACACAAAATGAGTGGTACATGCCCTGTGTCCCTGTGATATAATTAAAGAAAAGGAGATAATCAACACCCCCACCAACTCGAACATTGCAATAAAGCAAATACAATTTCAAAAAATATAGAAAAATTCAAGTTCAAAACAGTATAATGCAAATACAAATATACGTATGTGAAAAATAATTAGGACTTTAATACCTTAACGCTAATACGAAGCATTTTGTTGACTATGGTGATGTGGTTGCGTCACCACAATCCTGTGGTAGTTTAGTTACGTCAGTGCGGTGTTCACTGTAACGTTTGGTTTATTATTTTCGTGTCCATTTCCTTCTTCCCACTCCTAGACAATACACAATTTTTACCTATCTTCAAATTACGAAGACGTTGAGGTGACACTGAAGAGAGCAAAACAGTGATTGCTTTCGATTGGAAGACCCACATGGTCAAACATCTTGCAGAAGAGAAATGACAGGTGGTTGCCGCGGTCTTTAACTTGGGTAAATTGGGATTCTGAACACCAACCCAAGAATTGAATGGGGATGAATACCCTCCATTAAGGACGGTTGGAATAGGACAGGTCCATCTTTGGACAGGTTCATGCAAAATTACTGTATGAAACGGTCTTCGGTTTAGAAATTCGCGAACATAAACAAGATTAAACTGAGGAGCACGTAGTATTTTTAGTAGCCTATTTGTACTGGAATACGTTAATTTTTTAATCACTGTGGTATATTCAGCGACTGGTACGTTTATGGTGTAATATACAAATTAAAATAATAGTATAGATATTATGGTCGTGTGCTTTGCCAATGATTATAATAATTAACGCGAGTTTCAATTAAACACGAAACCACCTAAGTAACATTAGATAGGACCATTCTGAATATATTGTATATCAATAAATACTACGACGCCTTTGATGTCCCCGATGCCAAGTAGCCTATAGATCCACGATCATTGATTATTGTCAAACACTATGTACCGGTATAACACCTTACAACGTGTAACAAAACAATAGATTAGCATATCTCATTCGAAATTGAAGTACTGGCTGGTAGTGGTTATACATCGACCTGCAAAGTCTGCCTTCAATGTTTATAGATTATTTATCTCACGTTACAGTTTCACAAATAATTGCAAGCAAGGCAGTGGAGGCATTTTGGAGTTGCCGCGCCTTCATATTCCCGCTTAGACACATTTCAGTATTGAAAACTACGGTACCCTCGTTAGAACGCGTCCACACAATGTAATCAATGTGATTGCAAATCTGTAACATGAACAATTGCTTCAATCTTTTCAAAGTTGCATTTGTTTTCCGGGGTTGACTGGTGGACTGAGTTCCAAAACACCGCCACTCAAGCGGCGAAGCGCTCCATGAACGGACGATTTTTTTCTTCCAGTTGAAGAGCGAACTTAAGTGTACACCCAAACGTGTTAAAGATATCATAAAAATTAAAAAAGCACAACGATACAACTAAATGCAATGCCGACCAAAGCCTCTTGTTTAATTATGTCATGAAAAGGAACAAACTCGTTAATAATAAAATGTAAATTAATAATTTTTAATTGCATTTACAATAAAAATTTGAAAAAATATCTTTTGTCAGACACTAAGATTTATAACGTTTTAGAAAAATACGTTTGGAAGCTCGTTTTGACATTGATATTTTCTCTTGTTATCGTCAAAGGACTCATTGTGCAGATGTTAATTAAAAGTGAATTATTATGTTAATAGAATTCTTATAATTCATGTATGGACAGATGAAAGGTTTAAACATTTGTGCTTTCTAAAAAGCAAAAATCCGCTGATTCTTATTAATTCCGAAAATACAGCAATTTTAATCCAATGCAAGGCAAAATATGTTGCATTTCCCCTTACCCCTCTAGCGGGCCCTAGTGCTCGCTATAGCGTCACCTTAAATGAGATCTTGAAGTAGAGTGAAGCAAAATGAGAGATACGGTAGTGAAATATAGTGTGTGAGAGATAAAGTAAGATTAAGGGATATAAAAGAGAATGTAGAGAACGAGTAAAAGGAGTATGATAGAGAGGGATAGGCCGAGAGAGAGAGAGAGATTGATTGATTGATTGTTGTATTTGTGCTGGAAAGAGAGAGAGACAAACTGAATTACGCAGCATTGTGTTTGTCATTATCAGTACCTTGTGTGCATCGAACACTCGACAATTACAGGTAAAAACCGGATAGATTTTTAATTCAGAAAATTCTTTCGGCTAAGTATATCTGGTCAGGAAGTGGTAAGTTATACAAGAATTATACAAAATAACTTCAAGCACCATAGTTGGTATCGGTTTAGCGATCGCAGCCGGCTCACACTAACGTACGAGGATATAGAGAGGGGGGGGTCAGTCTGTTTATACCCGTGGTTTGTGTTGTAGTTCCTCTGCCAAGAGATTACGACGTACGACAACAACACATAACGACTATCGTCGGACCCAATTCCTTTCTAGACCCCACCGCGACACCGACGACGACAACCGACGATGCGAGTGAGAGGAGGAGAAATAAAAGATTGAAAGGAGATCGGTAGTTAGAAAAAGGGAGTTTGAGAGAGTGGGGGATACGCAACCGCGGCTCTGTTGTAGATCAATAATTTGAATGTTTTCTTTATTGAAGGCACGATGTAAATATTCATTTTTTCTATCAAACTAGATTACATTGGATATAGTACAGGTATCAACCGTAGGCAAGCATAAACACGGCGATAGTTAGTAAGGTAGATAGAGCGAGGTAGGTCGAGGAAAGAGACACCGGAATAGCCTTTAATGGCACAAGTCCTTTCGGAAAGGATCAGTGAGCAGTAGGAATACATTTTTATTTAGGTAAAAACTTTTAGTCTATTAGCATAAATACTTTATCAGAAAATATTTTATTTGTAGGCCATCTACAAAACACTTCCAGCTGCTGATCTATGATCGATATTCGGTTAGTTCCACTCCAAAGTCTCTGTTTGACCCGGATTCGGGGAAAGTTTTCTCCCTGAAAAGAATGGCGAAGCTCTGGGCGTAGTCGGGGAAAACTTCCCCTTCCCTCCGACGGGCGACGACAATGACAAACACGGACGGATGATGACACAGACGGAGACGACCACGACGTGGGAGAACCTTTGCCCTACCCACATGCTTGTGGCTGGTTCTGACCAGCACAGTCCTGTCTAACCCCTTGTCCCCCCGCGTCATCCTACGTCCTCCCTTCGTCTCGATTAGCCAAAGTTTGCATAGATATGAAACTTTAAGCAATATAAAAGTCAATCAGTGATTCTAGCTGGCACAGCGCTTAAGGGTACGGAGGATACAGGAAAGGGGGCATACTAGTAACCTTTAAGCGTTTTTTCTTTAGTCAGTAGGTGACCACGAAGAAAACTCAGAAACGAGTTTAATCAAGTGAAGTTAAATCACATACAAGCAGAATCCAGGACTCTTCGTTCGTGTAATGTTGCGCTCATAGCTAGCAAATGAGTTTCGAGAGAAATGAAGTATCAAAGTTCACTTGATCTAGATCACTAGAGAGAGCAATCAGATCATTCGTGATCATCCTTATTGATGCCTTCTCTTATAGCATTATAGTTTTTATGTTTACTTTAATCTCTACAACATGTCAATTTCCATTTGATTTCTTTCTGATGATCTAGTTTTTAGCGTTAGAAAATATTGTGTGTTTACTAAGAAAATGATTGATATCATTCAACAGTCACATGGGAAAATCCTGTGAGGCTTGCCTACATATCTACGAGAACATTTTGCCATCAATGGCCGGGACGAACCTCCCGTGATATTAATGCACGAAGTTCTGACTCGAAAAGATCACTGGCAAACATATTTGCCCACGAGCTGCATACTCGTTCCATGCGCAAGGTGTATGCGATTGATATTCGTAAACCATGGGGAGAGTTACCACTCACGGTTCATGCGCTACAGTAAGATGTCGGAAGATGATCAAGGGCTTCTGGACGAAATGAAGTCGAGAAAGCTTGTCTATTGGCCCCTGGAATGGAGACCGCGTTGCGTTGGATAGGGTGTTGCGATATGTAAGTATTTGTGGCAAACAAATTGCGGGACGAAAACGAGCTTGAATTTCCTCGTAGCCCCTGACCACAAATTGAGCGTCGGGCCTCTGCAAATGGAAGTTGTGGACATCGTTGTTAAATGAAACGGCCGGAAATTGGACGCAGGCCTACATGTTCTGCGTCCAATATGCTCGCATTTAACAGCGTGGTACATAGATGCCCGGCCGCACTAGCGTACGCCCCCCTTGCTCAATTTACGCCAGATTCTATAAGATGTTGACTTCGATGCGCAGTGGGACAAAAGGGGGGGGGGGGAGGGGGGCGGGGGGCAATAATACATAATGTTACACTATACGTACCAATCACTTATTGACCTACAATCAATTTAATAAATAGAAATGTGCGCATATGCCATAGGCTGTTATCAAATTCAACTTGAACAAATTGGATATATATGTTTTTTCAGCCTCCGGCTGGTGACGAGTGTGGTGGTAGCGACGCTTCGCCCTGGCAAGAATCAGCGCGTACCACAAGAAGGCGGCAGTCACTTGGGCGTGCTCAATAATGTGGGTCTTACCCAGTGTGTACATACCGATAACTGTCGCCGCCGAACTGTAGAGAGAGTCCTATCACGAGAGGTTCACGGACGATATTGCCCGCTTCGTTTCACGCCAAAACCTCGTGATTTGGAAATCGGACGGCAAGGCATTGTTCAAGTGGCGACCAAACAAACTTGCGTACTATACAAAACCAATTTCACCAACTATCATCGCCATTGAATCTGAATAAGAAGAGGAGCGATAAGCGACTAGCTTTCTTCACGGAGGTGCGGAGTCGCTAAGTAACGACGAAAGATTAACGAACTTGGACGACAGTTCCGAAAGCCGAGTTCGCAAACGTTCCCCACAGCCGGACATTTTGTTCAAACTCCACAGAACCGAAATATTCATGACCTCATCATGAGTTTCTGAGGTCTTCATTCTAATAGGGAGAAGGCTTACATCTTTACGTTTCTTACGCGCAAACAATGTGAAGATCTTTTAAAATTTTAAGTACAAACTAAACTTCGGATTCGACTCACATAATATGATAAACCATGAAAATTTATGTGGCAAACGGAATTATGCCCACGTTAATGGAACATTGACTGAAATTTCTAAATAACAAGACCGTTACTTGTGTAATAACACTTCGGAATTCTACCAATATTTATGTTTATAATCATTCTTTTGATTTATAAAATGTAATGCAAGTACGTTAGATGCAATAAAGAATAAATGCTCGATTTAAGTGTACACTTTCATTACATTGTTACGTATCAAATATTACCCAACAAATAAAACCGTAGATTGTTTTAAGAATATTTGGTCGGACGCTCTAGATGCCACCTTTCGATTACTGCTGAAATGTGAATGAAAAAGAGAGAGTTATACTTATTGTTAGCAAAGCATTAATATTCTAATAGCAAATAATGAGCATTTAAATGAAATTGCATATTATAGAGGTTTCTATTAAATATGATTTTAAAATGGATACTAAAATGTTTGTGGACATTGTTGGCTTTTTACTCCTAGAATCTCGAGCCACCCTTGTGGTACTGTGAGACCTAGTAGCAGCAAATGAACTCTTTTAAATGCCTAATATAGGAAATTTGATCGTCAAAGGGAAGGAATTGCTTCAAAGTGTGTTGATTTATTTCTGGTACAAATAGGAAAAGCTATTACTCACTACGCAACTTTTAAAAGAACTTTTATCTTTCAATAGACAACTATACTATGTGAAACTATTTTGGGAACTTTCCAGCGTTACAGTATCATCCGATCGACATTAAATTTGGTAATATCAAGCAAAGATTGGTGTCTCTTCTACAGTCCAAGATACGAACATTATTGCACATGCACATGACGCAAAATCAATTCCGAAATTTACCAATTTTGATTAATTTTACAAAAATCAAAAATCTTAAAAATCCATTTAATTATTTACACTTTTCTGTCATAGTTTTTTAAAAAAATGTGCCTCTATTAGAAAGCTACATGTTCATGAACATACATAACCATATGTGCAAAGACTGGTAACAATCTGATACAAAACTGGCTCAGGAAAAGTTCCAGAAAAAACCTACTGGTAATGCAGCTTATTCTCTAAGAACTCTTAGGGAGGTAATTGGTCATTGTCCGTTTGAGTTATCAGCCCATAGTTGATAAACATAAATGGTAAAATAGTTTTTCATCTTTTTATGCAAACAGGTTGCATTTTTAATTTATCACTTATACTCCTGGGAAATTAATTAAACATTAATTGTTGTTTGCTTAAACAATAATTTTGTAAGCGTGAGGACAAGCACAAGTTATGATAACTCATGGTCAGTTAGTAAAGTAACCAATTATGTATTGTATTATAGTTAAAATTATTAAATGGTGAAGCTTACTTGTGATCTCTTTCTCGGGAGTCTCTCTGTTATTCATCTAATTAAATTGGCCAAACAACGTCGTGGTGATACGGAGTGAATATGTTGTGACACTGTGTACAGGCGTCGATGTAAAGAGTGTTGTAGTTAGGGTGAGGGCGGTGTAAGAAGGGGAGGGGTAGGGGGTGTATTGGATTTGTAAAAGCGGACCAATAAAGTCAAAGAAGCTTCTAGCTTGAATGAGTTTTTAACCAAGACTGTTTATCGTATTGACTTTCTAAAAAAGATTAAATCAATACAAAATCTTGCGTGTTTGAATATTTTGGCCCCTGGTATATTTATATTAATGCTGTTAACAGAGGTTGTTTGGGGAAAATAATCATTTTAATTTACTCCTGGGGATATTAAGGGTGAGAACTTCCGTCCGATTTGAGAGTGTGTCACTTCTCTAGATAAATACCGAGCTGACCACGGTTGTCATGCACTTTTGTTGACGTTATTTTCCTTCAACAAGGGCGATACATAATTTTTAAAAGGACTTCGGGTCACACTCACGTTTACTTTTCACCTTTACCCAGCGCCACCAACAAAACGATAAGAAGGTGGTCGGAATGTATCGTGTGTATTCCTTCTACAAACCTGTTTAATACCTTTCGTCCCTATTTTGGAAAAGTTTTTTTTTTTTTCTTTTTTTGTTTTTTTTTTTTTTTTTTACCAACACACGGCCAATATTTTTTATTCATATCGGAGTGGACCAGCAATTATTTAACCTACAATTTTATTTATTTCGCTTCCCACTATGAAATAATTAAAGGCATGCACGTTATAAAATATTATAAATTTGGTGTAAGGAACGGAACTGGCCCATAACAGTTTATAGTTAAAGAATAATAACTCGGTAGTAATGTTCCTGTTTTTAAAACGAAATGAATCAATAGTAAATTTAATTGCTGAACGAATATTTCAGTGTTAATAACTAAGACCAAACTTATAAAACCATTTTTTTAATTATTCAAAACCGTAAAAACATGTAAACAGTAATTTCTAGTTTAAAATCATGAACTACATGGTTGAATCCGCGTTTACACAAACCAATTTTATTTGTTATTTTGGTTTAAATTTTATTCCGTATCCATTTTCACTTCCCTGTTGTTCGAAATTAAATTCCAAATGATTCTTTTATGAAATGCCATGCAAAAATGACACTATTATTTTCAAAAAGAGTATGCGTTTGCTAAAGGTAGATTAGCTGTGAGATTGTTTCGAGTTTGTTACACTGGCCGTGCTAATTGAAAACCAACATTACAATCCCCCGAAGCTGTTTGGGATGTTATTCGTGGAAATAAATGAAAAAAACGGGCAGATTGGAGTGTTTTCATCTACGCATCGTTCCGGACTCTTTCAAACATCATCCAAGAAAATGTTGATGTTGAGAAGATGTTACATATTCCAGCAATACAGTTTTTCCTTCAATGGTAACTTATCGTCTCAAATTATTTTCACATTACATATAGACACTCGGAATATGTACTTAATTTTGGTAAACTTATATACCGTATATAAGTAGATTTTACGTACAACTGAAACATACCGGTGATTTCCAATCTTAAAGTAGTGAGAATGGCGTCATTAATAAACGTTCATAATAATAATAAATATATTAATAATAATATAATAAACGTCATGTTATTATATTTAATTCCACTGTTGACGCAGCTCTAAAAAGGGCTGGTCGCTACCTGATGTCAGATATCGACCTGTTGAGGCGCGGAGAGACGGAAGAAACAGGTTACAGTCTGGTGGACTGAGTCAGACAGCGCACCAGCCTGTGTTTTACAGTGGATAGTGACTGTCGCCAGAGAAGGCCTGATGGCGTCAAAGATAGTAGATCAGAGGTACTATGTCCCCTCTTTACAAGGGGCTAGACACCACTGGTTTTGCCCCCGTGTTAGGGCGCTTTCTTGCCCCTGCCCTGCCCCGTTCTTGACAACGTGGCAGGGGGCTTCTAATAAAATCTTGATGCCTATTCATGGTCACCCAAAAAACCTCAAGTATTTTGAATTAAAAAGACAAAAACCCACGCCTGACACGGGAACCACTCAGTTGTTACCTGGCACAGAGGACCAGGCAGCAATCTGAACAAGAAACAACGAAAATCAATGAAAATTAAAATTTTTCTCAGATGAGAAAAAATGGCAGAGTCCAAAAATGGGGTTAAAAATAAAAATTCAAAACGAAAAACACACAGAAATGCGTGGGGAGGTTCACTCTAGTGCAGCAAACACAAAACAAGGACTTTCAGGTGAAGCCTACTAGAATAGGCCTTCACCTCAAAGAAAAAAACTAGACATGCAAACAATATAAAAGTCCAAAAACTTGCCTTGAATATAAAAATCGGTAAATGAAACCTACAGCAAACGAAAAGAGGAGAAAAAAACTGAACAAGATGAACTTGTTAAATGAAAAAGAAATCCGAAAGAAAACGAGACAAAAAACGCCGAAAACACAATTAAAACAACTACGTGTATGGTTGGATGGAATGCGGCCACACAATGCAAAGTAAATGCTAAGGTACAATAATAGCACCGAGAGCGGGAGGCGGGACGAAAACAAGTAACTCCGACCAAGGACGGTGTGTGTGTGTATTTATTTAGTTATTATTATAATTGTACGATAGGGGAGGAGCAAACATCTTCCAAAAGGATATTTCTCAAAAACGAGAAACAAAAGAACATAAAATGTGACGAAACATCAAAATAAATGACTTTAAGATATAATGAGAAACAAATCATAAAAAAAACTAGGAAGAGCCTGATGGGCTTTCTTCATTTTCGTCGGTGTGTGTGGCAGTGTGGTGTGTATTTATTATTTAATTTGTTTATGTATTTATAATTGTCCGATAGGGGAGAGAAAACATCTTTGTATTCTAAACACGTAATACACTTTGATAATGGACTTGTTTACAGATATTGCGAGCACTATAAATACTAGACAGCAGCCCCGCAGCCTTCCCCGTCGAGTTTGTGATGTGACTATAATTTATTTCGTTCTTACTATAATGCCGGATAGAACCCACGAATTTTGATTCGAATCCACATTAATGATAAACTATGAATAAACGGACTTTTGTTTCATCGTGCGAACTCAGTGGGGGGAAGCGAACAGCCACGGTGGCGCGGGGTGAACGGGACGGAACGGGGGCGGAGGGGGTGGACAGGCACCCTTATGTGGCATTTGGGTTCGAATCCCACCTGCGAATATTACAAATACTACAGGGTACGGGGCACGGGGAGGGGAGGGGAGGGGGGTGTTCGGGGTGTTAGGTTTGGCTGCGAGGCTCTTGAGTCTCGACGGCCGGACCTCATTAGCATCTGGCGCCAGTAATTAACGATTCCTGGAAAAACGACGGAATATACGCCTTCTTGCCTACTTGCTTGAATATTGCATAGCAGCTTAGCATAGCAGCAGCAGACAAAACTAGTGCAGCAGAACTCTCGTTGGTACCAAGATTCCATAATATAAATTATATGTTGAAAAATACAAATGATTATTGTACATCGACTACTGTTTTATCATGTTTAAATAAACAGGTAATACTTCCAGAACTAGTCTGTTCTCTGCAATAAGAAAACAATGTTGTCAATGATCAATTATTATTTGTATTTTTACAATATTATATGTACATTAATTTTATGTACGTACGTACGATTATTAAAAAAATTAGCGGTCACTATTCCGGTATTCCCATTTGCTGGGCGGGACCCTGCCCTTTCAGACCATGTACATTTACATAAAAATTCATTTCAAAACATACATTAATGATAATTGGTGTAAATATAATTAAATTTAAATACACTACTACAAAAAGAGTTCAAACAAGAATATTTTAACTTTTTAACCCATTTCTCTCCTATGTGGATTCCTTTAGTTAACTAACATGAAATAGCCTTTTTGTTTAATCTTTATATACCTTGGCTATTGTCTTTGTTTGTTTAGATGTTTTTCATTTTTTAAAACATAATGGCGGGAATAGTTTTTTCCCTAAAATGTACTGTATATGAAAGACTGTTGTTATGCACTAAAATGAATACAACTAACTAGGTTTCTTTAAGAGGCACATATTATAAAGTAATATCTAGGTTAAATTGATATAAAAATATAATTTTTGATTCCGAAGCTAAAAATTATGCTAATTATTAATGATCCAAAATACCACAACGTTCATTAAAAACTATCTTTCAAATAACTATTTGACATGTTTTGCTTTAATTTACTTGAATTGCTTATTAAAAATCAGGTCTGAAAGAGATAATATCTAAAATATAAACATTGATCTGGGAATTGGAAAAACAAATATAATTCAGTATATTTAAATTAAATGTATTATTAGAATTTAATGCACATACAATGTTTCACATTAATAGAACTGTTTACAATCAAACAAATCGTACATTAAATACCAAAACATTAAACAATCATAACAATCTATACAACATATAACAACGTAGATAGACGTGAGGTTATAAGGGCATATTAAAATGAAAGTTCATGGTTAGATATTTAGGAACTCTCTTACCCGTCATTGGAACAGGTACTGGAATATATCTCTCTGTGAGCCATTCAATCAAAACACAACCATTCACTTTAGATTTAAGCGCTATTCACTTCTTCCCTTTATGCGTGTGCATTTTATCCCCTTCGAACTCAAAACAATTTTGAATTCGGTTATGTTCTCGGTTAGAGAGAATGTCCAAGTTTTCGTAGCCAAATTCAAGCAGTTGTCAACAATAGAAAGTTTTATCATCACACTTCAAGCCTTCTTCAAATCAGAAGTAGGTCATGCTCGAAAAGTTATAGTTTTTCTCCACGAAGACCAGCATCTTTTTCTTTAAATCCTTTGGCGGCAGCTTCATAATCAACAAGTTCATACTGGAATGTTAATTTGATTACTCCTTGGAAAGACTCTGCTGAAACCGGAATTGAAACGATGTTAGTTCCACTTGCATTTCGTGATAAATGTTCTCCGTCGTACTTAAACAATTTTATACAGCGGGGGCTCGTTTTCCTCGTCGACAAAATCATACTGGTTTACTTACTTACTTACTTCGTTTAGCCACTTTGATATGAGAAGACTCGGGTGAGTTTACATTCGTCAAGACCATAACCTTGTTCTCCACTACATTTCCATTGGAAACTGGGCCATCATAAGTTCTAAAGTAGGAAATATATATTTTGGATCAAAGTTAAGGTACTTACTTAAACCAATATCTGGAATGTCGTACTTGTACTTGTGTGAACCATCAGCTGAACTTCGTTTAACCACTTTGATATGAGAAGACTCAGGTGAGTTTACATTCGTCAAGACCAGTATCTGGTTCTCCACTATCTTTGCAAGGGAAGCTGGCATATTGAATGTAATCCAGTAGAAGTCATTTGGATTAAAGTACTTATCTGCTAAGAACTTGTACGGAATAACATACATCCCAGGTGCGTTTTCCCTATCGGCGCCGTCATCATCAACAACTTTAAAGTCGTATGAACCATCAGGAACACTTCGTTTAATCATCTGAGGATCATCATCATAGGTTATATTCGTCAAGAGCAGCACTTTGTTCTTTAAAGTCTTACGAATGGAACGGGGTATACTGAGTCGAATCCTGTTGAAGTCACGTTTACGAAATGGCAGATTTTCGAGGAGCTTGTACGGAATTGCAAAATCCACACGTGCGTTTTCACTATTGGCGTCTGTACGATCAAGAATGTCCCACTCGTATGTACCTAAGGGTAAACTTCGTTTTGCCACTTTGATAGTAGGAACATTAGATAAGATTATGTTCTTTAAGTTTAGAGTTTTCTTTGAAAACTTTGCTTCATGTAATTGAGTATCAATGTACTGTTTGTACATCTCCGACAATTTAGATTTCAAATGTTGGTTCGCCCCTGTAGTATCTTCCTGATGTTCAGTCCCAAAATGAGTTTTTTCATCGCTGTCACTTGGTTTGAAGAATTTGTTCTCATCGGTTACCTCGCCACTGTTGTTGCGCTCCTTGGATTCATCCTTTACACGTGGCCACCAAACTTAAAAACAAAAGATACAATTATGATTAGTCGACTAACCTAATAGTAATTATTAAACACATCCTCAGGCCTCCGTTCAGGTGACAAACTAGGTAATGCAGTTGAAGGGTGTGTCGAACGACTTTATTTTCGTAAGGACTACCACTGTGTGGTAACTTACACATTATAGTGTTACCCGGTGTGACCCTTTTCAAGTGGCTAACTAGGTTAACATTGTTTTCGGTAATTGTGAAGGAATGTCCGAGATTTAAGAGGACTCAATCACAATATTCGGCTAAACGACAAAAAAAAAAAAAAACTTTCAATGATGATTGCCGATGACGGGTTTCGAATGTGTGACCACCAGGGTCAGTTTCACGAGTTATACATGAATCACCACTGTCGGTCAAGACTATTTGAGAGGAATCTGTCCATTGAATGGAGCTTATCAACTGAAGAAAATATTGGGAAGTCAGGATTGACGTTGGCGTATACTGGGTTCCATCCACTTTTGTACTCAAGTACTATATTGAAATAAGGAAATAAAACTACAAACATCGTAAATAAATAGTGGCGAAATTGTGAAAATAGTGCGGAATATCAAGTCTCAAACTATGCTATACCCTTCGTACTGTTGTAGAGGGATGGCCACATGGCTAATCTTTGGTAAGGGTAGGAAAAGATAACAATATTCGGAGATTATGTGAGGAAAACTACCGATTAATCTTGTGTAGAATATAAAATATGTAATTATGCTATTGAAATTAATTGTATTTATTGTATTTAAAAAAAAAATGACTTGAAATTATTTAGTATCGTCATTTTGATTCCAGTTAACTGGCAGTGTAACCAACTTATTGGATGAGCGAAGCAAAGACTTCAATTTCACTGACCACCCAAAACATTTAGCTCAGGTGATTTTGTTCGTTTTTTTGTTTTTATTTTTGTATGTATTTTTGTCTGTTAGTTCGCGCGAACGACATAAGTGACCTTGATTAAAATTTGAGGAGACCTTAAAAAATCTCTGAACTTAGCCTTGTCCCGCTTTTTTGGTACAATCGATCAAATATTTCTTATGATTATCGTACTTTTACGATTTTTTTCGATTTTTAATGAGATATTTTCGTGATATTTGGCAAACGGCTGCTCCGATCTTGATAAGATGATTAGATGATTAATTAATCTCTCTCTAGTCAAAAATGCAACAAATATAACTGCTGAAAAAGGAAGGTAATGCAGAAGACCTAAGTGTAGGGACAATTGTTAAAAATGCAGAGTAGTTGGCCCAAAGTATGCAATTAATAAGGCATACAGTTTGACATAGTAGTAGGCCGAGGTTTACAATTAATCTGGTACTCAAGTAGGAATAGGTCTACAATTAACAAGGAAGTGTAGTAAGCCTAGTTGTACAATTAACAAGGAAGTGTAGTAAGCCTAGTTGTACAATTAACAAGGAAGTGTAGTTACTTCCAGTAGTACAATTAACAAGGCAGTATAGTTAACCCAGTTGTACAATTAATAAGGCAGTGTAGTTCACTAAAAAACAATAAGCCTGATCGTAGTCATAGGGTGTTGCGTGAACTAGGAGCCCACCGGACTAAGGGTTGAATAAGTCCGAAGATGTGGCAACAATAAGTCAGAAATTTGCGGCACTAAATAGCACTAAATGAGCACTAAATGCCCACAAAAGATTAGCCTGATCGGAGTCTTGGGGGGGTGCTAAGTTCACGGACCTGAAGGTGCTGCGTAATGTTGGCACCCCCCCCCCCCCCCCATACATTGTTAAAAAAATTCGTTAATAAGGTAGCACTAATTCTGGGATAAAAGCACTAATTAGCACTAATTCGCACTTAATATTGGTAGCGTTTGAATGGGATCGGATGAATGAGGGGTGCTGCACCCCCCACAGACCTTGTTTAAAAACTTCGTTAATAAGGCAGCACTAATTATGAAATAAACGGCACTAATTAGCAGCACAAACTCAGCACTAAATATTTGTAGAGTTTGAATGAGATCGGATGAATGGCGGGAGGGGGGGGGGGGTTGCTGCGTGAAGTTGGCACCCCCCACAGTCATTGTTAAAAAACATTATTAATAAGGCAGCACTAATTGTGAGATATAATCACTAATTAGCACTAATTTAGCACTAAATATTTGTAGAGATTGAATGAGATCGCATAAATGGGGTGTGCAGCACCCCCCACAGACATTGTTTAAAAACTTCGTTAATAAGGCAGTACTAATTCTGAAATAAACGGCGCTAATTAAAACGAATTCAGCACTAAATATTTGTAGAGTTTAAATGAGATCGGATGAATGGGGAGTGTCAACTTCTCGATCGATGATCTTCGCTGTAAATTTATAAAACTGATTCTATATTTTAAAGATGATATTGTGCATTGTGCATTGTGCATAAACTTTGCGATCATCCATCAACTTGCAATGCTTTTTGGGAAATTAAAAATAAATAAAAACGAGTGAATAATGTTTCATTTCCGGCGGCTGGGTCTTTTGCCCCATACAAATAATTATTATAAAGTTCGACCCATCCCTATAGTAAACTCCCCCCCCCCCCCTCCTCCCCCACAAACAAACACACTGATAAACCGACAATGATCACAGGTGAAATATTTACGATAGAACCACCTCTGATCTAGTACATAAACTATGTTTTTGTTACAGGTATTTTATAGTTTAGTAAACGAGAGTGGTAGTTTTACCTGGTACTGCAATATCAGCTGGTTTATGTTGTTCACGAAGACCTTGGTTCACCGGCGTCGCCGGCCCGTCGCTCGTCGCACGCCCATCGCCCGTCGTACGCCCATCATGCGTCGCACGCCCATCGCCCGCCGTACGCCCGTCACCAGTAGCAGGATCGTCGCTCGTCGCATAGGGCACAATCGTCGTCACCAACACTGAAATAAAAACAACATTATAGGTCGCTAGCAGGTCTAGGTTCTGCTGTGCTGTTACGGTATTTCTGAAGAGGAACAAATTGAAAATGATGTTGAATGCCGTCTAGCTAGAATCTCTCTCCAACAGATATCACCTGCAACATTATGAGTTAAATTCCTAAAATTAAGCATTGACACAATTGTGGCTCACTGGATGTGCGTAAAACGAGCTTTTTCTACGAATGGAAATTTCAAACTGAATTCATACATAAAAGCTACTTTTACGAAGATATACATGTTGACAATGTAAAATGAATGTGCACAAATAACGCCACTTTTGTAGAAATCTGGTTGAGTGATAAGTGATAACAGTACATTTGTGGGCTAAATGGTATAAAAGCAAGTAATATTTCGGAATACATTCATAAAACTACAGGGCAATTGCAATTTCATTTCCTCCTAGACTGTTGCTTACGTCACTCGCTTTACAGTGACGTCACCATCTATGGCTACGCGGAGCCTATCCAATGCTTTCCACTGTGAGTGTTGTGTGATCAATGTGGGACCATCCCATGGGGGTTCCGACCAAACGCTATTTCGTTTAGTTTCTGTTTCCAATCCACCATGTAGTAAAATTCACAATCTCCAAACGACCAAACATCCAAGGATGAAAATAGTAGTTTAGGGTGTGGCACCACGAATGTTTCTTATAGATGGGGAGTGGCCCTCGTCCTTATTTCTATCCTACTGGCACAATAAGGCACCCATGCCAAGATAATTATTATGAAAACACGAGAAAGGTAAAGAAATATTGCAATCAAAATATATATTTTGTCTAGATAACAGCTAACCTATCTAATCACACATGTTATGTTTAAACTCTAATCTGCGAAAGAGTTCGAGCAAGCTGTAACAATCCCAAAATAATGAACCCAAAGAATACTCACAAAAGAACAGACACCAATTCAATGTGCCCATGGTAGATGGTCTGGTTTCGTAGACTCAAGTCCTTGCAGGTAAACTACAGCCACACCTACAGTCCCAACCTGTACGTGTTACCTCGTCGACTGCTGAAGACAGAATGAGGAGAATGTAGGGATGGGCGGTATATATATAAAATTCGATTCGATTTTATTTAATGTAATCGTTCTTTTAACCACCGATTAATCGTTGAATCAATTCTTCATGAAAAAGATCGAATCGATTCAGTGATTCGATCAAGATGCGAGGGTTAGACCAGTGCACTCACTGCCAGCCAATCTCACAGCCACACTCACAGCCAATCAGGAACGACTGCGTCAAGTGCGGTAAATTTAATTTTCAAAATGTGTTTTCACGATTCACCTGCAATATCACTTCAGCTACCGGGAGCATCTTTATCTTTCCACGTTAGTTATTAGTCTGCCAAGTATCAATGCGTTACCCATTTTGGGAGCATTTCCATAACATAATAATATGATATTGTAAAGCCAGTTGGTTGACATTCAGACAGGATTGACAACACGATGGTATTAAATTATTTTGAAACATAAAAATTACTAAAATGTTCAATATTACAATGGCCAATGAGTACGCTATTATGAAGTGATATAAACTACATTTTCTCGGACGCTATTCAAAGTAAAGTCGCGTTGATGGATGACACTTTATGATCTACTTCAATTTCGTTCAGCCCTATTAAGTCAATTATTAAGAAGTATTTTAATTGTGAACTCTATAACAATACTAACCAACAAAACAATGAAATCCTGTCAAAGTATCGAATTTACCAAACAACTCCCGTGGGAAAACATTTGTTGACGTCTCTAAGAAACAATGGTTTAAAAACAAAAAATATTTTCATTCACCAAGAAAAATATAACTGGTCTCATAGTTTCGGAACAAGCTTTGTCCGGTGGAGCAAAAACACACAAAAGAAGCAAACATTACAAACTGCGTGTGATTTTTACTTAAAGAAATACTTTTTTTTAGTTTTCCCTTTAACGCATTGTGTACTTCTGGACAAAGTTTGATTGTGATAGCACAATCAAATTAGCATGGGAATGCCACCAATTAAGTCGAAAACCTCATTTGTACTTTTCAAACTATAGTTCTTTCAATCAAGAATTAATTCGTTTGTGCATACTCCGAAATATAATATATCAATAATTTTTTCACTAATTTTTAAAATAAAAAAACAATCGAGTTACAGATAATAATATATTACACACCCGAGCTATTTTTCTCAAGGTACCGGTAGTCATTTGAAGCATTCGGTAAGTTTGCTATGCTCACAACTCTCGGCCAATAACGATATAGGATTCTACGTTGTCCTAAGCCTACTCAAAGCTCGTTACTAGGCCATGCTTCGCGAATGCTTTTTGCCCACTAACCCACTCACTCACTCACCTACTCACTCACTCACTCACTCACTCACTCACTCACTCACTCACTCACTCACTCACTCACTCAATGAGTGGCTGGGTGAGTGAGTAAGTGAGTGCATGGGTAGTAAATGAGTGAGTGGGAAAGTGACTGGGTGAATGAGTGAGTGAGTGAGTGAGTGAGTGAGTGAGTGAGTGAGTGAGTGAGTGAGTGAGTGAGTGAGTGAGTGAGTGAGTGAGTGAGTGAGTTGAGTGAGTGAGTGCGTGGGTAGTTAATGAGTGAATGAGTGGAAAATGAGTGGGTGAGTGAGTTAGTGGGTAAGTGGTCGGGGGTCCAAACCAATTTGCTCATATAATCTTTCATCATTAGAAGCAGAGTCATGAACAAATACATTATTCAATCTTGAAATTATAATTATTACTTGACTCATTTTTTTTATATATACAAATATTGTGACGTATTTTGAGTATTAGCAAGCATGCACTAAATATTGTGAAAAGTGCTTATTTAATGCGCGTTTAAGAAGGAATAGGACATTGAAGCGACGCCAACTTCTCAGATGAGACCGCGAAAAATCTCGCATCCGGGTGAGAGCGGGGGGTGTTGAAGTTTCCTCAGCTAGGCGGGGAAATGAGTCGAGTTGTGATAGTCTGGAGGTGGGGGACTAGCAATAACTCAACGCCTCGCTGCGACGCTGGTATGACCTTGTCGTTAGGCGGTACGCGGTAGTGCGAAGTGGTGAGACTGAGATCATATTTTTCGTCGTCACTGGAACTATTGACGAGCGTTGCGTTCACAGGAGGTTTATTCAGAATATTGTGTTGTTTGTTGTTGGATCGACGTTGTTGATATAGTTAGTTTTTTATGGGCAATTAAAATTAAATATGACTACTTTTTTCAAAACAAAAGGTTATTAATTTATTTATTTATTTCACTTATTGTGGCACAATCTCCGTGAAGTAACTAGTTTGTCGAATACACAATTGCATAGTCATTTGTAGACTTACCTAACAATACCATAGAAAAAAGTGTTGATATCGTAAATCGGTGTTACGGGTGGTGGCGCCAGGTTTTCTAAATTCCGAGGGGTGCTGAAATATTTCACAAACCTTTTGAAGACTGCCCGTGCCCGTCAGGTATTTTCTAAAACGTTTTTGCTGCATTGTTTTGTGTGTACTGTATTATATCAGTAGTAATGAAATTAGCCTGTGTAATTAATTTTCAAGATTTCCATGACCATATAATTGTATCACGAAAACTATCTATAGGACCTAGGTATCTAGGGGGAAGCGTGTTCGTTTTAAAAAAACCAGGGCATGCTTGAAAGCTATGGTTGTTACTGCCCCTTTTCGCCGAAGGCGAGAAAATTTGCTAATTTACAACTTTAGATGGCCTAACTAGTAAAAGAATCGAAAATGGCACAATAGGTAATGGTAATTATTGGCTGCGCAATCAAAACAGGAATCTTATGGGGGAGTGGAGGATGACAATCGCCACACCGCACTGCCCCCACTGTATCCGTTACTGATGTAGTTGAATCAATTTAGTTTCTCTACAATTGAAAAATATAATATATTAAAAATTAAAAATTTAAATTTCCGTTTCTGTTCAAGCATGCACAGGAAATGTCTACTAGTATATTTTATGGTTGTAGATTTGTTATTCTCAAAACAAGAAAATGCCACAGGAAAATTTCAACAACTGAGTCACAATCCGAATTATCCGATTTATCACCAGACTTGCAAGATTTACCAAAAATAACTCTAATCTCTAAACTAACTAGTCTGTGAACGTGTTTGTAAATGTAGATAGCTCAAAACTTTGTTATTGTATAGACCGATTTTTTTTAAATTCAGAATATTTGGAGGGGTTCTTCAGCCCCTGAGCACCCACGAAGTCGGCTCCCCTGGACATCATGGGGAGAGGAGGATAAATAAAACGCTAACAAATTTTAAAGGTCGATGATTATTTAATTATTTATCAATCTCTTGATCACGCGCGTAGGAACGTTTTAAAGTTGGAGGGGGAGGGGGGGGGGGGGGATTTATTAGAAGAATTTGTAGGCAGCAGCTGGGGTTCGGGGCAAAGCCACTAGAGTTATATCGTCATGTTTTAACTGCACTCGGACTCTGTAAACGATTTTTACAGCAACTATCTGCGATCTAAAATCTAAAAAAAAGAACGTGAAGTGGTCCATTTTAGTAAATTTCAACCTGATTTTGTATGTAACGACGAACCATTACAGGCAAACATATTTGTTTAACCAAGGTGACTGTCGAATTTTATGTGTATGTGCATATTTACTTTGAAATTCTGGGATTAATATTTATCTCACGTTAGTTTTGCCCCTCCTCTCCCTAACTTGGGAGGGTGCATTAACCTCCCCTGCCCCATTCCCCGGTTCCTACGCCACTGCTGTTGATGATTCAAGTTGTATATTAAACATTTTAATGCATTGATACATGAAAATTAATGAAAATAATATTTCACATATTTGATTGATTATTAGTGTATATAGTACAAGCAAAAGAAGAGTATAACAGTATCCATGGTACACACTTACACACACAGTTGTTACTGTGCCATACAAAACAGTGTGTTGAAATTATAATCATACATAGGTGATGTTAAAACATTGGAGTGGAGGGAATAAAATACTGCCAAGTTGATCAGTTATTACATTAGCCTTCTGTTATTGCTTCAAAGTTTTATTTTAATGATACGTACGCGTACATTAGTTAAAGTACATTGTATTCTTAAAATTAAGTAATAAACTGATTCGAATAACGATTATGCGTATATTATATCATATACCTATGAAACATGTTTACTACGAATAAAAATATATTATCCAAGCATTTTACAGAATCATCAGCCCCTATCCACTAATACAAAATGACTCGCGCTAGCGTCTAGAAGGAATGTAATGCGTACAACTACAAGTAAGTAGTAACATACTGTCGATAAGACACTGATATTATCTCCGAACCGAAATTACTAAACCGAATTAGTTGTAGTATGTTATATTTGATCCGTACGTAATGAGCGGTTTACGTTTCATATACCTTTTGTCTTCAAATCGCGCTTTCTTTGCTTCAGTTAGTGTAGGATACACACGGTAGACTTTATTTGAATGCGCGGTAGCATTGATATAGGCAATTGTAGTTCAAAATTTATTTATTAGCTTAGTCCAATACACTTGTTATATAAAATAATGGTTTGCTTTATTGACGACAAAGTTCCCTACTTAACTTTCATCGGTTACGCCAACCCATTCCAAATAAAAACAAACTTCAAGTGCATTGTGGCCCTCGTCAAGTGCACTCATATTTATTGATTGATTGATTAACTGATTAAGGTCTTTAATAAGGCGGGATTAAGGCTAGTGAAGCCTTATCTTCCATCCAACCTGATTTGTACAACTACATATATCATTTAATTTATTTGTTACATATAGATATTAAAGTAAACAAAGAATATTTCATAGATAAGTGCAAATACAATTATATAAACAAAATACAATTTAAGCTTACTTATATAGTAAACATATTGGGAGAGTATGAGATTAAAGTTGCTATGGAATGTGAGCAGGCATTGAAATACTCAACCCAAATCATTTGCAGAATGACCGAGTAAACCGTCGGGAATAGAAAAATCTGTTTTAGATGGCGGGAATCGAACCTGTGCTCGAGCCCGTGACCCGTCATGTGCGTGAAAGGGGACGACGGACTTGTCACAGACAATTGTATTTTCGGTTGTATTTGAGTCTAGGATTCAACTGCTTCCATGACATCTGAACAGTTGTGGGTGGCTGGATTTGTTTGGTGGTAATTTATTATATCGGTATAGCCATCTGACCGCACCGCGAACATGTCAAGTTGGGTAATTTGTATTCTATTATCGATCGAAATAAAAACATCAATAGGCCTAATTGGCCTAATACATAGAATTACCATGCAAATTAATTTTGTGCTAAAAATAAAACCCGAAGACGATGTGTAACCAAAATGTTTATCATACAACAACTCCAAACTTCAACATAAGATTGCGACCCGATATAATTTAAATAAAGTCCTAAGACGTAGAAAAATATATAGTTATCTCGAGGGTGCTGAGAGAAGTGGACACCACTAGTGAGTAACACGCGTCACATTTTGACGTTTAAAAAAAAATTATTTATTTATTTATTTATTTATTTATTTATTTATTTATGTAACGTCTATCCTATTCAGTTAAAAAACTGATTTACAAAGGAGGACAACAATTTACAAAGGAGAACAACTTTTTAACTAAATTAACATCCAGCCCTTCGTGCACACTCGTAGATGTAGAGTGGTTACCTGATTCATTAGTTTCAACTATATCGTGCGGTATTCACGCAGGCCGGTGATTCGGTGATCAACGGTGATTCAATTAGTTTAGAACATTATGTTCTAAGCTCAATGGTGCAATAGTCCTAACTCCTGGTATTGATTGGGGAGGGGCCCAAATATACACCTATATTCCCAATCAGTTTTTAGAAGATCATCTATTTTTTGTTAAATTACCCGTCCATGGATTTTTTTTGATCTGTAACATCTTCTAGCCACGCTTCTAGTTTATGAATCATTGAAATAGGCATCTCATTGTCCCTCCTTTTTGCATAGCTTTGTATTATCCCTCTTCCTTTGATCCATCTTGACGTAATTTGTAAATAGACGTAGATGGTAAAAAAACGCACATGCCTTTACGAAGTAATCACCGCCCCGCTTGATACAGCACGTGTTATCTGACAGCTGTATGATGTTAGCCAGACGCACAAGTTCGCTCGGGAGCCTCAAACCTCTTCCCGTTCCCCGTCCCCAAGACAACACAATAACACATTCACCAAACGATAATCACCGATAATATGGTTATGATTGTTGCCGCACTTACGATAGCTGACCCAGACCCTTCATTAATTTATTCGTATATACGGCAAACCTTATTCGTCTCCGTTAGCGTAAGTGCTCGTTGGCTCGTTGGTCTTGTTGTGTGGCTCGTTGGTCTTGAGTGTGGCTCGTTGGTCTTGTTGTTAGCGTATCTGCTTCCAATGCAGAAGGTCCAGGGTTCGATTCCCGCTAAAGTCAGAAGTTTTTTAACTTCTGATTTGGACTTAAGTCCATCAGTTCTTGTCTTAGGAGTTTGTAAACGGTGACTTTGGAGCCGTCCTAGCAACGAAGCACATAATAAATTTCAGAGTTGTTCTGAATCGGCCTTGTTGATTCTGGCGTTGATTCGCGGGTGTTCGCACTGTCCATACCACTGATTGCTATATTTCCTATTAAAAATATCGATCTTTGGTTGGTTATCGCTCACTCGTCGATTGCGTCGGGGCCTGTAGGGTTGGCTTGGTCGCTTTGATTTAAAGTCCCCCACTGAAAATCAGTTATATAACTGAGTGGGCAGACTCTAAATAAAATTTATTTATTTATTTTATTTATAATATGTAGAAACAATTCGTATCCGAAAGGCTGCAAGTTTTAAAACTGAAAAGGGGATCTTGATTTCTCTATTGTGTTATTTGTGTATTCGCCGCCAACATTGATGAATCCATCTGGTGAAACGAATCGTCGTTAGCACTAACTCTACATATGTAAATAAATCATATATTTGAAAATAATTTAGTTGCACCTACATCACAACATTAATAGTTTATAAATAATTACGAATATGATAAATGAGGTCCGATCAAATTGATTATTCCCGCCAAAGATTCGTTTTTTTAAAGGTAAATGAACAACATGGTATCACCACTAGCACTAAACACAATGCATAGAACATTTAATAATAGTATGGACTACTTACAACAAACAAGAACAATAAACATATTTTTATTTTTATAATACTTGGTGGGGAACAAAATAATATGATAAATGGTGTCCTTTATGCATATTTCCAATTCAACGCACCAAGGTCCTTGTCTCAAATTCCGGTTTCTTGGCCAGGCTTACAACGTGTAACACGATACTGTCAGTTTACCTCCCCTCAAATTCCACAAAACACTCGCTCGAACACGAAATCGTCTCACGACTTTTTCGCAGCGCTTACGCAATCTAGCGGACTACAGTCGTACGAAAAAACGCAAAACAATGCCTGGGAAAAAGCTGTTTTTTCCTAAACGGTTAACGATAAAACAATTCTGTTGAATGGGTTGAAGAGAAAATTCATCAATTCAGGGCGATAGAGTAAAGTTTTCTGAAATAACAGTCGGGGGGTATTTTTTAAAGTTCCATGAAAATGCGCGTGAAACAGTATTTTTGTAAAAATGATGCGATATTAAAAAATTCATGCTAGATAAATGAATCTATTTTCTTAAAATCCGGCACTTGAGGGCTCTATAGAAAACCTTCACAATTATATTGCAGAAGATTTCATGGCGATCGGTTGATAAACGGCCGAGAAAACAGCTATTTGCTGGAAGTCGACGTTACTTTCAAAATACTGCCCATATTCACATATCCTATATTCTCTTAAGGGGGCCAACGTGAACTTAGCCCCCCACCCCCCACCCCCCGGCAAATATGTCATTAGCGCCTAAAGTAAAGGCGCACTAATTATATGTCTTGGCATTTCTGAAAGCACTAAATGCGCACTAAATATTGTGTGAAATGCAGGTTAAGTGCGCCTTTGGAAGGGGGCAACGTGAACTTAGCCCCCCAAGACTAATATGTCATTAGCGCTAAACAACCTTGGACATTTCCTCGTATCCTCGACCCAGGTGGTCACTAGAAGTCAAGCATGAATCGTCTCTGGGCAGTGGCGTAACTACGCGGGGGGTGGGGGGGCTAAATTAAATTTTAATTTGTTAAGTAGTTTTTATATTTTCTTATTTTTAAATTTTGACATGAAAATTTATATGGTTTTTCAATAATAAAAAAATCGTTAAAATACCCTACTCCTAACACACTCCAATCGAAAACTTTCATTGGCAGGCGAGTCTCCTCCCAAACCCCCTATTGTACACAATCATGGGCTTACCCAGGAGAAAGCATATACCGATACCCATGAATTATTTTTGTATGACACCGCACATGAGTATTATATACCCTCTTACCCCTTTCAATAGACTAGCTGATCATTGATCTTTTGAGGTTACAAAAATGTCCACCCTCTCAAAAAACAATGGGTAGTTTATGTCAATGTCTCTGGGTATACAAAACTACGGTACGGGTATAAGCTGTAAAATTCATGTTAATTCACCTAAGACATCATCAAGTGTGCATCTTCTCTATTAGATACATCTGAAGAAAGATTCGCTATACGGCCCACAGATTTTAATTTTGCATTTTTCCAAACAATGAATAACAAAAAGTCAACATACAAACATGGTGAAGACTGTTCTCATTGACAGCTGCTACATGTAAAACAAAATACGCTTATATTTATTGTAAAGCATTTGTCGGGCAAAGACTGTACATTTTGTTTTTCACATTTTAGTGTCATAAAAAGGTTGTTTGTTTACCTTTTTGAGTTAATAAAAAATCATTATAAAAATTTCTAGAAACGGCAATAACTATTGATAGTACCTTCTTTAATCAATGATAGTACCGACAATGTTGGCTCGAGTGCTAAGCGCGTGACTCTGATTCGGTTGGTCTTATGTTAAAATCCTGCCGAGACCGGCATTCCTGACTGAAGTTTTCCCGAGGTTTTCCTCAGTCGTTCTTGGGCATCCCTTCACATTTGTTCCTCAAACTCCAATATACCTAGTTAGACACCTGAAGAGGGGCATCCGCATATGCATTGCACCCTAATGCAGGTTTCCAACGAGAAATTAAAAGTTATAACTATTGATGGTGGGATTTGTCGCGAACCACCATCAATGGTGGAGGTGCCAGACACACAAAGTTTCACGCTCCTAGCCCCCAGAGTCAAGGGCAATGTCAACAAAGACTCGCACGCCAATCGGATGTGGTGTTAGGATTTTATCGCGAGGTTTGACACACACACCTCTTTGGTAAAAGCTCACTGTTTACTTTAGTGACCGATAGGATTTGTATAATCAAACCCCAATATTGTTTATTCTCTCCTTGGTTTCTAGTATCCAGACGGAAATGGAGAAGCTCATCAGGCTCTTTCTAGTTTAAATTATCATTTCCGTCACAATTATGTTCTGCTGTTCCACGTTTTCGAGAAAAATTTCCTTTTGGAAGCTGATTCTCTCCTACACACGGACGGACGGGTGGACAATTGTGATGCATATGCTTCGTTTCTTAACAAGAAAGTGTTTGGGGTATCCAAAATAGGGACCAAAGCAGACCGTTATTAAATTTTTGGATGAGCGTAGCGAGCGAAGCGAAGATTCCATTTCACTACACTGGAGAAAAACATCCGGATTTTTTTTTTTTGTATTTTTGTGTGTTTGTTAACAAGATTCCGGCTAATTTGATACTCCAATTGTGATTAAATTTCCCGGATACCTTCGAAATCTCTGAACTGAGAACTGCCACTTTTTTTTAGCGCAAATGGAAAATTATTTCTCATAAAAATCGCAATTTTACGATTGTTTTCGATTTTTAAAAACTTTATTCGACTTATAACACAAACATCCTTTTTTGGATTGTGATGAATTTTTCACAGAACCAAAATTTTATAAATTTATATATTCACGTGAAATTTGAGCGCAATCGAAAAGTTATTTCTTATGAAAATCGCTATTTTTCGATTTTTTCGATTTATAAAACATTTTTTTTTACTTATAACACCTACATGCTTTATCCGATTGTAATGGCTTAAATTTATTTGTATCATTGTTGAAATCGATTATTTTTGTTTATCAAATATGTATACTTTGTATAATATGTCATTGGGCTTTGATAAAATACCAAACATAAAAATCTGTTGAAACAGTAAAACCATCGGCAGCTACAGAATAAACTTTAATTTTAGTAATGGAATCAAAAGTCAGGAAATCAGTCATCCAAAGGTTATCCTAACTTAATACAAATGAAAATATTAATTCAGTCGAGAGTACTTGGTGGGCTGAAACAAAACCTGCTCCCTTGGATTTGGGATTGGGATTGGGATTTGTGGGTATTGGATGAGCTATTTCAAATTTGCTTGATAATGAAATAAAGGGAATTTGTGCATACGGTCTGGATATCTTTTTGACCTCCAATTAAGTCCCCAAAATGTGGAAATTTGCGAGGTTGTTTGCAAAGAATATGTGCGGGGCGCAATTAGACACTTTTGAACAATCCGAATAATTGTGTGGCCTATTGACGTCTAGTTGGTAAATTAATTACCATATTTTGACAATGTGTTCTGGTTGCGCCATCTTACATAGTCTCGTGACGTACTGGTGAAAACTACAGTGCTTCGAAGTGTCCTTGCGTTCCTCTCTATATTAGAACCAACATATCTGAGAAACTACTCACAATGTTCAGTCGGGATTCAGAGAATTCTGCATGGTAGGTGTATGGCAAAATTAGAGCAAAGCTAAGCAAAGTTATGTGAGTATTTTTCTATTTATATTTCAGTTTTAAAATATACAATTTAGTGTTTGTTTCAGTTGCAATGCCGAAAGTGTATTACAATAAAGAAACAAATGTAGGCCTACATTACATTAAAAATATATACAAATACTTGATCATATTATACAAATGAACACATTCAAATAGATTTGATTTGATTTGTATTACTTAACGTCTCATATTAATGCACTAAGGATATTCGAGACGATGAGTGGTGATAGATGAGGATGAAGGATGACTAAAATGGAGGAGGGGAAACCCGGTACCAGCACGTAGCCTAGTCCTATCGAAAAGTACTACTAAAAGTACTACTATCGAAAAGGCGTTAAGCCGTTGGTCCCTAACGGCTTAACGCCTCATCCGAAAGGACAGTGTAACCTTGACAGTCCAATAGGTTCCTCCACTAACCCGGACTAGCAGACGTCGAGGAGAACGAAGCCGTTACACTAGCTCTTGAACCCTCCATCTGCACTAACCAGCAGTATACGTGTGTTTCAGGGCAGAGCGGTCACCCACTCTCCCCCTGACCACGCCCGAGGTTGCTTTATTCGGTGTTCGAGTGGAAACCGGCTAATTGAATAAAGCCAACTGAAGGGTATCACAAATAAAAGAAACGAATTAAGAATTTATATAGACGTCACTTTCTTTAAGTATGCAAACAAATTCAGTTTGATCAAAAGAACCATGTAGACGTTGTTTGATAAGTACGGACGCACATTTTCGAGTAGATTGGTGGCGTTCCCGTGCTAGTTAGATTGTGAAATGTGATTAAACTTGTGTAGTATAGTTGTACACAACGCAGATCAAATAAATATATTTCATGTCGTTCCCCGGTGTCCAAGGGATTGTTTACCCCTCGGTAAATCAACTCTAGGGTACATAATATACCCCCCGGTAAACCAGCCCTAGTTTACCAATAGCCCCGTAAGGGTTGGTTTACCCCCAGTGTCATTTCCTCTTTTATTGAACTCAGGGGGGTAAGTGAGCCCTAGGGCTGGCTTACCCCCAATATTATTTCATCTTATATAAATTTTAGGGGGGGGGGGGTGAAGTGAGCCCTAGGGCTGGCTTACCCTCAATATTATTTCATCTTATATAAATCTTAAGGGGGTATACGAGCCCTAGGGCTGACAATTGGCTAACAATTGGCCACCAAGTCTTTCTTTTTTGCATTCAATGGAAATTTCAGACTATTCACCATTATTACAGGTATGATGCAATTTTTGTGTATTCCAGGAGTAACCCATACATACTGGAGAGTTTGTGAACTTTCAGGAAATGTTAAAACAGGTTGACTAAATGATTTGTATTGTTTAACGTTGCACTTATGCTACTCGAGACGATGAGTTTTGATGACCATGCCTTTTTTATGCGGGATTCGAACCCACGTCCTCGTAGAGCCATACGCTTTTGACCAGCGCCCTAATCGCATGTGCCAACGCTGACGGCAGGTTGTTCAAACATATCCGTGAAGTTTCGCTTATAGTATCTCTACGCGGGTCGATCCTTATTTGCAAATTGCACTGGTCTGTGTCGGCATCTTCAGTATTTCTTCCTGGAAAACGTGTCGTTTCCTAGACTCGCTCGGTAAGACCGGGTGCTCGTAGTCGCAAGTGGCAACTGCGCATTGCATGGCTATTGGCAACAGCGCTTTATCAAGGTCATCATGATTCCATGCAGTGCTGCTGATGTTGCATAGTTCTGTTCCTAGACTTGGGGAGAACTGCGTTACTAGGAAGACAATTCCTTTTCAGTTAACATTGATGTAAACGCGATCCTTTTCCAACATAATATGGATCATATGTAGCCTAACTTAAAAAAAGGTATTATTTTATTTTGTGGAAACTTGGAACGAACTTGACGTTTCTTTAAAAGTTCATGCTGTACCTCACAATTCCGTCAAGTTCAGTAGTGATGATAGAAATTACAAGCACAATTGAATAGTTAATTTCTACATCAATTGTGTAGAATTATATCAAACTAGTATTTTTCTGTTTTGTATTCCCCGTTACCGAGAATGAAAAGTAAGCTATTATATTTTATTATAAAAAATAAAATACTTAGGTCTACCTTTTTAGAGATCGGTAACTTAATTCAAATTTAAATAATTGACAGAAAGTACTTGTATCTTTGTATTTGAACACAAAATAATCCAGGTAGATAAAGCTTCAAGAACAATTTATTATTTGTATCTTGTACAGGTAAATATCCGCATGTATCTAGATGCTACCCAACACTGACTGTCCCTGTAGCGATATAACGCATATAAATTTTAAATTTTTACTGTAAGAAACCTGTTATAGGGTGCAATTAGCCCCTCTTCAGGTGAGCTAGGTATGTGCGGTTAGGAAATTGTGAAGGGATGTCCGAGGGCTATTTAAGAGGACTCAATCCCTTGCATTCGCCTTAACGACTGAGGAAAACCTCGGAAAAAACCTTCAGTCAGGATTGCCGGTCTCGACGGGATTCGAACCCGGGACCTCCCGAATCAGAGTCGAGCGCTTAGCGCCCGAGCCAACACTGTCGGTATAACAGGTCCATTTAGTTGTAACCACCCATTACAGCACAAACGATGGAACCAATTGCATTCGTTAGTGCTACGTTTGTGCTGGTTTGTGCCGCAAACCGCATCGTTTGTGCTGTTTTCGTTCAAAAGTAGTCGCACTTGAAAGTGGGTGATAACAACTTGTCTAACCAGTCACCCATTGTTCTAACAAAGCAAAATAGTGTACAAAGTTTACCTACGAGAAAATGTGTTTGCATGATAGATCTGAATAACAAAATTTACTTGCGCGTTTACAAATTTGTGAGTCTCAAACATGAATTACTGGTTCGATTTTCATTGTTTTAATATATTGATCTCACAGACAAACATGTGGCTAATGGACTTTCAGTTAATTTGTTTAAATTGTTGTAACATGTTTCTGGTTCACTAAATTGCACAACAACCTATAATATTTTCATATTACCATAAAGTTATGATTTCAAATTCAAAATCATCTTCGTCACCTTTATTTATTGGCGATCATACACGTATTTCGATAGATATCGGATATTTCCCACTGAAAACAATGGTCAAAATTATCACCATCAATCAGCCATGTTAACATAACAGGATACTTTGTCTTTGTCATTCGAGTATGTATATGTCATTGGATCTCAATTTCGTTTCTTGAGTGTATGAGCAACCTATAATTTACCTAAGACTCTTTAAGGAAATAAACTAGAATTATACGGAACAAACTGAATGGCATGGGTAAGTGTATTCTGATATTTTTAACCCACACTTAATCTAAGTACCTCAATAACTTGTGTAACTTTAATTATAATGAGATTAAAAATTAACTTATATAAACGCTTATTAACGCTTACCAAACGCATTTTGTTTTTTTTATGAATATAACTGCAATTTTAAGGATTTGGTTTATTTTAATGCCTAATTCTCAAAATACGTCACACTATTTGTATAAAATAAAAATCAATATGTCTAGTAATAATTATAATTTCAAGAGTGAATAAAGTATTTTTTAATGTACACTGCTTCTAATAATGAAAGATTATATGAGCAAATTGGTTGCCACTGTCGATCTACAACAACTTACAAGATAAACAATCGGGTATTTCAAGCAATAACATATCAAGGGTCCAGGTCGATATCCATTACTAGGAAAATGCTAAAGTCCCGCCGCGTTGATGGATGAGCTTTTTATAGTTTTTAGTTTGCGTGGGATATCTTTACTTTCGCAAGTGCTTTGTATTGTTGCCTACGCATTGTAGGTGATTGTTGTCAAGTTTCTATTGTTTCTTGTCAATTGGTATTATTTACCGTAAAAAACTTATATTTAAAGCTTTATTTCTATGGATTCTGGCTAACTTTTTCAACTTTTTCTTTCAAAAGGTACTACATAACCATAACCTTAATGTCCATGTATAATATAAACGTTGTAGCCCCACCTGTTTGGTCAGAATTGGCCCAAATGGCACGAAAATATCGCACAAAAAAAATAAAAAAAACTTATATTAAAAGCTTTATTTCTATAGATTCTGGCTAACTTTTTCAACTTTTTCTTTCAAAATGTACTACATCACCATAACCTTAATGTCCATGTATAATATGAACGTTGTAGCCCCACTCGTTTGGTCAGAATTGGCCCAAATGGCACGAAAATATCGCACAAAAAATCGGAAGAAATCGTAAAAGTACGATATTCATGAGAAATATTTCTTCGATTATACTAAAAAACGTAGCAAGTCTAAGTTCAGAGATTTCAAAGGTCCTGTCAAATTTTCATCAAGATCGCATATACCGTTTGCCCGGTAGAGAGCGAACAAACAGACAAAAATAAAAAAAAAAAAAAAAAACACCCGAGCTAAATTTTGGGGGTCAGTGATATTAAGGTCTTCGCTTCACTCGGTTCGCTCGCTACGCTCATCCAATTATTACTACGATTTGTAAACGTGTTTAAACCGCAGCTTTCAAAATATGAGACTTCATCAATCGCATTAAATGAAACATAAGTCAATTGGATGTACGTTTTAAACGTATGTAGCTGCAAACGAAGCGAGAAGTTCAATTTGACTACCGTGAGAAAAAAATATAAATATGAAGGTTGTTTTATTTTCTTTGTATGTTTGTTCGTTCTTCACCGGACAGTAGCCACACCATTTTTGTTGCTCCCAATGAAGCTTATACACACTTCTAAAAGAAGAACATAATCTTCTTGATGTTACAGTGGTGCTTATACGGTTATACCATTTCATTTCATGAGCACACTATCGTCTCGATAGTCAACACCATCGTCATAATTCGTCGATCAAAAGTGAGTCTAAATACCTTCATTTACAGGCTTTTAACTAGAGTCGAAATATCACATAATATTTAATTAAAAGACCAGAGATAAGTCTAACAAGATTCATTTTTAATAAACATTTACCTGTTCTACTAGTTTTTGGATGAGCGTAGCGAGCGAAGCGAAGATTCCATTTCACTACGCCGGAGAAAAAAATCCGGAACGTTTTTCTTTTTTTCTTTTTTCTTCTGTTTGTATTTTAACACGATTCCGGCTAAACCGACACTCCCATTGCCATGACATTTTCTGGAGACCTTCGAAATCTCTTAACTTAGAACTGCCACGTTTTTGAGCGCAATTAAAAAATTATTTTCTCATGAAAATCGCAATTTTACGATTTTTTTATGTCTTCGACTTTTACACCATTATGCTTAATCCGATTTAATTGATTTTTGCACAGCACCTTAATTTTATGAATTTATTTGTTTATGTGAAATTTGAGCGCAATCGAAAAATTGTTTTTCTTGAAAATCACAATTTTACGATTTTTTCGAATTAAAAACCATTTCTTTGACTTATAACACCTACATGCTTTATCCGATTGTAATGATTTTTTCACAGAACCTTAATTTTTTTAATTGATATATATTCATGTGAAATTTGAAAGCGATCGAAAAATTATTTCTCATTAAAATCGCACTTTTACGATTTTTTCGATTTAAAAAAAATTCTTCGACTTATAACACCTACATGCTTCATCCGATTGTAATGATTTTTTCACAGAACTTTAACTTTATGAATTAACATATTCTTGTGAAATTTGAGTGCAATCGAAAAAATTATTACTCATGAACACATGGCAGCTCAATGCACCAATTACGCATATCCAACAACGCGCCTGAAAAAGCGTTTGCGAAGCTTCCTAGTTTTATATATAACTACCATTGAGTAAAGTAATTATCCTCTATTAGAACAAAACAGCATCGTCTCGATACCCTCTTTGCATCCTGGGGGGGCGTAAATCCTTCTTCAAGTAAAACAATTACACGTTTCCGTCTCGCTATCATATTTTTGTTTTCCAGTTTTTTTTTGGCCTTTGGCTTTTGGTGAAAATCAGGTTTTTAGAGTGCATTTGGTGCGTTTAAGAAAAAAGTGGTGGGCGGAATGCAATACCGAAACAATGTAGTTTGTGTGTGTCAATTTGTTTTATCGTCATGTCGAGCTTACAATTTACAGCATTGGCCTACATTGCAACATAATTATTAACGTTTGATCTTATTTTCAATTTTGCATTTTATTTATTTATTTATTAAACGTCTATCCTTTTCAGTTAAAAAAACGATTTACATAGGAGGACAACTTAATAAATCAAATTACACTGATGCAGACACACAAAGGAAAATTGTCCTTTACTGGAAGTTTTAAATAAATAGCGCCGAAGGCGAAAATTTTGAAAATCAGGTTTTTAGAGTGCATTTGGTGCGTGCACAATAAAATAATATGAAATACATTTTTAAATTTTTAAACAATCATGGGGGGGGTGGCGATCGCCCCCCACCCCCCCTGTATCCGCCACTGCTTTTCAGTATTTGATAGAAACTCACTCATTTTTGTAATGAGATCGTCGATAGTGAATTGATCATCATCATTGTCCAAGATATCCTATATTCAATTAACTTGGTGACAGCGTCTGTTCTCCGACTGTCTGGAGGACGTCCATTGTGTTTCTTTCCTTGAAACTCTTCGTTCGGTTCGGGATATTTGTTGAGTGGTACATCTTTATTTCTTCTAAAATTAATATTTAATATTGAATATTGAAATATTGAATGATTGATTAAGATTAAACACAAGAATGAAGATTCGCGTTCGGTGGTTTCTTCCGCGAAAGTTTGATTACTCCCTGAACTGCTGTTCCTGATTTTTGGCAAACCTCATATTCGTTTGAGTGAGATCGTCTCATTAATTAGTTTTTTCTTTTCGTTTTTCTTTTTTATTGATTTTGTTCTTTCTTTCTTTCTTTTTTCCTTTTTTTCCCTTCTTTCTTTCTATTTTTTCCACTACTTTTTTATATTTGATTCATTAGTTAATTGAATTAAATATCCTTTTTATTTGTTATCAAAATTGTAGTGTTTTAATGCATTGTTGTTGTAATATTACTGGTTCAAATATTTACTTAAATGTAGTTCATTGTTGTGTCTGCATCTATGTTATTACATTTATTTAGTTTTCCTCCTTTGTTAATCAGTTTTAATAACTGAAAAGGATAGACGTCTAATAAATAAATAAATAAATAAATAAATAAATAAAAATTAAATAAAATATCACATGTGTTATGGTACAACGCGTCAGCCGCATGTAAATCATGAACGCAATTCAATCGAGATCTCGCTTCATCTGCCCACTTATCTCCACGATCATCACACAATTTAAAAATTAATTTATCGACAGACTTACTCCTTACTACGAAAACGTTCGTGAGTTTGCGTTCTTATCTAAAGTTGCCGGTTCACCACATCAATAACAATGAGTATTGTAGTCAAAACTCAGCAACTCCTGATCGTAGAGTGCGGGGTAATGCATTGTTTTGTTGATCTGTTGTGCTATTAGTTTTATTTTTAATGTATAGACTTTTAGATTTCGGGTGAGAAAAGTCTCTTCTACATATTCACACATTTCACATGGACATTAAGGTAATGTATTGCCATTTGAAAGAAAACGTTGAAAAAATTAGCTAGAATCCATAGAAATATGTTTTAATATGAGTTTTTTTGAGGTATATAATAATAAACTAGGAAAACGCTTAAGTCCCGCCGCGTTGTTGGATGAGCGTAATTGGTGCATTGAGTTGCCATGTGTTATGCGGATTTTCTGTTGTTCTGTGAAAAAATCATTACTAAGTTGAAGAACTTTTTTAAATTAATGGAAAAAAATCGTAAAATTGCGATTTTCATAAAAAATAATTATTCGATTGCCCTCAAATTTCACACAAATTTATTAATTCATAAAATTAAGGTTCTGTGAAAAAATCATTACAATAGGATAAAGCATGTAGGTGTTATAAGTCAAAGAATTGTTTTAAACTAGGAAAACGCTAAAGTCCCGCCGCGTTGATGGATGAGCTTTTTAAAATTTTTAGTTTGCATGGGATATTTTTACTTTTGCAAGTTCTTTGTTTTGCTGCCTACGCATTGTAGGTGATTGTTGTCAAGTTTCTTTTGTTACCTGTCAATTGGTATTATTTACCGTAAAAACTTATATTAAAAGCTTTATTTCTATGGATTCTGGCTAACTATTTAAACTTTTTCTTTTAAAAGGTACTACATCACCAAAACCTTAATGTCCATGTATAATATTAACGTTGTAGCCCCACCCGTTTGGTCAGAATTGTCCCAAATGGCACGAAAATATCGCACAAAAAATCAAAAAACTTATATTAAAAGCTTTATTTCTATGGATTCTCTCTAACTTTTTCAACTTTTTCTTTCAAAAGGTACTACATCACCATAACCTTAATGTCCATGTAAAATATGAACGTTGTAGCCCCACCCGTTTGGTCAGAATTGGTCCAAATGGCACGAAAATATCGCACTAAAAATCGAAAAAAATCGTAAAAGTACTATATTCATGAGAAATATTTCTTCGATTGTACCCAAAAACAATACACCTCTAAGTTCAGAGATTTAGAAGGTCCTGTCAAATTTTCATCAAGATCGGATATGCCGTTTGCCTGGTAGAGAGTTAACAAACAGACAGAAAAACAAACAAAAAAAAAAAAAAAAAAAACACCCGAGCTAAATTTTTTGGGGGTCAGTGAAATTGAAGTCTTCGCTTCGCTCATCCAAAAAGAAAAAAACGTAAAATTTCGATTTTATGAGAAATAATTTTTTGATTGCACACAAATTTCACAGGAATATTTTAATTCATAAAATTAAAGTTCTGTGAAAAAAATGATTAAAATCGAATAAAGCATGTAGGTGTTATAAATCAAAGATTTTTTTTTAAATCGAAAAAAATCGTAAAATAGCGATTTTCATGAAAAATAATTTTTTGATTGCGCTCAAAAACGTGGCAGTTCTAAGTTCAGAGATTTCAAAGTCCCCCATAAAATTTCATCGCAATTGGAGTATTGGTTTAGCCGGAATCGTGTTAAAAAACACACAAAAATACAAAAAGAAAAAAAGAAAAATAAAACATTCCGCATTTTTTTCTCCAGTGTAGTGAAATGGAATCTTCGCTTCGCTCATCCAATTAGTATATTCATGGTTAATGGGGGACGGGGACGGGGGACATAATAATACGTAAGTGGTAACGGTTCATAATAAACATAATGTAGGGAAATAATACGTATCTTATGGAGTTAGGAGAGTATAGGACATGCGTTTTAGGCAAATTGCTGTTCGCTCGGCCAACTGACACCACAGGTGTCTGAAATTTTGAACATGTGTCACAAATGTGTAATTATAGGGCTTTACGGTAACATATTTGTTAATTTTGTTTTAAAATAATTTATAACAATTAAATAAGTTTTCACAAATTTTGATTTTGCTATAAAAACTCTAAAATTGACCATATTTGTGATTTTGTTCTGACTGATTAAGTCAAAATTTGGAAAATCTATGACCACAGAGCTGTCTATGTATGATTTATTGACAACTTAGCAAAGTTTCATATACGTCGGATGCATCTTGGCCGAGCAAATAGCTATTTGCTAACAGCCAAATGTGTCCCATTCCCTCTTAAATTGAAACGATCGCAAGAGCGAATTTGTAAATCCCCCACCCCTTCTTTTGAGAAGAATATTCTATGTTTTGATAGTTTAAAGTTAAACGATAGGCTAAAATAGCAGTATGCCTAATAAGACGCGATGAATAGGATTAGGGTACAAAATGGACTTGATTTCAACAGGTTCTAATAGATTGTGTGTGTAAGTGAAACTAAATGAATATTGCTGCATTATCACTGGCTGGGTACACTAATAAAACTTTTGACAAACCCAATTGGTGATCAAGCACTTATTTCTTGGACGCCACACTTCAGATTAATATAATAGTTATGAGTCTTACCACTGTAGTTTTCAAAATCGCCCATCAGTAACGAAAACCACTGACAAAACACTACAAGAAAGTATTTGCAGCGGCCAGTGACTCTTCACACGTCCCATCACGTTCTCTCTTTCAGATTTACAACCGACTTCAATGGAATCACATTATCATATTATAAGGTTACAGCACACAGTTAGAATGAGTAAATTCTAGTAACGAATTTAGACTTTCAACGACAGCAAAAATGGTTTTCACGTGGTTTATGGTGTGTTTATTATGAAGAAGGATGAATTTTGATGGCACATATTATAAATTCAAATATAATTTTAAGGAAATTAAGAAATTAAGCGTAGTTGAAACAATGTTAGTTTTCCATACAGTAATTTCCAAAAATTTGAAATTCAGTAATTTTGTAGGGAAATAAAGCATAATTAGTAATTTTAATTAAGCATAATTAAATGCAAATTTAATCAATTTAGCGTCATATCTCAGACGAAGACTGCACATGTGCGTAATATGCACACTATTAAGAACATCCCAGCACAACAAATATATTTCTTTCATATTTGATCAATAATGTACAATTAATCGCTAATTTGCATAATTGATTGGAGACCAGTTAGCAGTTCTAAATCGTTTTGGAAAAAAAAACATCACGTCTATATACATGCATGATTATTGTAGTAAACCGTTACGTCGTTGATACTGTATTACCTACTTCAATGGTACATTTAATCAATGCTATAGTTTAGGTCGTAATAAAATTGATTAAATTTGGATAGGTAGACTTTTCATGATAGTTATGTATGTTGTTAACTGGTTCACAATAAATTGTTTACCATCTAGGAATATCACAAAAGTTAATTCGTTTACCCGCAATCAAAGTTTGATTCCACCTATAGTGGTAGCGGTACGCAAAATAATACTGCACTTTTTGAACACGGTTTGCCGCTTTGCACAGTTGTAGGTGGGACCAAAAGTAATATTTAAGGATGTGGAGGCACTCGAAATTTCCCTTAGAATTCAAAATGGCGGCCATTTTTCAAAACGATGTTTTTAGATGCAAAAATTCTTTTGTTCTGTCTAATAATCTATGTTTGGTATCGTTTTCGTATATTTTCGAATCGAATAACACGAAAATAATGTCTAAATAAACATCCGGTTGAAATTCTAGAAGTTTCACTTGTATTTGTAGTGTTTTCAAGCAAATCTTCAGAGATTGGGTCCGCTTAGAAACCCCCCTTACCTTACCCCTGTAAGTGCTTCAAGCATTAAATTATTATGATTATAATGTTTAATTTAAAATCGAAAGTCTTTTTTTTTTACTAATTGGACAGTCATTGCTGCGGCAACCAGAGGTGTTCAACAGGTGGTTAATGATTATTGTGCTGATTATTATGCTGCGCTTTTTAAACACAGTTTGGCACTTGGCTCAGTTGTATAGCTGGTACCAATAGATTTTTTTAAGATGTGGAGGCAATGAAAATTCTCTTGGAATCCAAGATGGCGGCGATTTTTGGAAATTACCTTAGGACACAAAATTATGCTCAAAACGACTAATAATATCATGTTTGGTGTCAAGTCCAGATGAATTTAAGTCAGAGAAAACAAATTTGAGCTCAAAATATTGATGATATGCACAATTTACTAATTCGCTACGGCTATTATCACAAATCGACTAATTGATATAATTTTTAGTAGCCTAAAGAATAGGTATTTAAGATTTTCTGTTTATATAGCAATTTATTACTTCTACGCCGCGTTCCACACTTACTTCACACATTACTATCTTGGGTGGAATTCTGATATTCGCTTTTGCAGTTGGTACACATCAGCGAGATGCACTGGACACTTGAGGAAGCACATACGCACCTAGCTGTGCAGCCTTGTTTACAACTGCATTTCAGTAGTTCTCAGCAACTCTGCCACTCTGCTGGTAGTGTAGTCCACTGGGGAGTCCACATTCATTCTTGCTGGGCCCAACCCCAGTCAGCTGGAGATGGTAGAGCAGTAATGACAGCCTGCCTGACCCCATATGTGTATTCCCTTGTATGTGGCACGAAGACCGTGAAGGGTGAGGGTGTCAACTTGAGGAGGAAGTTTACGCAATGGCTTACTCTTGGCAGCAGCAGAAATTTTCATGCTTTGTTTGCACTACTCATTTTACTCCATGCCCCATAGAGAATAGCGACAAAATGTTCAAGATGTTGTATGACGTCAAACTGTAGTGAAAGATGGCAGTTAACGCACTGGTAACTTCGTCATAAGCTTTCCACTTCGTCCAGGCAGAGCACTTGCCTTTGGAATTAAAAGCAGACACTGTGTCACAACCAGTGAATGCGTGAAAATTTCTGAGTGCTAATGGTCAGTTCGCCTTTGTTCCATTTGCTGAAATCGAATGTGGACAAACCTGATTTTCGTGCGGAAAAAAGTCATCTAAATCCATTTCTCTGTTCTGCCTTGCAATGAATATTTCAGAGAAAAGCTGCTCATCACACTTCTTATTCTTGATGCCTGCAGACGTTTTTAAGTTTAGCCGTAAAGATCTTTTTGTTCACCCTCTTTGAGTGTTGAAAAAAAGTTATAAAGTTATCAACTAGTATCTCCTTTACAACCTTATACAGGTTGATGCCATCATCTTCAAGAGAGTTTAATGTGTCAACATCTTCCCGGCTCACTCATACCTGGCAGTACTATGAGATCTTCGCTAATTTCCAAGAACGGGTTACCAAATTCTAGAAAAATGTCTTTGAGAGCACAAGTGTCTTCCCTGATCATAGTCTGGTATGCTGAGTATTGCTCATGGTGTCGGAGAACACTTGGAGTTTCATCTTGTGCGGGAATGAATTCACTGAGTAACCTGCAGTCTTCAGGACATGCAACTGACCGCCTCCAAAGAGGCGCTGGATCTTCTGTTAGGCCCACTGCAAGACTGTCACCCTTATTAACAGCATTATTTTGTTCGTGTGCTTGATCTACGGCAAGGGCAGAGAATGGTCGGGGAGCCTTGCGGATTAAAAAGTTTCCACTACAGAACTCACGATGAACGCTGTGAGCTGCTTTTGAGTAATGTGTGTGGTCAAAAACAAGAAACCAAGGAACTTTGCGTTTAAGATTCTTTGAACAGGTTATAGTTACCATTTTTAAGTGGCCATTGGATTAAAATTCGCTGAGCTTGCATGGCCCAACTCAAATGCGCGCATACAGGTATTGATGATTTCTGCTAAACGTTTAGTAATACATTACCAAATTTTTCATGCATGTAAGATGTAAATGAAGTACTTTTATATGGAAATCCACACTTGGTTGCGAAGAATGAGCCAAAAAGATCCATTGCGAGACATAAGGCCAAAACGCGAAAAAATGGGAAATCCAAACATGGATTTCAATTCTAAAAATTCCCATGCAGCAAACTGTTTATCTTACGATAAAACCAAATTAACCTGCGCGCTCACATTGATTCAGACGTTGATATCCAGTATTCAAATAGGCGTTAAAATAATCTGCACACTTGGAATAAATTCCAGAAGTTCACCAAAATTGAGTTAATTTAGGAGATTCCAGGATTTTTTAATTCAAAATCAATGAATTAATTTAGGAATACGTGTACTGGATCTCAAAGATTAATTCTTTATTAAAGTTCGTGTACTGATGTTATTAAACGTTTACCCGAATTAAAAAAAAACAACAGAAAGCTGAGTTCTTAAACGCGTCTCCGAGCCAGCCTCAGCGACTCCTCTTAACAACGTCACAAAGTAAACACATGCCAAGTAAACTCCAGTGTTGAGTTTAATTCTACAAAATTCTAAGTTTCTTAATATTTGTTATTTTACTTTCATATTGAAGTAATATTTGTATTCTGAGAGTCACTTACATACGAAAATGACTCTAAACACAGATGAATTTGAAAAACTGCAATATTTTTTTCCCTAAGATCAACATTCCAAAAATCGCCGCCATCTTGGATTTCAAGGGAATTTTCATTGCCTCCACACCTTAAAAAAATCTAGTGGGTACCAGCTACAACTGAGCCAAGTGCCAAACTGTGTTAAAAAAGCGCAGCATAATAATCAGCACAATAATCATTAACCACCTGTTGAACACCTCTGGTTGCCGCAGCAATGACTGTCCTATTAGTATAAAAACTGACTTTCGATTTTAAATTAAACATTATAATCATAATAATTTAATGCTTGAAGCATTTACAGGGGTAGGGTAAGGGGGGTTTCTACGTCGGACCCAATCTAAGAAGATTTGCTTGAAAACACTACAAATACAAGTGAAACTTCTAGAATTTCACCCGGATGTTTATTTTGACATTATTTTCGTGTTATTCGATTCGGAAATATACGAAAACGATACCAAACATGGATTATTGGACACAACAAAAGAATTTTAGCATCTGAGAACATCGTTTTGAAAAATGGCCGCCATTTTGAATTCTAAGGGAAATTTCGAGTGCCTCCACATCCTTAAATATTACTTTTGGTCCCACCTACAACTATGCAAAGCGGCAAACCGTGTTCAAAAAGTGCAGTATTCTCGTTTTTCATGTCGTGTACCGCTACCACTTCTACGTAAATTTGATTAAAATAGATAAAATATTAATTAAATGACTTTTTTGGATTATTTTTTTGTACATTCAATGTATGTATGTGTTCAAAAAATACCAAAAGTAACTTTTAAATTTAGTTAACAAGTAACTAAATAAAACGTATATTTGATTTTAATTAATCGAAATTAAAATGTAAATTTAAAGCAATTTCCCATCATATTTCAGCGTTAGACTTTATATGTGCGTAATAAGCACTCTTTGAAGAATATGTCTGTACCAAAAACAAAGTTCTTACAATTAGTGGTGGATAAACCGATTTTTTGTCTTCGTTGCTACTACTATACAGTTGTCACCACCCACTTTCAAGTGTCTGTAACTTTTGAACGGAAACAGCACAAGCGATGCGGTTTGCTGCAAAACCAGCAAAAACGTAGCACTAACCGCGTGCAAAGTTTCAAGTCGATCAGAAGAATGGGTGGTTAGGCATTAAGTTGTAACCACCCACTTTCAAGTGCCTATAACTTTTGAACGGAAACAGCACAAACGATGCGGTTTGCGGCACAAACCAGCACAAACGTAGCACTAACGAATGCAATTGGTTCCATCGTTTGTGCTGTTATGGGTGGTTACAACTTAATGAACCTCGGTATAACGTATATAGAATGACAAACAACCAATGCCGGATAAATATATATATATATATTATTTTGACGAGTGTATTAAACTACTAACCGAGGTCTATATTTTTAACACTTACTTGTGTGAATTTTCGGAGACGTCCGTCTCCATCGTCAGACACTGACACACTGGCAATCTCACTGTGTTTCCGGAGGCTTCCTTTTTCCTTTTCCTTCTGAAAAATTCCGTCGCATCACGAAGAAGTTTAATGTCAGAACTGTATTCAAATCATCACACACGTTACGTAGCATAATTTCGAAAACAAAACCCAGCGATCCAAAAGAAGAGTCAAGAAATGTAATTTACACCATACCGTGTGACTGTGAACAAGAGTACATTGGGGAAACATCAAGACCAGTAAACATCCGCATAGGTGAACATAAAAAAACAATAGAAGGGAAGACAAGGATGCCATCAAAATTAAAAGATCATTTCGACGTGTGCAAGGAAAACATCAATTGGGAGGGGGTTAAAATAATCTTAAAAGAAGAGAATGCCGACATTAGGAAGAGAAAAGAAGCTGCAGTCATGTCATGCATTGAAAATGTAATTAGCCAGGCCACAAAAGAATTCAGCCCCATATGGCGCAATCTAGTCAGGGAAGAAGTCACTAGGGCACAACAACATGGGTGGAAGCCTCCGGAAACACAGTGAGATTGCCAGTGTGTCAGTGTCTGACGATGGAGACGGACGTCTCCGAAAATTCACACAAGTAAGTGTTAAAAATATAGACCTCGGTTAGTAGTTTAAAACACTCGTCAAATAATATATATCGGGGTCAAATAGCTTCTGAAAATAATATATATATATATATATATATATATATATAATCAACGTGGATAGAGATAGGAGTCAACAGCTTACCTGAGATGTAGAGGTGGCTGCCATAGTTGAACACAGATAAAAATATACACAAACTTATCACTAAATAGTCACGAGACGTTTCGGCCTTGCCTTCTTCGGTCGTTCTGGTCTACGAAGCTGTTGACCAGGAGAGGTTAGAGTAGGGGGGGGGTTGAAGAAGAAGTGGGGGTGGAGGGTGGCTAGAGGGTCTCCAATATGTGCACATGAGTGTGTGTGTGTGTGTGTTTGTGAGTGAGCGAGTGAGTGAGTGAGTGAGTGAGTGAGTGAGTGAGTGAGTGAGTGAGTGAGCGAGTGAGCGTGTGAGTGAGTGAGTGAGCGAGTGAGTGAGAGAGTGAGTGTGTGAGTGAGTGAGTGAGTGAGTGAGTGAGTGGGATGGATAACTAAATCTCGCAACAAACCTAACTTAAACCTACGCTAAACTCACACAATCACACATTCATACACACTCATATACACTCACACACTCACACACTCACTCGCTCATTCACTCACACACTCATTCACTCACTCATACTCACACACTCACTCACTCACTCACTCACTCACTCACTCACTCACTCACTCACCTCACTCACTCACTCTCTCACGCACGCACTCACTCACTCACTCACTCACTCACTCACTCACTCACTCACTCACAAACACACACACACACACTCACGTGCAAATATTGGAGACCCTCTAAGCCACCCTCCACCCCCACTTCTTCTTCTACCCCCCCCCCCCCCTAGTCTAACCTCTCCTGGTCAACAGCTTCGTAGACCAGAACGACCGAAGAAGGCAAGGCCGAAACGTCTCGTGACTATTTAGTGATAAGTTTGTGTATATTTTTATCTGTGTTCAACTATGGCAGCCACCTCTACATCTCAGGTAAGCTGTTGACTCCTATCTCTATCCACGTTGATTATACCTAGCCTGTTGGCAACTACCTATTATATATATTATATATATATATATATTATATATATATATATATATATATTGTGTCAGTCTCGTAAGCAAGAGAATGTTAATCAGGGATCACATTAATTATGTTCTGTTGATTCAATAGATTCGCTCCCTATTTTGGGTCGAGACTTATCTTTTACTTGTCATATTCACCACATCCGAGACTGAGTTTAAACAAGGTTGAAATCTCTTGAACTATGTAGTTACCAGTTATAAACATAATAAACGAAAAATTATTTCAATTCATCTTTTCTTATCTTTGTTTGCTGTATTCGGAATTTAAATAAAAACCATTGTGACAACAACCCACAAATGCCAATACAGTAACTACTGAACTGAATCCTTAAAAAATTTTTAGCTCATTTCAAATTAATACAAAGTTATTTCTTAAATAACAAACAAGTAAATAAAATACAAATAGCAGATAATAAGGGAAAAGTATTTCTTGTCAATCTAGTAGGGATGTGAAAGTTTACATTTTGAATCAGGTCTGAGTCGATGAGTTACGGAGAAGGTTGTAAAGAAAAATTACGCCGGTGTAGCATGACGACAACATACCAACGTTGGCAGGCGCGTAGGAACGTTTGAATGTTGGGGGCAGTGGCGTAGCCAGGTTTTGGGTGTAGGGGCACGACATTTTAGGGGGCGCCGACTTATATTAAGCAGTTTACAATAAGTTACACTTACGGGGAGTTAAAATCTTCCATGCTTACGAGCTGATGTTTGCACCTTGGTCACTGCATACTGCATAACAAATATTTTTTCCACTGCCTCCATTGCAACCGACTAGCATATTCTAGGAGGCAGTGATTTTTTTCCAAAGCAAAACCGTTGTCGTTGAAAGAATTCCTAAACATGTTAAGCCTATTTTCAGTTTATTATTTCTTGTAGGTTTAAATCGAAATGGATTTTGCTCACGTTGTTAGCAGTTCTAAGTGACCTGGTCACGGATGTCTGTTTAAAATTTCAGCTCAATCTATTTGGCCGTTCGGCCGTATGGGACCGGACAAACAAACAAACAAACAAACAGACAAACATTTAACATTTAACATACAGACAATAGTCACGACCAAGGCCCGATCGAGTAGCGTTATAGACTTCGTTTCGCTGCTCTCACTCGTCTAAATGATTAAACGAGGGAGCGGAGCGACCGAGTGTCTCCATTCAACTCAAACGGCCCTCATTCTGTGATTCTGTCTGTCTGTCTGTACGTCGAAAATCAGCCGAACCGCTGAACAGATTGGGGTGAAATTTTAAACATACATCCAGTACAAGTTTACTGAGAGCTGCTAACAAAATCAGCTAGATCCATTGCGATTTAATCCTTCAATAAATAAAAATGTGATTTTTTAAATATCGATAGCATTTGTTTAGTAGCAGCTAGCGGGACGAGATTTACCTAGCTGACATGGCCCAGTGGTAAGCATTAAGCCTACCGCACGGAGGGTTGAGGTTCGATACCCGTTTACTCGAACTTTTTTTATATTTTTACACCCACATATTATTTTTGAGGGGTGTTAAATGAAAAATAAAACTTAGGTGATTTTGTTTTATCTTGGAAATTTGTTTATGTTTACGCTAATACGTTTTGAACATGATTCGCATTTTAAATGTTCAATTTAAATAACTAGGGAAACGCCAAAGTGGTTGTTAAACGAGTGAGTACCCGTACTGGCCCCCCCCCCCATACTGGGCTTGATCCAGCCTTAGGTATATGGGAGGAAAGGGGATGTTCCCGGGTACTCAACACTTGGCTCACTCACTCGTTTGACAACGACTTTGGCGTTTCCCTAGTATTATAAAACGAGTGAGCGCAGCGAACGGAGTGGTCTCCATTCAACTCAAACGGCTCTCATTCTGTGTTCTGTGTGTCTGTACGTCGAAAATCAGCCGAAGCGCTGAACAGATTGCGCTGAAATTTTAAACAGACATCCGGTACGAGTTTGCTAAGAACTGTTAACAAAATCAGCTTGATCCATTGCGATTTAAGCCTACAATAAATAAAAACGTGATTTTTAATAATACCAATGGAATTTGTTTCGTAGCAGTTAGCGGGATGAGGTTGACGTGGCCTGCATGGCCTAGTGGTAACCATTTAGCCCACCACGGATGGATGGGGTTCGATACCCGTCAGTTCTAACTTATTTATATTTTTACACCCACATATTATTTTTGAGGGGTGTTACATGGGAAATAAAAATTAGGTGATTTTGTTTTATCTTGGAAATTTGTTAATGTTTCACGCTACTACGTTTTGAATACGATTCGCATTTTGAATGTTCAATTTAAATAATTATTGTGGCAAGCAGAGTGAGTTCCTGTAAGGTGACCAGACGGACCGGTTTAAGAAGTCAAAACACTTGGCTAACTCACTCGTTTAACAACGACTTTGGCGTTTCCCTAGTTAAACGAGGGAGCGGAGCGACCGAGTGTCTCCATTCAACTCGAACGGGTCTCATTCTGTGATTCTGTCTGTCTGTCTGTACGTCGAAAATCAGCCGAACCGCTGAACAGATTGGGCTGAAATTTTAAACAGACATCCGGTACGAGTTTACTGAGAACTGCTAACAAAATCAGCTAGATCCATTGCGATTTAATCCTACAATAAATAAAAATGTGATTTTTAAAATATCGATAGCATTTGTTTAGTAGCAGCTAGCGGGACCACAACTACGTGGCTTGCATGGCCTATTGGTAAGCATTTAGTCTACCGTACGGAAGGTTGGGGTTCGATACCCGTTAGCTCGAACTTTTTTTATATTTTGACACCCACATTATATTTTGGAGGGGTGTTAAATGGGAAATAAAACTTAGGTGATTTTGTTTTATCTTGGAAATTTGTTAATGTTTCACGCTAATATACGTTTTAAATACGATTCGCATTTCAAATGTTCAATTTATATAACTAGAGAAACGCCAAAGTCGTTGTTAAACTAGTAAGTGAGCCATGTGTTGAGTACCCGGTATCATTCCTCATACTGGGCTAGATCCTTAGGTATAGGGGAGGAAAGGGGATGTTCCCGGGTACTCAACACTTGGCTCACTCACTCACTCGTTTAACAACGACTTTGGCGTTTCCCTAGTGTAGAAAATATGCCTAGTCTGGAATGTAATTAAACGAGGGAGCGGAGCGACCGAGTGTCTCCATTCAACTCGAACGGTTCTCATTCTGTGATTCTGTCTGTCTATCTGTCTGTCTGTCTGTACGTCGAAAATCAGCCGAACCGCTGAACAGATTGCGCTGAAATTTTAAACAGACATCCGGTACGAAATTATTGAGAACTGCTAACAAAATCAACTTGATCCATTGCGATTTAATCCTACAATAAATAAAAATGTGATTTTTAAAATAACGATAGCATTTTGTTTAGTAGCAGCTATCGGGACCACATCTACGTGGCTTGCATGGCCTATTGGTTAGCATTTAGCCTACCACACGGAGGGTTGAGGTTCGATACCCGTTAGCTCGAACTTTTTTTTTATATTTTTACACCCACATATTATTTTTGAGGGGTGTTAAATGGGAAATAAAACTTAGGTGATTTTGTTTTATCTTGGAAATTTGTTAATGCTTCACGCTAATACGTTTTGAACACGATTCGCATTGCAAATGTTCAATTTAAATATCTAGGGAAACGCCAAAGTCGTTGTTAAACGAGTGAGTGAGCCATGTGTTGAGTACCCGGTATCATTCCTCATACTGGGCTAGATCCTTAGGTATAGGGGAGGAAAGGGGATGTTCCCGGGTACTCAACACTTGGCTCACTCACTCACTCGTTTAACAACGACTTTGGCGTTTCCCTAGTTAAACGAGGGAGCGGAGCGACTGAGTGTCTCCATTCAACTCAAACGGCCCTAATTCTGTGATTCTGTCTGTCTGTCTGTACGTCGAAAATCAGCCGAACCGCTGAACAGATTGCGCTGAAATTTTAAACGGACATCCGGTACGAGTTTAATGAGAACTGTTAACAAAATCAGCTAGATCCATTGCGATTTAATCCTACAATAAATAAAAATGTGATTTTTAAAATATCGATAGCATTTGTTTAGTAGCAGCTAGCGGGACAAACACTACGTGGCTTGCATGACATAGTGGTAAGCATTTAGCCAACCGTGCAGAGGGTTGGGGTTCGATACCCGTTCGGTCGAACTTTTTTATATTTTTACACCCACATATTATTTTTGAGGGGTGTTAAATGGGAAATAAAAATTCGGTGATTTTGTTTTATCTTGGAAATTTGTTAATGCTTCACGCTAATACGTTTTGAACACGATTCGCATTGCAAATGTTCAATTTAAATATCTAGGGAAACGCCAAAGTCGTTGTTAAACGAGTGAGTGAGCCATGTGTTGAGTACCCGGTATCATTCCTCATACTGGGCTAGATCCTTAGGTATAGGGGAGGAAAGGGGATGTTCCCGGGTACTCAACACTTGGCTCACTCACTCACTCGTTTAACAACGACTTTGGCGTTTCCCTAGTTAAACGAGGGAGCGGAGCGACTGAGTGTCTCCATTCAACTCAAACGGCCCTAATTCTGTGATTCTGTCTGTCTGTCTGTACGTCGAAAATCAGCCGAACCGCTGAACAGATTGCGCTGAAATTTTAAACGGACATCCGGTACGAGTTTAATGAGAACTGTTAACAAAATCAGCTAGATCCATTGCGATTTAATCCTACAATAAATAAAAATGTGATTTTTAAAATATCGATAGCATTTGTTTAGTAGCAGCTAGCGGGACAAACACTACGTGGCTTGCATGACATAGTGGTAAGCATTTAGCCAACCGTGCAGAGGGTTGGGGTTCGATACCCGTTCGGTCGAACTTTTTTATATTTTTACACCCACATATTATTTTTGAGGGGTGTTAAATGGGAAATAAAAATTCGGTGATTTTGTTTTATCTTGGAAATTTGTTAATGTTTCACGCTAATACGTTTTGAACACGATTCGCATTTGAATGTTCAATTTAAAGTAGGGAAACGCCAAAGTCGATGTTAAACGAGTGAGTGAGCCAAGTGTTGAGTACCCGGGAACATCTCATTTCCTCCCTTATACCCAAGACTGGATCTAGCCCCGTATGGGGAATGATACCGGGTCCCCTATTTACACATGGCGCTCACTCACTCGTTTAACAACGACTTTGGCGTTTCCCTAGTTTAGTAAATAATTAAACGAGGGAGCGGAGCGACCGAGTGTCACCATTCAACTCGAACGGCTCTCATTCTGTGATTCTGTCTGTCTGTACGTCGAAAATCAGCCAAACCGCTGAACAGATTGGGCTGAAATTTTAAACAGACATCCGGTACGAGTTTACTGAGAACTGCTACTACTGTGAGCTGCGTTCAAACAAAATCAGCTAGATTCATTGCGATTTAATCCTACAATAAATTAAAATGTGATTTTTAAAATATCTATAGCATTTGTTTAGTAGCAGCTATAGTGAGACGATAACTACGTGGCTTGCATGGCCTAGTGGTAAGCATTTAGACTACCGCACGGAGGGTTGGGGTGCGATACTCATTAGCTCGAATTTTTTATATTTTTACACCCACATATTATTTTTGAGGGGTGTTAAATGGGTAATAAAACTTAGGTGATTTTGTTTTATCTTGGAAATTTGGTAATGTTTCACGCTAATACGTTTTGAACATGATTCGCATTTTAAATGTTCAATATAAATAACTAGGGAAACGCCAAAGTCGTTGTTAAACGAGTGAGTGAACCAAGTGTTTAGTACCCGGGAACATCGCCTTTTCTCCCATATACCTAAGGCTCGATCTAGCCCAGTATGGGGAATGATACCGGATACTATACACATAGGTCACTCACTCGTTTAACAACGACTTTGGCGTTTTCCTAGTGACTAGTTACGCAACACATTGTTGTAGTCTCGGTCCACATGTGTGTCGCTGCAACACTCGAGGCTCCCAATCAGTCTTATCACCGACACTTTGACCTCTGACCTTTGACCTCACGCCACCCAAGGACTTTCATCTTGAGACGAACTCGGCAACTGAGTCTACTCGGCGAGCGTGGATTGGCCTAATTACAACACGCCATGGCTGGACCGTGTGCTGGGTGTTTGCTATTGGACGACAGACATCTGGTGATTTTCTCATTAAAAACAATACATTTAATAACTAACATCAAACCAGCAAAAAAGCATACTACGCACATTTTGATTCGTACATGAGATATGGATTAAAATAATGTGGAAAATCAACAAGGCACAAAAATAATATTCAAAGTTAAAAAACGAGCACTTCGAAATGTTCTAGGACTAAAACAAAAGAAATACTCGTATATTAAACCACACTTTATCAAACACAAATAAAAAATAAAATTCTCACTTCCACTGTTAGGCTGTTAGTTTCCAAACGTGGACCGACAAGTTTATAAACTGTCTATAATTTTGCATAGACGGATTTATTTGTATTGAACAACTGTTGATCGAGTGAGGAGTTTGTGTGCTGCTCTATTAATACTCAATACATAAAAATGTATTATTCGAGACGGAGAATGGTTATTATTGAGTGGATGAACAGTTAAAAATATCCTTGCCTCATGCGGGATTCGATACCACGTCCACCAGAATAATATCACTATACCATATTAAAATATGCTCTAATAATTATAATATCATATAAATCATTGTTATAAATTAACAAAATATAGGTTATCAAGTAATAAATTTTCATATGACCTACAAGATTTTTAAGCTGTCTACGGAATGGTGAGTCATGCCATTATTTACAACCCCCAGATTAATTCATATAGAATGGAATTCAATTAAATTCCGTCAAATAAGAATAAGAAATTATTAAATAATTCTAAATGAATTTCCTCAACTTGAAACTAGTCTTATCTTGGTTGGCAACAGCACCGCCTGGCTGTGAAAAACACTTGTGACGTCACAGTGTTATCACTCTCGTGTCAGAGGCCACCGAGGTCACTGATCGCTGGCCTAGAACAACATCCACCAACAACGCATTGAGCTTCAAGATTTCCAGTTGAGAATACAAGATTTACACGTTATACAACATGGAGACAAGAACCTTCTCTGTGACACTGTTCATCCTTCTACAGATTTTGGTAAGTACCTAAGTATACACTAATAATACTTTTCATAAGAGGAGTCGCTGAGTTATACAACATGGAGACAAATACCTTCGCTGTGACTCTGTTCTTCCTTGTACGGATTCTTGGTAAGACCTAATTAATACCAGTGTTGGGTAGGAACGGAACTAAACAATTCCAGTTCCTAGGAACTTGTTCCTTTTTAAAGGAACTACGAAAGGAACTAGTTCCTATTTTTTCAGACAGGAACTTATTTTCAAAAGTTCCTTTTATATAACTTGACTGTATAAATGTAAGAGATGAAAGAGCCAAATCAAAGTTTATTTACAAGATGAAGGAAGGGATTTTAAAATACTCAGTTTGGTTTGGTAATGGTAAAATGGTAAAATTTGGTAATGAAGCACAGTTCCCTATTAGGGAACTGTGCTTCATTACCAAATTTGGATATGTCCTTACTTATTACCTCAAATACCGACCAGTAAAGTTTTTTGTGCGTTTGGCTTTTATTAGCGCTAACTGTGAACGAGGAAAAATTTGAACTGAGCTTCGCGCCGGAAAACGGCTATGCGCCATTGCAGGTAGGCGTGACGTCATCGTAAGGTTCGCCGAGGCGGCGAGCTGACAGTTCTGCCAATCAGCTTCCTTTCCTCACCTCACGATGACGTCACAACCAAAAGAGCGCTTACTTAAGTCTTTGTGCGGGAAGTCAAAACCCAGGAACTTTGAACATGCATAGAATTCACAGATTTTATTTTTTGCAGTTTATTTTAATTGCGATGATTATTAAATTGAATATTACAAATTACTAGATACGTGTAAGATATATTTAAAACCAAGGACAGTTCCCTATTCTCAAGCAATTCGCCTCTATTGTTCTATTTAATTCTTGTCAACCCCCCATCCCAATTTTTACACTCAGTGGTCAGCCCTTATTCCCGTGGTTTTTTCACCATCATTAATCGCCAGCTAAACTTCATTCTATTCAATACAATCACCACGTAATGTACTCTGTTATCTGTGCAATCACCCTTGAGTTTCGAATGATCTGTTGGGGTGTTGCGTCGTGTCGATGATGAGGCACTTCTCCATGTTTCGTAACCAACATGGGTGGTGAACACGACACAACGCAACAACCAAAAGATCATTCAAAATTGATCCACAGGTCGTGAAAAGCTACAAACTCATCCACGTATATTTTATTCCTCCAAATCTCAACCATATTTTATACATTCTTTGCAAATACTTAATTTTAAGTAATAATTCGGATACTAATCATTGACCCTCTCGAGAAGATCTATAGAAAAATAGTTATTGAGAAAAAGGAACTTTTTAGGAACTAAGGACTTATGTGCACGCGCTAACCGTGTTGCCAACAGAGAGTAATATCATGAACAATTAATGTTGCATGAAAGTCAATATAGAACTTTTCTAAAGATATCCAAGCTAAGCTGCAAAAGATTACCCTTGAAATATCATTGTTAAGAGACGATTCCACAATATAAAAACATGAAAAATTAAAAAAAACATAGACACGAAAACAAAGATTGAAACTATTGTGTGCACATAATGCACACACCAGGTACAACGGTATTGAGTTGATTACCACCTCTCGCAGCGTTTAGGGCAATAAGTGTTCTAGGCAACTTGTTATTGTGCTGCTATTGACGTTTTTTGTCTACCGTGCTAAAATCTACTAACTTCGAAATTACTGCATTGCTTGCAGTGTATAACCTTGGGCAGTGGGACACTTATTTCCCACCACTTTTCAAAATTAACACAATTAAATCTACCAGATTTTCATACTTTTCACCCAGGTAAAAAGCTGCATTGTTTTAATCGGAATTGGTCGAATTTTTCAATATTAAATTCAAATTATCAGAAGGATTTTGGAACGTTTCAAATATCAAATTGTGTATAATAAACACTCAAAAATATATACATCAGGGATGTCCCGGATATTTTGTTTGCCTGTAGTAGATTCAATTTGAGCATGTGAAAAAAAAGGAAAAACTGTTAAAAAATTTTTTTCTGAAAATAAAATAAAATGCATATTTTTTTACTTTGATGTCAATTTGAAATCCAAAAATCAGCATTTTAATCCTGAAAGATCAAGGAAAAAAATCTGAAAAAATTAAAAAATTATTTTAAAAAATAACTCATTTCAAATTGTGAAGCTAAAAGCAAAATTTGGGGTCCTTCTCTACAGCCCTATCAGTGGCGTAACTAGGCGCCCGCAGGGCCCGAAACTGCGGGCGAGCTTAGGGGCGGGTTTAGGGGTCCCGTTAAAAAAAAATTAGTAAAAAAAAAACAGTATTTCACCCTGTTTGAAAATTATAGTATTTGTTTTCGTTGCTAAAATGACCGTTTTGTGAATCTCGCGGTTTGAAGATGAAGCGGATATTTAGGAACTTTAAGCGTCCACAACATAACAACAACTCACAAAAACTACATTATTTTGGTAATGCATTCAGCCCACAACTTTTTTCTAAAACGCACCAAACGCATTTAAAAACCTAATTTTAAAAAATTTCGTCTGCGGCGCTATTGTTGGGGGGCTTTGCCCCTCAACCCCCCGTGCTTGGTCCCTATATAATACCCCCGCAATATTATATATCCCAACCGGAATGAAAAGCCTGAATTCAACACTGAGCCTATGCATGTACGTATCTGTTAGGGGGGCCCTCCATAGAAATTTTGCAGGCGGGCCCATGAAACGAAGTTCCGCCACTGAGCCCTATAAATGGATATGTTAGCCTCCACTTATAAAAACTTCTCATTTTCTATTTCGCAAATGTTAGTGCTGGTAAGTGAGTTTTAAAAATATGTTTCTAGCCACATATCAGAATGTAATGACCTTATTAGCTATCGCTACGTTAGTGCTACCTTAGTGCTGGTTAGTGCATAAAGACTCATCGTTAGTGGTTAGAGCTGATTACGTCCAAATAATATGCTTATTTAAAAATAGGATTGCCACCACTTATGGTAATTTAAACATTTTTTGACTTACAAAATTAATGCTACGTTAGTGCTGGTTATTGCTGAAAAGGTCATCGTAAGTACCTTCATTCTGTTTTAAAGATACTAATTTCTTTAAACGGAATTACTTATTCAATGCTTGCCACCACTTATGGTAATTTAAACATTTGATGATTTATTAAACGAGTGAGCGCAGCGAACGGAGTGATCTCCATTCAACTCAAACGGCTCTCATTCTGTTAGTCTGCGTGCGTGTGTGTTCGTTGAAAATCAGCCGAATCGCTGAACAAATTGCGTTGAAATTTTAAACAGACATCCGGTACGAGTTTACTGAGAACTGCTAACAAAATCAGATAGATCCATTGCGATTTAAACCTACAAGAAGTAATAAATTGAAAAATAGGCTTCCAATGTTTAGAAATAATTTTCACGACAATGGTTTAGATTTTGAAAAGATATTTTTTGTTTGTTATTTGCCTGGCCGTGAAATGCCGTGCCCATGCAAGGTCTGTCGAATGTTGCACGTCAAACTCAAGGTTCCCCCAAATTTTGCTCGTAGATTGAGTAAACCTTGCAATATTTTCACGTATTTCGTACTGGCTATGTTTTTTTGGTATTGTCACAGAATATGATGGACTACACTGCGTTATATGCATTTCAAAACATGTTGAATAATTTTTAAATACAATCCAGAAATTACAAAATCTTTACCGACCAGGGGATTGAACCCACGTCTCCTATATTTCGGCTATGAGGGCGCTTTAGCCAACTAGACTAGGGAAACGCCAAAGTCGTTGTTAGACGAGTGAGAGAGTCATGTGTTGAGTACCCGGGAACATTGGCATTTAAGTTTGATAATTATATTGGGATAATTATTAATAGGGTTTTTAAGTAAGTTGGTATAAGGGCGCGTCAACTGTAAGGCCATAATGCAACATTTTAGCCTATGATAGGCTAGGGAGGCATAAGGTAGGGGGAATAAAAGGAATATTACGGGGTACTCAACACATGGCTTACTCACTCGTCTATCAACGACTTTGGCGATTCCCTAGTTTAATTAGTGATACGAGTGCTGGTTAGTGCTGAAAGGCTCATCGTAAGTACCTATTCTGTTTAAAGATATTATTTTTTTAAACGGAATGACCTATTCAATGCTCGCTACCCTTATGGTAAATTGAATGTTTTATGACTTGTTAATAAGTGCTACGTTTGTGTTGTTTATAGCTGAAAGGATCATCGTAAGTTCTGATACTGTTTTAAAGATATGAATTTTTAAAAATAGGTTGGTGTTCACGCCAATACTTTGTTTTCTGCCTGTCTCTCTCCACCTATCATTTCCCTTCATTTTCCCGCCGGCTGTGACGTCTTCTGAGTCACTTGCCGGCTATTTTGCATGTACTCTGTAGTCAGGGCAATCCCTCTCGGTCACTCGCCCGACGAGAACACACGCACCTTACCTTTTCTCGGGCCCTCGCTCGCAGACAACGCACGCACCACTCGATAGCGCACATTTACAGTGCAGCCTATCTCGCCATCATCATTTAAGTGTATACTAAGTTAATATTAAGTTTAAGTCTAAATCACCCTGTGCTCGATTCTACACCATTGTGCCAATTACGCCCTTTACGCTGACGCCTTCCACGCCTGCTACGCCCACCTGGCCGATCATCTCTCGCCAACTGTCACTTCGCCCAGCCAGCATCCAAGCCTGTAAGTGGTTCAGTTTATTTCATAGCTCGGTTTCCTTGTCTTCTCCCTATTTTCTTTTTTTACCCTACATTCTCGCCAAATTACAGTCCACTAGCCTTTACATCGCACCCCCTTCCCTTCACATAGTGGATTTATGGCCACAGCTCGCCCCGTGCAAACCCCAAGGTCACAACAGTTGGCCTATTTAATGCTTGCTAGCACTTATGGTAATTTGGATGTTTTATGGCTTATTAATTTGTGCTACGTTAGTGCTGGCAAGTGCTGAAAGTATCATCGTAAGTACACATACTGTTTTAAAGATATGAATTTTAAAAAATAGGTTGGCTTATTAATGCTTGCTAGCACTTATGGTAGTTTGAATGTTTTATTACATCACTTTGCCATGTAGTTTACATCACGTTGCAAGGTAGTTTTCATTACGTTGCCAGGTAGTTAACATTACGTTGCCAGGTAGTTAACATCACGTTGTCAGGTAGTTTACATCACTAGGCCAGATTGTTTTCTTTGTTTACCCCTAGAGCTATTCCTATTCAAACTTGAGCACAGGAAATACATTATTGCACATTTTGATAATGTGCATCTTGTTCTGCTTTACTAGGCAGGTAATCCGATCAATAGTTTATTGTGATATAAATGATTTATATTGTGTATTACATGGCTGATTCTTCTCTTTAAGATAAACTTAATCGTTAAGGTTTTTTAATACTTTATTTGTAATTTGTTGTTCTTTCTCTAGCAGATTTGTTTATAATTATGTTTCTGATGTAACAATTGATTATTTTCGAAGTAGAATTATGAGATACTATTAGATGCACCATGACAAAGATTCGGATAGTTTGTTTCGAGTCCCAGTTAAGGTTACTTTCAATTACAATAATTGAATACACTTTCATAAAAAGCAACATCCCCACACTCAAAACCAAATAACACATCATAGTTATATGTTTATTGCATTTTACATGTACATTTAGTTCCTCTTACAAATGAAATACTGATGCATTGATACATTCTTCTCACAAAATGTTGGGATCCCTATTGGAAAACCCCTTTTCCTACAAACATTGTAAATAAATCCCTGTTCATCCTTATACTTACACTTTACTTTGTTGATGAATATAAGTTTTAAACATTGTTGTCGCTCTAATCGATTAGTTTTCGTCGTACGGAAAAAAATAAATCCTAAAAATCACAGCTTTTACTAAATTTCGTAAATGTACGCAAATTTATTTCTTAAATACAACTCTTAATTTATGTACTCGGATATAAGACAGTTATTTAATACAGGTATAGCATTTGTGTTTTTTCATTCATTGTGCATGCAAGCTTGACATTCTTGCCGTTAAGTTGGCTCGGTTGTCTCAAGTCGGCAAATACAGCGGTCAATCTCTCAACATAATATATAAGTGTTAATGTTAAGTGTTGATGTCAACTCCGGCAAGAACGATTATAGGAAACCTATTTAACTAAGTTTACTGTGAAACTATTTACAAAACTCCAAACTCAAATTAATGTTTTACGTACTACTTGAAATACAAAGTACGAAAGAATATCGACACCACCCATGTCTGGCTACAGCATTGTCTTGTCTCCAGGTGTCGCGTCCTTCAACCTCACCATCAGCCCTGAGCACGTGCGTGTTAACAGTACGACCCAGTCTGTGACCTTCTCCTGCTCAGCTGACGTGGCCCTCGCCGGGTGTCAGGTCAGGTGGGACGACTACGGTACCAAGGCAGGTCCGCTGCTGGAGCTGAGCCGGGGGCTTGAGTCCAAGGCCGACCCTGCCCACCTTTACAGCAATAGGATCGGCAAGCTAACCAGCTACAGCTACAGCGGCCGGGGTCTGGGGGCCGGGGACTGCGGGGTCACGCTGCAGGTGGAGGGCCTCAAGAGATGGATGGTCGCCTGTCGCGTCCGAGCCGAGGGCGGAGGCTGGAAGTACGCCTGGGCCGACTTGTATGCTGGCGGTGAGTTGAACACAGTCTTCACACAGTATTGCATCAGTAACAACACGGGATGTGAGACACGTCCACCCACCCTCACAACCTAGGACGGAATAATACAAGAAACCTCGACAACGTCACAGTAGAGACAGAGTATCGGCCAGTCAAGTGGAACAAGTGGTTGTTGAGGTTTCTCAAACTGGTTCAGTTCATGTTGTGGGTCGAGGGTCTTGTGTGGCAGAGCACCACGTGCAACATCTCCCAAGTACATAGTTAGTGCGGGAGTTAAAGTTTTTTTTTCGGAAAACACATATTGTCAAGACTGGGTCTCGAATAGAGAAGTTGAAACGAGAATAGTAACTTTTTCGAAACTGGTAAAAACTGGTTTAAAGTTGCATGGGTTTTACCTTATTTTTAATCGTTCGTGTCACACACCCCGTCCGAGGTGTTTTTATATAAGAAATCAACCAGTTAAACACGATGGTGTTAACCGTTTTGCTCTAGGACAAGAAACCTAGATTTGACATGGTAAAAACCGGTTCTTGACCGGCTCACCCAATAATTGTCCGAATGAAGAATATTTTTCACCATATCATCTGTCGCCATGGGAAAAAATGATTTGTAAGAGTACAAACAAGAAAAAATAGTTTTGGCTCACATTACGGCTCAAATTAGGCTTAAAACCGGTTTCTACCGAGTCAAATCTAGGGTTTTTGTCCTAGCGCAAAACGGTTTATACCATTGTGTTCAGACGGTCAATCCCGTATCTAAAAACAACTCGGACGGGGTATGTGACACGAACGGCTGAGAATTTGGTGCAAATGGTCCCAGTTTGAACCAGTTTGGAGAAAGTTTTTTCCACATTTACATTAGATTTTCCGATTGTCTCTCGGTGTAGAAGATGTTTTCCTTGTATCGCCTCGCCTGCACTAACTCTGTACTTGGCGAGATAGCCCACACTCAAAATGCTGCAGGTAACCCCCCCCCCCAACACTTGTTGTTGTTGTTGTTGTTAGCCAGAAAGTGAGCCAAGCAACAATTGTTCACACTCTCACTATGACATCAACGAGAAGGTTTCCTGGTCCGACATGGTTGGCTGGAGGTGAACATTAGACAGTCTTGAACCGGTCTAGTCTGAGTGACAACAACACGGAATGTGTCACTCCCTCGTTACAGACGATGGCCCTCTCCCTCACAACCTGACTTCACGGAGAGAGCAGGTCGTTCACCTGGGCGGGGAGGCGAGGGTTATGATAAAGGCGGGGGAGCCACTGGACACCTGCATGTTCTACCTGCCTCGCCGGTCTGTTATCGACTTCTCCCAGGGAGCCGGGTCTAACCACAGCAGCGGCCGGCACCTCTACCTCGGGGCCGGACTAGAGAGCGGAGAGTGTGGCCTTGCTCTTACCATCATCACTGAGGAGGACAACAAACCGGTCAGGTGTTGGATTCGGTCTTCCACAAACAAGTCTGACTACAGATACATTGCGCTCATCGTGGCACGTGAGTCAAGGTGTATTACTTATTTGGCTCAACCAGATTTACTTGGTACAACATTATCATTGTTTCTTTTTATGTCTTGTTTAATATTTGCTAGGCAAAATAATTTATTGCAATATATGACGGAATTCCGTGTCTTGAGGAATCATCACGTGAGAAGAGACCTATTAGACGTTAATTATTATTAAAAGTTGTTTATTACTTTGTGGGGCGAAGACTATAAAACTAAACTAGGAAACGCTCGTGTTGGACGCGTTGATAAGCAAGCACGTGCTATAGCTAGACCCACATTGCACATTTTTTTTAAATTTTAAAATTTGCGACGTTTGCTGTCCACGGGGCCATGTTTCCAATATTATTTATTATTGCCAAGGTATTTGGGTAAACCCGTGGGTTAACCTTTACTTTGTGGATAAAATCCACCGCCATCTAGAAGACCTTGACATCGTTTCCTTGGAAAAACTATTTTAACTCTTTGGTTACAAATAATACACTGCTTCCTTGATAGTATTTTGATAACTTCTAGGTGGCACTGCATAGTGTGAATTGTCGTTGCCATGGTAAAAATACTTTTGTTATTATGTAATTTCCATCTACACTACTTATCGGATCAGAATCAAATTAACATATTCGTGACCGGACGGACATTCTACATAATATGGCCACCTCAGATTTTGTCGCCGTTAAGTTTGAAAAAAAAACTTTCGATAAACTTTAATGTAACTTTGTAAATTTTTGGACGATTTTGCCACAAAACTAATGGCATTCAATCGAGAACGAAGCTTGCGGATGGTCAAAATTTCAACTCGATACGAGCCTCCATTCGACCGCTATCATGAGCCAAAAAAGCTGCACGACTTTCCGTTGCCATGGTAACCGTACTTTGTTATAATGTAATTTCCATCTACACTACTTATCGGATCAAAATAAAATTAACATATTCGTGGCCGGATGGACATTCTAAATGATTTGGCTATCTCAGATTTTGTCGCCGTGAAGTTTGAAAAAAAAAAAATCGATTAACGTTAATGTAACTTTTTAACTTTTTGAACGATTTTGCCACAAAACTAATGGCATTCAATCGAGAACAAAGCTTGCGGATGGTGAAAATTTCAACTCGATCCGAGCCTCCGTTCGACCGCTATCATGAGCCAAAAAAGCTGCACGACTTTCCGTTGCCATGGTAACCGTACTTTGTTATAATGTAATTTCCATCTACACTACTTATCGGATCAAAATAAAATTAACATATTCGTGACCGGACGGACATTCTTAATGATTTGGCCATCTCAGATTTTGTCGCCGTGAAGTTTGAAAAAAAAACTTTCGATTAACTTTAATGTAACTTTTTAACTTTTTGAACGATTTTGCCACAAAACTAATGGCATTCAATCGAGAACAAACCTTGCGGATGGTGAAAATTTCAACTCGATCCGAGCCTCCGTTCGAACGTTATCGCGAGACATACAAACAAAACAAACAAAAAACAAACAAACAAACAAAAAAACAAAAAAAAACAAAAACAAAACCAGTGACTAATTTTTCCGGCAGAGTCAAATGGAAACGCTCGCTTCGCTCGCTTAACAAGTCGCGGTTATGCGCGGCTTGAAGCCGCTGCGCGGGGGGTTTGGAAGTCCTCGTGATTAACGGAAGTCGTACGTGGAAAAAGTCGTAGTTGTGCAACCTTGTGGTTGGCGGACTCGTAGCAGGGCAACATCGTGGTTGTCGGACTCGTATTCTTGCAATCTCGTATTTAGCAGACTCGTTGTTGGAAAACCTCGCGGCTGCTACATACTTGCGAATCAGTCCGCGTTCGGTAGCGATACGGTGGATTTTGAATAACGTTATAACAAAAACATTTCTTTTTTAATTGCCAAAAATGCCCAACAATGTTATCGAGAATTTCTAAACACCAAAAATCGGCTCAGAGGACGTGAAAGACTGTACGCACGGCTAAAAGCAGCGCAACCTCATAGTTGAAATCTTTGCGGACGCAAACCGCTGCGCTGAAGGTCCGGCGTACCTCGTCTCTTCGCCGCGTCCCAGTTGGCCCTTCAGGTTTGAACGCAGCCGCGGCGGGGTCCACGGCATGGCCAAAGAATTGCCCCGACAGATCGACTCCGTCCGAGAAGTCCCCACGTCGAAATGGGGTTCCGTTCCCTTCCCCCACGGGCGGACGCAACCTTGCTCGTTTCCCGTCTCGGTTTTTGGTCTTTAGGCCTACTCCGGTTCCTTCCGTGCTGGTCCATGATGGGTCCAGATCGGGTCAACGATGGCCGAGTTTTGGCCAAACCCGCTTTCAGACAAAATTTGCTACCCTTTGGGTTTTTTTTTCTCCTGTTAGCACCTGTTGCTATATCTATTTCAAATATTTTTGTTTGCTTGACTCTCGAGTCCAGTCACGCGTCCTTCCGTGTTAGTTCCCGCATTTTCAAAAATAATCCGGGACAATTTTTTCCGGGAGACTTTTCCGGGACGCCGCGTTTGCGTCCTTTTGGGTCAGCAACCGCGTTTTTTTTTAATCCAGGACCTTTTATTTTGGGATGATTTTCCGGGACGCTTATCTGGGACATAATAGGACTCGTCCCGTTGCCCTGTAGTTGCAAGAAAACAAATTTGCGATATCGGGGCTCTTTAACGCCTTTCGTTAACCCCTTCAGTCTCTGTGACATATTTGTAATATTTTAAACTTTGTTGTATAAATGCGGGAAAACAATATTGATTTTTAATTATACCCCGTTTTTTGTGTATTTTTGGGGGATAATATTTTATTTTTTCCCCAGGTCAATGGTAGAAATGGAACCCATTTTTAAAGAGGATTTCAAAATATACACCCGAAAAAAACAGTTAAAAATGAGAAAATTTTAGTCTGTCCCGGAAACGTGATACAACTCTATAGAGTCTAGTATTGCAGGTATTTGAGGTACACAAAATCTAAAATATGCAAACAATTCACAAAAATTTTGTTTTGGAATGCAGTTAATAATTTAATTTTAACTTAAAGTGTAGCTTTTATTCTAAATCAAAAATTTGTATTAATTTTTCCTTAATTTCTTATTAAAAAATGCCGAATTAGACATATAAGCTTAAAATTACCTTATTTAAACGAAAACAATAAGTAGTGAAAGGTTAAAAATTTGTGACGCTTTTCCGGTACGCCATTCGTGACGGGTCCGATATATTTTCGGGCTCCCCTCGGGTCGTTGCGGTCCTTTCGGATCAGTTCCAGCAGTTTTAAAAAATTTGGGGAAAAGTTTTTCCTGGACGATTTTCCTGGACGCAGCGCTGCGTCCTTTCCTGTCAGTTCCCGCGTTTTTAAATTCCAGAACCAATTTTTTACGGTACGCCGCCGGACTACACCCGCCGCCTCGAAGAGATCGAGGCATTTTTACGCCCTTTTGTAAAAATCCGGTACAAATGTTGTTCTGGGACGCTTTTCCGGTACGTCATAATTTGCGCCTCGTTTGCCCGTTTCCATTGATTCCGAGATGGATCCGATCGGACAATTGCAAAAGTTATAAAAAAACAACTCTATCAGTGGTAGATTTGTCGTCTTGATACTCTCGTTGTGTTCAGAAAGGCTTAACCCATCTATTAGAAGGAGAATGTTTCTTCTCGATACCGTCGCTGTGTTCAGGGGGGCTAAACCCCTCTATTAGTGGAAGTCTATGTCGTCGCGATACCCTTGTTGCACTCATGGGACTAAACCCCTTATAAGAAAAAGAATGTGTCCTCTCGATACCCCCGTTTGTTCAGTGATGCTTAAACCATCTATTAGAAGGAGACTGGGTCGTATCAATACCCTCGTTGCACTCAGGGGGGCTTAATCCCTCTATCCGAAGGAGACTGCGTCGTCTCGATACCCTCGTTGTACTCAGGGGGCTTAACCCCTCTAATAGAAGAAGACTGTGTCTGTCTCCATACCCTCTTTGTGTAAAGAGAGGCTAAACCTCTCTTTTATAAAGAGACTATACACCGTCTCGATACCCTTGTTGCATTCAGGAGGCTAAACCCTTCTATTTGTTGAAGACTGTCATCTCGAATCCTAGCCCCCCACCCCACCCCCGCGGCCCTTCCACTCCAACGAGGTCTCTCTTGATTGCAGCACACTTACGTGAAATGTTACCACACTCGCAAATTTTTCAGTCAATGGAGGTCTAAATATTAACCACCCCAAAACCCCCTACAAACTCCTATTTGGTCAAAATGCCCCAAAAGTAGTCAAGGAGTGCCCGGATCACTGTTTTGACGAAGATAGTTTTAATTTTTTAAATAACACTATTATTATTTGATATTGTAAGTAGTTACTCAAAACTGCACCTTTCCCCCCCCCCTGCTTTTTCCTGCCGTTAATGATTGTGAATATTGGTTGTGGCGCATGCTCATGCTTGACCGGGCTACCCTTGTAGTGAATTTGTGCTCAATTGGCGGATAACAGGAATGTCCAAAATAACCCCATAAATGGTCATCGAGTGCCCAGATCACTGTTTCTACTTTTAAAATGACCCGTTTTGACAACCTCAACTTAATGTTGATCGATTTCAATCCCCCCCCCCATCCTTATCCCAGACAATCCAAAAGAAATCACTTGTTTTGAACATTTTGGCCCTGCGAGACATGATGCACTTCTTTACATGCGAGAAATGCTTAAAAAATCACTCATAAATTTATTTATGTATTTATTTATGTATTTCATAACTCGAACGTTCCTCGAATAATAACGTTTTGTAGATCTGGTCAATTTTGAAGTACGAGATGGTACTCGAAAACGTGTACACGTGTACATACCACGAAGCATGTAATCGTTTACCGGAAATCGTTGAGCAGTAATCGATTGTAATTTTATGATATTTTTATCCAGTGTGCGACGTGCCAAACTGCATTTTTTAATGGCAGTGTTGAATGTTGATCCATCATTAACTCGTAGGCCTTCAGCCAAACGTCATTGCATAACCATAGGCGCCGACTTCTTAAAATCTCAGGTGGGGCTCAAAAATCACTCGTTGCATAACAAAACTGAGAACATGAAGTTTGGTTTTGATTAAACGCCTTTTTGTCCCAATGGCTATCCAAAGTCAGATAAACCTTCCTTTCCTTCTTTGGATAGCCCTAGTGTCTAAATTACAACCCCATTTTTTAAATATTGTTTTTGTAAGAGCGAAAAATTTCTTATTAGTCTAATCCTAAATGCAGTATTATTGTGCTAATTTGTAAGTTTTAATTTTCCCCACTTTGGATATGAGGCTCAAAATTACCAATCGATTTGTCTTCTATTGTTCTAGTCCAAACGTATATTATATATATATTTAATTTCAGATTTTCGCGGACATATGTAAACATATTGTTTTTTACTGGGGCTTTTTGCCGCGAATAATTTATTAAAGAAGAGGGTACTGACTTACCCCTCCTCTCCTGACGTATCGGGAAAGTCGCATCTCCCATCCTCAGAGGCCTTCACTCCACGATGTGTTGCCTGGAGCTCCTCACTCGCGAACTGACTGTTCTCGCTGCTGTCACTCTCGCGTGTATGTCTACGTCATCGTGATTATCTCGTAGTGAAACAAGTTTGGATCGACTACGCGTCATAGGTCCTCGTTCGGGTATAGTGACGTCTTCAACACAACAGCTGGAGCTGGGGTCTTGTGTTGGTGTCACGACGTTGGGGTTGTTAGAACGTAGCACACGGGCTTCTTGTTGATGTTGTAGGAGAACAGGTTTCCAGGAAGTAGGCAACCGTTGTCAGTCATCCCGTTTGTTGAGACTTCCCGGTCGTTTTTCTATTTCAATAGCCTCTCGAATGATACGCACTTTGAACTCTTTGATTGAGGCTAACGTCCTGGTGTTTTCAAAGTTAATTGAGTGGCCAGAAAGTTCCTTGTGGGTCGTGCAGTGAAGTGTATGTTGGTCAGACTAATCGCCGCATATCGGTGAGACGTGATGAACACCGTTTAGCAGTCCACAGTGGCAAAGAGACATCTGGTTTGGCCCAACACGTCAATAGTACTGGCCACTCAATTAACTTTGAAAACACCAGGACGTTAGCCTCAATCAAAGAGTTCAAAAGTGGCGTATCATTCGAGAGGCTATTGAAATAGAAAAACGACCGGGAAGTCTCAACAAACGGGATGACGGACAACGGTTTGTAAACTTCACCCTCTCGCTTGCCCAAAGCCGAGTGACAGTTACAAAAAAAAACAAGGAATATTTAAATTTTGGCTAGCCCAAAACCGGTAGAACACAAGACGCCCAATTAATAAAAAACACAAATTATCGAAGCAATTAGCTACTTACTCAACACCAAGTCACGCTCTGCAAACAGCTGCTGGTTATAAATGCACACAAAAACTAAAGATCTAGTGAAAGGATTCGTAGGACTCAAGCTACAAGTATAAAAATTAATCAAGTTTCCATTGATATAATTAAAGAACGAAAATACAATTACAAAAACATGTCCCTACCTGCCTAATAGAGCTCTAAATTACTGTTTATATTCCCCGTGTCACTTTTGACCTCCAAACACCTGTATACTCAACAGTGAGTACGGGTCAACCAAAATATAAGTTTAAGTTTAAGTTTTGTTGTTTTGCATGAAATTGAATAATAAAATTTAATGATTGGTACTCATCGTAATTATTGTCGTATCCTTTAAGTGCTGTAGAATCCGAAGCGATGATACGGTCGACGTAATCCAATTTGTAATAATGTGGGGGAAATCACTTGGTCGGCGAAGATCAGGAGAACACGTGGTCACAGACGAAAACACAAAATCAAGAAAGCAGCTGGTCGTTGTAAACAAAGTGACGTTTTGTTTGTCACGGAAAAAGTTCCATGTAGCACGTGGTCGCAGATGAACACAATAGCTGATTGTTGTAAACAAAGTGACGTTTTGTTTGTCACGGGAAAAGTTCCATGTAGCACGTGGTCGCAGATCAGATGACGTTTACGTTTAACAATCAGGCCCTATCAGGCCAACACGGCCTTCCGCGTCACACACACGCACGCACACACACACCTCCTCTCCTCACGTTCGACACGACACTCTGCTGGTTTGCCTCTCACATCTCGGGGGTCCTGCGGACAATTCTCCCTACTATACACCCCTCCCTCATGACTGTTAGTCGGTTCAAGGTAAGAGCCCCCTAGGAAACCTGTTATGTTGTTTCTATTTAAACCTGCCTGTCGCGTCCTTGGTTTGGTCACTTCTTTTACTTTTGAACTGAGTAAACTTTGTTCTGGAAGCTTCTACCAACCCTCATACGATGAAGACGTAGCAGGATAACACGTAGGCCATGGTGCCTGGAGCATTATTTCCGCGTTCATCCGTGCTCTCTAACGTCAATGATAATCTGTTACAATGATAAATTTGTACCCAAAAAACAACTTAAAACGTTAATAACTTTTGTTAAACAATATCAAAATCAATGAACTAAGCGGCTATCTCTTAGTTCTCATCATGGCTTCCTATTTATCTACTTTAAATTAACAAAACACTCCGTTAATGACCTTAATAAGATTAATTACTAATTATTTCCTTCCCCTTGCTTCTGTCATTACTATCCTTTAATTAGTAATTATTAATAACAGTGTTGATGACCGTTACAGGTTTTTACTAATATTAAGAAGTTCATATGCAAATTCACTTGATTTGCATACTAAAATCTCGTATTATTTGGAAATTTGAATACGGTAGGGCATGGATGTTACAATTACCCACCCTTGGTTTCAAGACATTGGCACATATGTATTATTATTATTATTATTATTATTTTATTTTAGAAATTGTACAGATAATCGAATATTAAGATGTACAACCTCATAGAAAGTTAGAAAAGGGCCATGAGGCCCCAGTCACAAAGTGTCTAACTTACTATGCTTAGTTATCACTATAAAATACAATAGAAATAAATTAACAAATAATACAAAATTAGATGGTAAAAGGTGAACAAATGACAGTAAACAATAGCTAGTAAAGGGGAACAATGATGGTATGTTACAAAATATATAAAATGAGATAGTGAAAGGGTGAATAAATGATGGTGAACAATTGGGCAGTCAAGGGTGTACAAATAATGGTAAACAATAATTTGATACTTCCAGCATGTCATAACTTGATTGATGCGTTCTCATGAAGAAATTTTGAAATGGTTCCTAATTCAATATTGAAATGTCTGGAAGTCTTCACGTCAGCCGGTAGAGTGTTCCATAACGATGCAGAACGATAGTAGAATCCCTTTTGATATGATGAAGTTCGTGCACGAGGAGGGATGATCAAAGTTCCTGGGTTATGTCTACGAGGTTTATTGTCTAGAGTGATACGATGAAATGGATTCAGATCTGCAGAACCAGTGATTTGTTGTCGAAGGAACTTCACATCAGCTTCTTTGCAGAAATTTTCAATGGAAGGAAGGTCGCAAGCTGTAGCCTCTGCGTCGCACTGTCTGAATAAAAACTTGATTTGTGTAAATAGCCTTCGTGGCACGGTTTTGAATTGCCTCAAGCTTTGTAAAGTTAGCTCTAGTAGTCGGAAAACAATTCTTATTAATATACATTAATTAATCATCAATTAATTAATCACACATAACATTTCATAAAATTATACTTTTACTTCAATGGAACTCATTAACTTTTATTCAATAATTAATTATGAAAGTTTATTCATATCCCGCACCTAGTTTTAGATAACGTCTCGTCGGTCTATTCTAAACCCTAATCACCGCGCGTCCTAAACGTTATCTAAATAAAATTAAATTAAATTTAATTGTAAATTAATAAAACACGAAAGTAAAATAATTCAAAGTAAAAAAAGAAAAAATTGTCAAATCATGTTGAAAATACAAGTTGAGCGACCGTACTATAAGTTGTCCGACTTCCGCGTTCCTAGTCTGTCGTGGCCATCTTGGCTCGAGCTACCAGCTGTGGACGTAAACAAACCCCTTCCCCCCCCCTAGACTCGTCTCTACCATGGCTAAAGTCGGTGCGCCACGCCCCTCAGGCTGTGAACGAACGCGACCCCCCACAAACCAGTCCAGACGACATTGGATCTGTGCATCTCACTCTCACTTCTCTGTCCCGCAGGCTCAAATCTCAACCACAACAAACCCTCTAAACTGCATTCCAACTCATGAAGCAGATAACTAAAACAGCTTTTTCCTAGCTTCTAACATAAAATCGATAACTTTTCAGAACTGGTCGTTTCAACACAACTCAACCTACAAGACGCTAGCCTAACAAATAACCTTTTGACAGCGAGCCCTACTTCTCAAAACACATTTACAAATACAAGCACAACCAAAGTTGGTTAATTAATTATCTAAACACACATTACATTTATAATTGATTATTGTAATTATCATTGTTCTCGACGAATCTTAACATCTCTAATTAGGTCCCCAAAACAAAATCTGAAACCCCTGGCATCTACATTCTAATAATTGAAATCCCAATTAAAATTCTGACAACACCCTCATTAAGATAACATAACCGCTACCTATTAAGAAAAACACAATCTTTAAAAACAGAATCCTATCTTCCATATCCTGTCGCGGTACTCTTGTTTACCACCATATCAGTGCACTCTTATCTCCTCAACGACCCCCAAGTTACCAATGCAGAACCCTATCTTTCATAATTTGACGCAGTCAGTACTCTTGTTTACCTCCTCTTCTACCCACCCAGTTTACCTCTCTCTCTCTCTACTTCCAGTCATGTCTTTCTAATTCAGTAATGCTGATTACATAATCGTCACTTGAATGCTATACAAGACTCAACCAATAAATCGCCAAATTACTTCGAACTTAATACCATTGCTCCGTTATTCTATCTTGGCCTAATTTCCCATATTATTCTGTCCACAAATCAAAATACAAATTAACACACTAATCGCTATCCTTTTTTTCCCAAAGATTAAGGTAAATACACCAGTAATTGAAAACACTAATAAAATTTACACACCCCATTAGAATAAAACTAGCCGCTACCTACTTTGAGAAAGACACTAATCAATCACTAATCACAACTCTTTCCCATATCTCGTCATCCTCATATTTATCCTAAATCCCTCTATAAATCATCTCATCACTATCTATCCAAATCGCATCATCAAATCTCAAATTAACATCGCCTCTCCTATCCAAATCGCATCATCAAATCTCAAATCAAAATCGCCTCTCCTATCAACTCAACCAAATCAAATCTCGAATCAATGGATTCCAACTCACTTTATCCACTTCATTATTGACCGCCAAGAATCAACAAACAACAAATCTTTTCAAACAACTCACAACTATCTCAAATCTCAACTCAATCTCGAATCAAAGGATTCCAACTCAAATCTCAAATGTAAACAATTACAAAGCCCTTTCATAGCTCACTAGTCCACCACGTATCATCATATCAATTCGTTTATCCATATTTTATGCCCTTCTCACTTCAGTAATGCAGACAAACCTATCCCAATTAAAATGCTAATTAAATTCTAATCAATGTCCCGCCAAATCACTTAGAATGCAAAACCAACAATCCTTATAAGACTTTGTCCCAATTTTTTTTTCAAAGTCTAAAATTAAATGAACATTTACATAAACTTATCCTAATTGCTCCCTGCCAAATCGTTTTACAATCACTGGTTTTATTACGTTAACCATTTCATTTTAACTTTGAGTTTGTTCATCCTTGTCTATTTTTCTTTTTTTCATACGCCCTTTAGACGCTACCTGTTGGTGTCCCAAACATCTAGTTTTAAACCTACCAAACCCACACCCGTCCTTGTTCACTTTTTTTCTTGAGGCTACTCGCTTCCAAGTAATTCTTTTCAAACCATTTTATTTTCATCCAACTCTCACTTTCGCCTCGTTCTTCTATTTCCATCTCCCACTTCTTTCGTTTTCCCCCACTCAACTGTCATTTTAAACTCGACTCCCCTTCTAACCCCATTTCGCATTTCAATCCATGAGTATCCACCCACTCCATTCTCTTTCGGGAATTCTTCTCATACCGAACCAAACACATTCATTTTCGCTGTCTTTAACAATTGAACTTCAATTAATCCTGTATCCATCACTTTTTTATCAATAACTCTCTTATCAACAAAACTTCAATAAACTCCTCATTAATTTCTTTTTCATAATTAACACTCTCATCACTAAAACTTTCATCACCCCTCACTCATCTCAATTCGACATAGTTCAAATACTATCCTCAACTTCTCATCCTTATCATCAACCAATTCAATTACGATTTCCATCATTAGCCCTTTCCCCGTTAGCTCCTTCTACCCGATTATCTATCGCCTGTTTACTTTCTTCTGTTTCCTTGCTCAGTGACTGTCCACATTCTTTTACTGCTTGTTTTAATTCCCCTATTCCCTGTGACATTTTATCAATTTTTCCTCCCAAGTCCTGTAGTCGTTTATCAGATTTTTCCGTTTTTTTGTGATTGTTCATCCATTTTTCCAATCAACAGTTTAAAAAATGTTTATTACTTCAGATTCATTATCTTTTTTTGTTTTTTCTAACCTGCCTGACATATCTGACCTGACCCAAACTATCACTTTTTATCCCCCGTCTGATTCTATGGTTTGTTCTGTTTTATTTTTATCCAACGAATTCCCACTTACTATCCCCCCCATCTGACTCTGTTAAGATGCCTAGTCCTGTTACGTTCGAGTTCCCTGTAGCGGAAATAGTTTCCATCATTGGCATGGGTTTCATTTTTTAGATTTATAATACTTGACATATCAAGGAAATCATCACCTTTCTCAACATCCATCTCTGTTCGTGGTACTATTAAACAAACCTCCCTGCTCTGCTTGATACATTTGTCAAACTTTGTTATTATCTTTTAGTTTATTATTTTATTAATTAACTCGATTTGCTGTTCATTACGTTCTGTAAACAATCACAAAAAAAAACTTTAAATTAACAAAAAAAAATTAAATTCAAAATGTTTGTCTTTTACGAATTTTAATATTTTTATTTTTATTAATTACCCCGGGTAATGGTTAATTACCCAGTCCCACGTTACGGCGTCAATTGTAAACTTCACCCCTCTCGCTTGCCCAAAGCCGAGTGACAGTTACAAAAAAAACAAAGAATATTTTAATTTTTTCTAGCTCAAAAACGGTAGAACACAAGACGCCCCCAAATTAATAAAAAACACAAATTATCGAAGCAATTAGCTACTTACTCAACACCAAGTCACGCTCTGCAAACAGCTGTGGTTATAAATGCACACAAAAACTAAAGATCTAGTGAAAGGATTCTTAGGACTCAAGCTACAAGTATAAAAATTTAAACAAGTTTCCATTGATATAATTAAAGAACAAAAATACAATTACAAAAACATGTCCCTACCTGCCTAATAGAGCTCTAAATTACTGTTTATATTCCCCCTGGGCACTTTTGACCTCCAAACACCTGTATACTCAACAGTGAGTACAGGGTCAACCAAAATATAAAATATTAAGTTTAAGTTTTGTTGTTTTGCATGAAATTGAATAATAAATTAATGATTGGGACTCATCGTAATTATTGTCGTATCCTTAAGTGCTTTTAGAATCCGAAGCGATGATACGGTTTGACGTAAACCAATTGTAATAATGTGGGGGAAAAACACTTTGGGCGGCGAAGATCAGGAGAACACGTGGTCACAGACGAAAACACAAAATCAAGAAAGCAGCTGGTCGTTGTAAACAAGTGACGTTTTTTTTGTCACGGGAAAAGTTTTCCCTGTAGCCACGTGGTCGCAGATGAACAAAAATATTATGAAAGCAGCTGATTGTTGTAAACAAAGTGACGTTTTGTTTGTCACGGGAAAAGTTCCATGTAGGCACGTGGTCGCAGATCAGATGACGTTTACGTTTACAATCAGGCCCTATCAGGCCAACACGGCCTTCCGCGTCACACACCACGCACGCACACACAACCTCCTCTCCTCACGTTCGACACGACACTCTGCTGGTTGCCTCTTACATCTCGGGGTCCTGCGGACAACCCTCCCTACTATACACCCTCCCTCATGACTGTTAGTCGGTTCAAGGTAAGAGCCCCCCAGAAAACCTGTTATATTTTTCTATTTAAACCTGCCTGTCGTGTCCTTGGTTTGGTCACTTCTCTACTTTTGAACTGAGTAAACTTTGTTCGGAAGCTTTACCAACCCTCATACGATGAAGACGTAGCAGGATAACACGTAGGCCATGGTGCCTGGAGCATTATTCCGCGTTCATCCGTGCTCTCTAACGTCAATGATAATCTGTTACAATGATAAATTTGTACCCAAAAAACAACTTAAAACGTTAATAACTTTTGTTAAACAATATCAAAATCAATGAACTAAGCGGCTATCTCTTAGTTCTCATCATGGCTTCCTATTTATCTACTTTAAATTAACAAAACACTCCGTTAATGACCTTAATGAGATTAATTACTAATTATTCCCTTCCCCTTGCTTCTGTTATTACTATCCTTTAATTAGTAATTATTAATAACAGTGTGATGACCGTTACAGGTTTTTACTAATATTAAGAAGTTCATATGCAAATTCACTTGATTTGCATACTTAAAGTCTCGTATTATTTGGAAATTTGAATACGGTAGGGCATGGATGTTACAGGTTGCCTACTTCCTGGAAACCTGTTCTCCTACAACATCAACAAGAAGCCCGTGTGCTACGTTCTAAAAAACCCCAACGTCGTGACGCCAACACAAGACCCCAGCTCCAGCGGTGGTGTTGAAGACGTCACTATACCCGAACGAGGACCTATGAGGCGTAGTCGATCCAAACTTGTTTCACTACGAGATAAGCACGATGACGTAGACATACACGCGAGAGTGACAGCAACGAGAACAGTCAGTTCGCGAGTGAGGAGCTCCAGGCAACACATCGTGGAGTGAAGGCCTCTGAGGATGGGGAATGCGACTTTCCCGAAACGTCAGGAGAGGAGGGGTAAGTCAGTGCCCTCTTCTTTAACAAATATTCGAGGCAAAAAGCCCCAGTAAAAAACAATATGTTTATATATATATATATTTAATTTCAGATTTTCGCGGAATATGTAAAACATATTGTTTTTTACTGGGGCTTTTGCCGCAAATAATTTATTAAAGAAGAGGGCACTGACTTACCCCTCCTCTCCTGACGTTTCGGGAAAGTCGCATCTCCCCATCCTCAGAGGCCTTCACTCCACGATGTGTTGCCTGGAGCTCCTCACTCGCGAACTGACTGTTCTCGTTGCTGTCACTCTCGCGTGTATGTCTACGTCATCGTGCTTATCTCGTAGTGAAACAAGTTTGGATCGGACTACGCGTCATAGGTCCTCGTTCGGGGTATAGTGACGTCTTCAACACAACAGATGGAGCTGGGGTCTTGTGTTGGCGTCACGACGTTGGGGTTGTTAGAACGTAGCACACGGGCTTCTTGTTGATGTTGTAGGAGAAACAGGTTTCCAGGAAGTAGGCAACCGTTGTCCGTCATCCCGTTTGTTGAGACTTCCCGGTCGTTTTTCTATTTCAATAGCCTCTCGAATGATACGCACTTTGAACTCTTTGATTGAGGCTAACGTCCTGGTGTTTTCAAAGTTAATTGAGTGGCCAGTACTATTGACGTGTTGGGCCAAACCAGATGTCTCTTTGCCACTGTTGACTGGACCTATGACGCGTAGTCGATTTAAACTTGTTTCACTACGAGATAAGCACGATGACGTAGACATACACGCGAGAGTGACAGCAGCGAGAACAGTCAGTTCGCGAGTGAGGAGCTCCAGGCAACACATCGTGGAGTGAAGGCCTCTGAGGATGGGGAATGCGACTTTCCCGAAACGTCAGGAGAGGAGGGGTAAGTCAGTGCCCTCTTCTTTAATAAATTATTCGCGGCAAAAAGCCCCAGTAAAAAACTATATGTTTATATATATATATATATGATAAAAACAAGGATCTTGGGTAAAACCGCGTCGAAAATAAGATGAACCAGGGCAGAACCTGGGCGTCCACCCACGTTTCGTCTGTACTACGTCAGACATTTTCAAGGTTGACTGTGACTCTACGGAGGTTGGAGTCACAGTGGTTGGCAAGCACGCAGCGCCCGCCTTATATAGCCTCGGCTGAAGGTGCAGGGCGGCAAGGTCATATAGAACATTGGTGCGGGGTGGCGAGGTCATATCGTGAAAAGGTGCGGGGCGGCGATGTCATATCGAAAAAATATATACGGATGGTGGTAATAGAGAAACAAAATAGCACAGCTTACTGTAGTGAAACCTTTTTAGTCCGGCTTCTTGTCATAGGGCCTAATTGGTTGTCTTTTGAAATGTTATTCGTGCTTAGAATTATGGAATCTGAAATTTGCACCACCTCTGAGGGATTTGGCTGAATAGGTCTACGGACTACATTTCGAGGCATGAGTGCAGGTTTCCAAGCAAGAGGGAGGCTATGGCTATCATCTCTTTGTTCATGTTATTCGGCGTTTCTCAATTTCCACAGATTCACGGATAATACGTGGCTTGAGCTGTTGTACAGGACAAATAGTTTTTGTTTTGTCAAAATCTATCACATGCGAGTAAGCTTTAGCATGTTGAGCCAGGGCCGATTTCTTGTCACCAGCCTTCACAGCATTAGAGTGTTCATTTATCCTCACTGCTATGCGTCTGCCTGTTTGGCCTATGCACGTTTGTTAGCAGTCGCCACAGGGAACCTCATAAACCCCTCTTTCTTCCAGATGAACAGAGTCCTTATCACTTCTCAAAAAGGAGCTGATTTTTCTGTCAGTGGAGAAAATGGTTTCGATGCTCTTACGATTGAGGATTCTACCTATGACGTCTGTGGTACCCTTGACATATGGAAGAAAAGCTTTAGACCGTGGTTTCTCCTTGTCCTCAGTATCATCCTCAGATTTCTTCAGTTCACGTTTAAACGCTCTGGTTATGTCTCGGTCCATGTAACCATTGAGTGAGAGAGCATCACGGAGCTTGTCAAATTCCTCTCTTGAGTGAGATTTGTCAGTAAGGTTCCTGGACCGGGTGACTAGAGTGTTAACCACTGAAAATAACTGTGAAGGACGGTGGTGGGAAGCAGCATTCAGATACCGGTTGGTGTGGGTGGGTTTTCTAAAGACTGTGTGTCCCAAACTGCCATCAACATTCTTTATTATCAAGACATCGAGAAAAGCAAGTGAGTCGTTGGATTCTACTTCCATGGTGAACTGAATGTTCGAATGGATACCATTTAGATAGTCAAGAAAATCATTCAACTTGTCCACACCATGGGGCCAAATGGCATAGACGTCGTCCACATATCGTATCCAAGAAGATGGTTTGTTAGGAGCTGCAGCTAGGGCCTTATTCTCAAAATCTATCATGAATAAGTTGGCAATAGCTGGTGATAGCGGCGAGCCCATTGGAGCTCCCTCCACTCGCTTATAAAACTTGTTTTCATGTTTTACGAAGAAAGAAAGCTTAGTGGTTGTGCAATCTTACGTTCCTGCTTCATTGCAGAGATAAAGGTCTCATTCCAGTTGCAATGAAATTAAGCTATCATACTAGCTCCACTAACATCAATAAGATTCTTAGACGTGCTAGCATGGCGCTCCTACGCGATGCCATACAGAGAACCAGAAAAGACCTTGACATCATCGCTAAGGAGTTAATAGACGTCCATTTGCTTCTGTCAAAAACCATACACCCCTTCAGTGGCGTAACTAGATGATGAAGGGCCCCGGTGCAAATACAAATAATGGGCCCCCCCCCATCAGATTTTTAAATTTATGACATTCACTGCGGTGACCTACCTCGTTGAACCGGTACTAAAATACGTGTAAAATGTAAAATATTCAAACCTGAGAAAAATTGAAAGTACTGACTTACCAATGGAATCAGGAACAGCGTTACTTCAGATTTTTTCGTCTCGCCTTTTGCTCTGCAAACATATCGATGGTTTTGCTGAAATCTATTTTCCGAGCTCTCTCTTGTTCAATAGATAAGATTGATAATCCGGTTAGTCTTTCTTGACCCATAGTGCTTCGAAGGTACGACTTGATCAGTTTTAGTTTAGAAAAAGACCTCTCAGCACTTGCCGCTGTCACTGGCAACGTAAGAAACATAATCATCGACTGTCACATTAATGTTTACTGTATCGCAAACCGTTATACTTTGTGAATCGTTTTCGGAGGTAATTACATTTGTTGAGCTACTAGGAAAACGCTTAAGTCCCGCCGCGTTGTTGGATGAGCGTAATTGGTGCATTGAGCTGCCATGTGTTACGCGGATTTTCTGTTGTTCTGTGAAAAAATCATTACTTAGTCGAAGTTTTTTTAAAAATTAAATTAAATTAAATAAAAAAATAACTTAATTTTTTTAATTAATCGTAATTTTTAACAAAGAAAAAAATCGTAAAATTGCAATTTTCATAAGAAATAAATATTCGATTGCGCACAAATTTAACACGAATATATTAATTCATAATATTAAGGTTCTGTAAAAAAATCATAACAATCGGATAAAGCATGTAGGTGTTATAAGCTGGAGAAATTTTAAAAATTGAAAAAAGTCGTAAAATTGCGATTTTCGTAAAAAATATTTTTTGATAACGCTCAAATTTTACACGAATATATCAATTCATAAAATAAAGGTTCTGTGAAAAAATCATTACAATCGGACAAAGCATGTAGGTGTTGTAAGTCGAAGAAATTGTTAAAAAATCGAAAAAAATCGTAAAATTGCGATTTTCATGAGAATTTTTTTTTCGATTGTGCTCAAAAACGTGGCAGTTCTAAGTTCAGAGATTTCGAAGACCTCCATAAAATTTCATCGCAATCGGAGTATCGGTTTAGCCGGAATCGTGCTAACAAACAGACAAAAATACAAAAAAAAAAAAAAAAAAAAGAAAAAAAAACATTCCGGATTTTTTTCTCCAGTGTAGTGAAATGGAATCTTCGCTTCGCTCGCTACGCTCGCTACGCTCATCCAATCACTCGTAGTAGCATCTGCATAACACTTGGAAACAAAAAAAGAATTAATTTTAGTAAGCTTAGACACTTTCATGTCTTCTACCCGTTTTACTTTACGTTTTTGAGCGCCACTTGGTCGTTTTAGTTTATTAGACATTGTCACACGCTAAACGGCACCTAACAAACACTATTTTGTTCTACACGTTCGCGCACAAGCACTGAAAATCTCGGCGTTTGTTTCGTTACCAACTGAGGTAAAATTTAAAACGCACAGGGAGTCAGTGTTGCAGAAAATGTAGACTTAGGCCTACTCACTACTCGCTTCGATATCTTATTGGCTGAAACAAGATGTCTCCAAGTTTTAGCCAATCAGATTTTAGCAATAAATTGACAAAAATATTCTTACTTTGAAGGGGTTCGAAGCCATAATGTATTCCTATTTCCCAGAAAAGGGTTATTTCTGCACGCTCACAATAGTAAGGGCACACCTAAACACTTCCCTTGAAATTATTTCGATAATGGGACATGTTTTCAGCATTCACGTTTGAACGGCTTTCTTGGGATTGAAGTAAAGGCAAGAAGTGAATAATACACGGTAGAATTTGTAATTTGTATACACCGGCTACTGGCGCCGAGCGCATCCTGTGTGGGCCCCCCAGGCCGTGGGCCCCGGTGCAACTGCACCACTTGCACCACCTATATTTACGCCACTGCACCCCTTGTTGTTTTATAATATTGACCGGTTAACTACAGAGAGAGTGGTAATGGATGCGGCTACCATAACTGAGAGACAAAATGATGAAAATCAATGCTCTACAACGTGTACAGAAACCAATAGGGAAGAAATTAGATCCTTCACATGTCGTTCATAATTTATCTGATTGCCCGATTGATGAAGTTACCACTGCAGTGTTAGCTAAGGGTTTTAATTTGCGGTGGCCCCAGTCATTGCCGGTGGAAGACATCATATGTGGAGTAGAATCTTCTGTTATGGGTTTTCCAGATGAGGAAGCAGAGCAGGTGCGGCAACATTTTGCGAAGGTCCTCCGTAAGGCCAAGCCTCCCACTAGGAATATCCCAGCCTCTGAGCTAGGGTGCCCTTAAGGAGTTGAAGAAAAATACTAGCACCATAGTTCTGCCAGCAGATAAGGGGAATGCCACCGTCATACTTAACAGCTCTGATTATAAGGACAAGATGTTAGCCCTTCTTGAAGATAAGGCATATAAGCCTTCCCCCAGAGATCTGACTACTTACCTAGATAAGACAACTAGGAGCCTTATACTTTCCTCCAATATTGACCCTGAAGCACAGAAATTTCTCATTCCTAGGGAGAAGTCCTCTCGTATTCCAAAACTGTATGGGTTGCCCAAAATCCACAAACCCGGAGCCCCCTTGCGACCCATAGTGAGCGCAGAAGGGTCACCCACACAAGCTCTGGCCACATATGTCGCTAAGAGGATCCAACCTTACTCGGAGGATGCTGCGTCCTATGTGAAAAACTCCTCTCACCTGATCCAGCTGATCAAAGAATGGAAGGTTCGCCCTGGGGACATATTGGTAAGTTTGAGTGGTTTCCCTATTTACCAACATACCTGTGAAGGAGGCCCTTGTTACTATTGAAGAAAGCTATGGCATACGAACATCATGAAGTTAGCAAGGCATTGCATGTCTTCTACATACTTTATTTATGAAAACAAGTTTTATAAGCAAGTGTGGGGGGAGCTCCAATCGGCTCGCCGCTATCACCAGCTATTGCCAACTTATTCATGATAGATTTTGAGAATAAGGAACTAGCTGCAGCTCCTAACAAACCATCTTCTTGGATACGATATGTGGACGACGTCTATGCCATTTGGCCCCATGGTGTGGACAAGTTGAATGATTTTCTTGACTATCTAAATGGTATCCATTCGAACATTCAGTTCACCATGGAAGTAGAATCCAACGACTCACTTGCTTTCTCGATGTCTTGATAATAAAGAATGTTGATGGCAGTTTGGGACACACAGTCTATAGAAAACCCACCACACCAACCGGTATCTAAATGCTGCTTCCCACCACCGTCCTTCACAGTTATTTTCAGTGGTTAAACACTCTAGTGACCCGTTCCAGGAACCTTTACTGACAAATCTCACTCAAGAGAGGAATTTGACAAGCTCCGTGAAGCTCTCTCACTCAATGGTTACTTGGACCGAGACATAACCAAAGCGTGAACTGAAGAAATCTGAGGATGATACTGAGGACAAGGAGAAACCACGGTCTAAAGCTTTTCTTCCATATGTCAAGGGTACCACAGACGTCATAGGTAGAATCCTCAATCGTAAGAGCATCGAAACCATTTTCTCCACTGACAGAAAAATCAGCTCCTTTTTGAGAAGTGCTATGGACTCTGTTCATCTGGAAGAAAGAGGGGTTTATGAGGTTCCCTGTGGCGACTGCGATCAAACGAACATAGGCCAAACAGGCAGACGCAAAGCAGTGAGGATAAATGAACACTCTAATGCTGTGAAAGCAGGTGACAAGAAATCAGCCCTGGCTCAACATGCTAAAGCTTACTCGCATGTGATAGATTTTGACAAAACAAAAACTATTTGTCCTGTACAACAGCTCAAGCCACGTATTATCCGTGAATCTGTGGAAATTGAGAAACGGCGAATAACATGAACAAAAGAGATGATAGCAGAGCCTCCTCATGCTTGGAAACCTGCACTCATGCCTCGAAATGAAGTCCGTAGACCTATTCAGCCAAATCCCTCAGAGGTGGTGCAAATTTCAGATTCCATAATTCTAAGCACGAATAACATTTCAAAAGACAACCAATCAGGCCCTATGACAAGAAGCCCGGACTAAAAAGGTTTCACTACAGTAAGCTGTGCTATTTGTTTCTCAATTGCCCCCATCCGTATATATTTTTTCGATATGACATCGCCACCCCGCCCCTTTTCACGATATGACCTCGCCGCCACGCACCTGCAGCCGAGCTTTATAAGGCGGGCGCTGCGTGCTTGCCAACCACTGTGACTCCAACCTCCGTAGTCACAGTCAACCTTGAAAAATGTCTGACGTAGTACAGACGAAACGGGGTGGACGCCCAGGTTCTGCCCTGGTTCATCTTATTTCGACGCGGTTTTCCCCAAGATCCTTGTTTTTATCCTATGACGGGCTCGAAAAACCTACATAATCCAATATATATATATATAGTTTAGATTGGAGAAGGGTTGACAGGTTGGGAAAGCATAGAGAACATAAAGCCCAGCCTGAAGGCTGGGGGCGACAAAACTTTTCACCGCTGATGACAACTGTAGCTAATTTAAAGTTGTTACCTTAATCCACGACGCGTTTCGTCCTTCTGGGACTCTTCAGGCGGATGGTGGCCACTAAAAATCAGCTAACTACATGCAACCAAAACTCACAACACATAACCAAACCTGTGGTAGGGCCACGCAAGAAGTAAATCTGCAAGCATGTTGTCATCATCAGCAAGGTTAATTCACACACCATTCATACTGGGGCACACAGTCAGCACAGACAGTAAGGGGGCTTTCTCTCCCAACTCTGGTGCTCGGGAGACAAGAAATATATATATATATATATATATATATATATATATATATATATATATATAAAGATAGTTAAAACATTAACCATGGGTCACGAAAGCTTAAGACAAAACAAATATATATATATATTGTTTTTAAGGTTTTTGGGGTTTTCCAATGATAATTACGTGGCATTGAAACCGAAAAACCGATTACTTTAATATATATATATATATATATATATATGTGTGTGTTTTGTCTTAAGCTTTCGTGATCCATGATTGATGTTTTAAGTATCTTTACAGTAAATAATCACGCACAGTATTATAGAAAATAACTTTTAATCCCAACGTTTCAGAAAAACTTATGTTTCCATTTTCAAGGGAAGGGTAAAACAAAAATTCAATAAAACAACAACAGCATTATAAAAATAAACAAATAGAAACAAAAAACACACTACCTTGCAAACATAGAAAATTACAAAGATCCAATTGCAGTGAACCTAAAATCAAATCACTTGGTTTGCATTGTGAGTGTGACTTCTTGTGACCATTCTAGCAGGCCTATCGCTGTCTTCATGTCTTGGTACCACAGGCGGCTCAGTCTCATACTTTTAAAGAGCTGCAGTATGACTTCTAGTCATTCTGCTGGATTCCAAATTTCTAGACAAGATGGTTGGGTCCGTCCGGACCGTCCCATGTTCGTCTAGAACTGCAGGCACTCTATCAGCCGCTATACCGCTTTCTTTGACTAACCTCTCAATCAAAGCAGGCTTCCACGATTGAGCCAAACGCTTACCATTGTCTCGTTTGTTAAGATTGAGTATATATATATATAATAAATATATATGGATTGTTGTAGGTTTTCGCGGCCCGTCATAGGATAAAAACAAGGATCTTGGGGAAAACCGCGTCGAAAATAAGATGAACCAGGGCAGAACCTGGGCGTCCACCCACGTTTCGTCTGTACTACGTCAGACATTTTCAAGGTTGACTGTGACTCTACGGAGGTTGGAGTCACAGTGGTTGGCAAGCACGCAGCGCCCGCCTTATATAGCCTCGGCTGAAGGTGCGGGGCGGTGAGGTTATATAGAAAAAATATATACGGATGGTGGCAATTGAGAAACAAAATAGCACAGCTTACTGTAGTGAAACCTTTTTAGTCCGGCTTCTTGTCATAGGGCCTGATTGGTTGTCTTTTGAAATGTTATTCGTGCTTAGAATTATGAAATCTGAAATTTGCACCACCTCTGAGGGATTTGGCTGAATAGGTTTACGGACTTCATTTCGAGGCATGAGTGCAGGTTTCCAAGAAAGAGGGAGGCTTATGAGGTTCCCTGTGGCGACTGCGATCAAACGTACATAGGCCAAACAGGCAGACGCATAGCAGTGAGGATAAATGAACACTCTAATGCTGTGAAAGCAGGTGATAAGAAATCAGCCCTGGCTCAACATGCTAAAGCTTACTCGCATGTGATAGATTTTGACAAAACAAAAACTATTTGTCCTGTACAACAGCTCAAGCCACGTATTATCCGTGAATCTGTGGAAATTGAGAAACGGCCGAAAACATGAACAAAAGAGATGATAGCCAGAGCCTCCCTCTTGCTTGGAAACCTGCACTTATGCCTCGAAATGTAGTCTGTAAACCTATTCAGCCAAATCCCTCAGAGGTGGTGCAAATTTCAGATTCCATAATTCTAAGCACGAATAACATTTTAAAAGACAACCAATCAGGCCCTATGACAAGAAGCCGGACTAAAAAGGTTTCACTACAGTAAGCTGTGCTATTTTTTTTTCAATTGCCACCATCCGTATATTTTTTTTCGATATGACATCGCCGCCCCGCACCTTTTCACGATATGACCTTGCCGCACCGCATCTATTTTCTATATAACCTCGCCGCCCTGCACCTTCAGCCGAGGCTATATAAGGCGGGCGCTGCGTGCTTGCCAACCACTGTGACTCCAAACTCCGTAGAGTCACAGTCAACCTTGAAAATGTCTGACGTAGTACAGACGAAACGTCGGTGGACGCCCAGGTTCTGCCCTGGTTCATCTTATTTTCGACGCGGTTTTACCCAAGATCCTTGTTTTTATAATATATATATATATATATATATATGTTTAATTTTAAGTTTTTGCGGGTATATGTTAAATAATTATTGTTGAATGGGGCTTTTTTCCGCGAAGAATAACAAGGAGGTTCACACTTACCCCTCCCTGCCCGACGTTTCGGAGAAGTCACATTCTCCATCTTCAGGGCGACGTGTCGACAGAGACTTGTTGCCTTGGGCCTGTCCACTCGCAGACTGATATATATATATATATACACACATTTTTTTAACCAATAGGCCTTCCCCTGATAGCCCATGTGGCCCAAAGTTACAATCAGATTCTTTTAATATGGTGTTTTTATGAAAGAATGGGCAATCTTTCATCTATATATGTTCTAGTTTGCATCTTTATTTTGTTCATTCGAAAAATTCCGCAATTATGAAATAATTTGTCTTTACTTTGAGCAGCTTTGGGGTCCATAGTTAATTCAAATTTTTTGTAAATTATATTTTCGTAAAACGATAGGCAATTTCTAACAAGTCCACGCAATTAAACAATTCTTACGTTGTTTTTTTGGATGAGCGTAGCGAGCGAAGCGAAGATTCCATTTCACTACACTGGAGAAAAAAATCCGGAATGTTTTTTTTTATTCTTTTTTTTCTCTGTATTTTTGTGTGTTTGTTAACACGATTCCGGCTAAACCGATACTCAAATTGCGATGAAATTTTCTGGAGGCCTTCGAAATCTCTAAACTTAAAACTGCCACGTTTTTGAGCGCAATCAAAAAATTATTTCTCATAAAAATCGCAATTTTACGATTTTTTCGATTTTTAAAAAATTTCTTCGACTTATAACACCTATATGCTTTATCCGATTTCAATAATTTTTTTCACAAAACCTTTATTTTATGAATTTATATATTCGTGTGAAATTTGAGTGGAATCGAAAAATTATTTCTCATGATAATCGCAACTTTACAATTTTTTTCGATTTTTAAAATTTTTCAACTTAGTACACCGACAAGCTTTATCTGATTGTTATTATCTTTGCACAGAACCTTAATTTTATAAATTAATATATTCGTCTGAAATTAAAGCGTAATCGAAAAATTATTTCTCATGAAAATCGCAATTTTACGCTTTTATTCGTTTTTAAACAATGACGCTCATCCAACAACGCGCCTAAAAAAGCGTTTGCAAAGCTTCCTAGTATTGACTACCACAATTTCGACAGCCCTGGGGCCCAAAGTAACCTTAAGATTTTTTAATGATGGAGTTTTTATGAAAGAGCGAAAAATCTCCAATAGACTGACCATACCAAAGGAATAACTCTCGTCTCAATTTGCAATTTGTTTATCTATTTAATTTGGACTTTTTCCAACTTTGGACAGGTCAGAAGTTAACGTCCAATTTTTTGAAAGTGGTGTTTTTGTTCCAAATTCTTAATTTTTCTAGTTCCGTTTAACACCGTTCTTCTGCTTGTTCTAGCAATTTTGTCTCTCGAAACTTTGGGAAGCCCTTCCGCCCAAATTTACCTTCAATTTTGTAAGGAAAATTTTGAATTTTTTTTATTTTCCCACCACAGAAAAATTTAGTAACACATTTTGCACTAGGCCACTATTCTACCACTTGAGCTAAGATCGATCTCTCACTAAAATACACTGATATTATTCGGGAAATTATGAACGGATGACTAAATCGGGATATTGTCACCAGACAACGTTTTTTGCCCAAAAAGTCAAGTAAACTTTGTTTAAAATTATAAGCCCACGCCTGAGATTTTTCAGAGGGAGCTCTGGCCCCCGAGCCCCCCCCCCCCCCCCCCCCCCGTAGTTGGCGTCTATGTGCATAACACTTGTTTAGTACATTATGTAGTGTATGTATGGAGCAATATTGTATAGTTCACTCAAGGTCAAGCCATGTCCGCCATTGTCAATATGCCCCCCCCCCTTCTCAAACCCGCGCTGAATTCAGAACAATTTCATTTGACAATCACGTGCTCTTTAAGTCCTTCTTGTTATAGATATCACGGAATAACATTCATGTTGTCACGTATGTAATAATAAATATTGGGCACTTAAATAACGCTGTAAAGGAACGAAAATATCAGTTCAACCTGCAAAACATATACTGACGTCAAGGTTCACTAATAGTACAGGGCCGTTGTGATATGACCCACGCATTCAAAAAAACAAGCAGGGACCGTCGGGATTTGTTAAGGAGGGTCTCCTGGACATCCCCAACAGAATCCCAAAAAATCCGGTTGCGGGTTTTCCAACATTTTGAAAATCAATTTTTAGATTTTTGAGTTTTGTCGAAGAACGGAAAATTAGCGATATTGAGTAAAGTATTGAACCGAAATAGCTCAAATTTGTTTTAAATTGTTTGTAAAGAAACGATTAAGGTGTTTGATGCGCCTTTATTTGATTATCTGGCAACTTACAGCCCTTGATGCAAATTAATTTCTACCCTCTTTTTTTTAATTATCTGAATTTGTTTTGCATATTTATCATAACAAAAACAAACCCAGTAACTTTATGAAAATTTGTTTCAAATAAAAGTTGTAGAGCATGAAAAAACACATCGATATCATATTCTTGATTGTGCCCGTAGATAATATTGGCCGAATGCTACATGACAAGCAAGACCATTGTGCGGTGAGCAGCGTCGGACGTTTGCTCGTCGCGCTACCACTAGCGCAGTCCCTGGCCATAAGTCCCGTAGGAATTTCGACCGTTATAGATTTTCTCTTCTGATCCTGTTAGGGTATACCTTAAGGATAAAAAAATTCTTGGGTAAAAATCTGACATCTGGTGCCAAAGTTTGTTTACGACGCCATCTTGTTTTGGACTTATGCATATTTTAGTACACGCTCTTAATTTTAATACATTTTCTATACTTTTGACTACATTTGTAATAAATCTGACGTAATAATTGGATTCTCCAACAAATTTCCAATTCAATTATACAAATTTGGACATTCTGGCAACATTGTGGTATTTTTTTTATAGTAAAATACATATTATTATTAGTCTTGCCTATAGTTGAGAGTGGAGAAGGGTTGACAGGTTGGGAAAGCAAGGGAACATAAAGCCCAGCCTGAAGGGCTGGGGGCGACAAAACTTTTCACCTGCTGATGACAACTGTAGCTAATTTAAAGTTGTTACCTTAATCCACGACGCGTTTCGTCCTTCTGGGACTCTTCAGGCGGATGGTGGCCACTAAAAATCAGCTTACTACATGCAACCAAAACTCACAACACATAACCAAACCTGTGGTAGGGCCACGCAAGAAGTAAATTCTGCAAGCATGTTGTCATCATCAGCAAGGTTACTTCACACACCATTCATACTGGGGCACACAGTCAGCACAGACAGTAAGGGGGCTTCCCTCCCAACTCTGGTGCTCGGGAGACAAGAAATCCATGACTTACCTGGATTCGAACCAGGACCCTTGGCAACAAGAGAAAAGCTGCCCCTCCTGCTGTTGCTGGGCAAGTGTGCCTCTTCATTCATACAAAGAGAAAAGGTTAGAGATAGGAAGGGTGGAAAGTCACAACACAGCACAACCAGTGAGGGGACTTCCCTCCTAGACTCTGGTGCTTGGGCGACAAAAAAACCATGTCTTACCCTGGATTTGAACCAAGACCCGTGGCAACGAGAGAGGCTGCCCTACTAATTGTGGACTGGATTCGAAAACGAAAGGAAACAAGACTACAAATTTGTAGTCTTGTAGTAGGGCAGCACCTGTACGCAGGACTGTTAGTAATATGTATTTCACTATAACAAATACCAGAATGTTCCCAGGATGACCAAATTTGTATCATTTAATTGAAACTTTATTGGAGAATCCTATTATTACGTTAGATTCATTATACAGTCAAAAGTATAGAAAATGTATTAAAACCAAGTGCGTGTACTAAACGCATTTGCCCAAATCAAGATGGCGTCGTAAAAAAACTTAGGCCTGGAATGCCAGATGTTTACCCAAGATTTTTTTTATCCTTAAGGTATACCCTAACAGGATCAGAAGATAAAAGCTATATAGAGGTCGAAATTCCTACGGGACTTATGGCCATGGACTGCGCTAGTGGTAGCGCGTCGAGCAAACGTTTTACGCTGCTCACCGCACAATTGTCTTGCTTGTCATGTAGCGTTCGGCCATTATTATCCACGGACACAATCAAGAATAAGATATCGATGTGTTTTTTCATGCCCTACAACTTTTATTTGAAACAAATTTTCATAAAGTTACTGGTTTTGTTTTTGTTTTGATAAATAGGCAAAACAAATTCAGATAATTTAAAAAAAAGAAGGTAAAAATTTGTTTCAAGGACAGTTGGTCGCCAGAGATTAAAAGAAAGCATGCCAAACTTGTTACTTATCACACCCCTAATTCTATGCGAAACTTTAAAAACAAATTTGAGCTATTTCGGTCTAATACCTCACTCAATATTGCTAATTTTCCATTCCTCGACAAAACTCAAAAATCTGTAAATTGATTTTCAAAATGGCGGATAACCCGCAACCGGATTTTTTGGGATTCTGTTGGGGATATTGAGGAAACCATCCTGAACATATCCCAACCGGTCCTTGCTTGTTTTTTTGAATGCGTGGGTTAAGGCCATATATGAGCTAATTGCACTGTACTATAAGCCAAGACACTGCAGTGAACGTAGCATACAGCATTGTTTACGCGTCCACTACCATCACAGCGACCAGCACGCGCGGGCGTTAGAGTAGGGGTATTTATGACGCTGTGTATCCTCTGTACTGTGAAAATAGATCATTTAGAAAAAAAAACGTTTTGTGAAGCTTGTAAAAAATATAAGTTGTTGTTGATTATTACAGAAAACATTAAAATCTTTTAAAACCCAACGTTTAGAATATAACAATTTATTTATTTATTTGTTTATTGTTAGTATTTAAATAACACTTTTTCCAGTTGTTAATTAGCTGTAGCTTCCCGGAAACCAATCCAATTACCGTTTGTAAAGCAAATGGCCACTGAGATGACTGGCATCGGTGCAAATTTTGGCTTCTCAAACATTATCCATTGAGGGCCCACAAACCAATACGTCATTCTGTAGCTCTATGCCAATCCGTTTCTTATCAAAACACGAATTAAATAATTTGTTATTTTTGCATTATCTAAGCTTCCGGTCATCTAATCCAATTATCGTTTGTAAAGCACATGGCCACTGAGATGACTGTCATCGGTGAAAATTTTGGCTTCTCTTACATTATCCATTGCTTACCAAAACACGAATTAAATAACTTGTTATTTTTGCATTATCTAAGCTTCCGATCATCTAATCCAATTACCGTTTGTAAAGCACATGGCCACTGAGATGACTGACATAGGTGCAAATTTTGGTTTCTCTAACATTATCCATTGAGGGCCCACAAACTGATACGTCCTCACCTAGCTAGCTAGCTAGCCAGCCAGACAGCCAGACAGCCACCCACCTAGCCACCCACCCACCTAACTGAAGAAGAAAGTATTTTTGAACGATATTGACGTCTGAATAAATTCTAGACGCATCAGCAGATCGGGATGAAACTTGAAATATGTCATCTCATAGTTAAATCCCAATGATTGAAGCAAGTTGCAGATTTCTATCTCCCATGGTTTCGCGTCGGCAACACCGTGTTAAGTGCTAATGTAGGCGTGCGGTATTAGGCGCTTAGCGGAAGCGGAGCCGCGCGTGGTTTGACCCGGTGCGCTTCCGCGCACCTAGATATGTTTGCCTGTAATGGTTCGTCGTTACATAAAAAATTGGGTTGAAATTTACTAAAATGGGCCACTTCACGTTCATTTTTTGAGTTTTTAGATCGCAGATAGTTGCTGTAAAAGATCGTTTAAAGAGTCCGAGTGCAGTTAAAACATGACGATATAACTATAGTATATGGTGAATTTTTTTCGCCTTCGGCGAAAGGGCCTCTGGCGGCTGGGACTTAACCCCGAACCCCAGCTCCCGCCCACAAATTCTGCTTATAAGTTCCTCCCACCAACCCACCCTCGCCAAATTTAAAACGTTCGTACGCGCGTGTGATCAAGAGATTGATAAATAATTAAACAATCATCGACCTTTCAAATTTGATAGCGTTTTATTTATCTTCCTCTCTCCATGATGTCATGATGTGTTGTAACACCGATTTGACGCACAACTAACTTATACCATCCATCTAAACACAACAAATATTCAGAAAACCTCCAGTTAGTATGAGTGTGACAGAAGTCTCCCAGCCCCGATCTCACTACTACCACGGACAGCCAAATTACAAGGTCATTGAGAGTTCCGTGTGGTACTTGCTCTGTGATTGTGATTGTGAAGTGTCGAGTTACTTATATCCCCCACTCCCAGTCTTCCATGGCTCGCCTTCATTACCCCTACCCTCCCGCTTCTCCCCCGGATGCGAGATTTTGAACGGTCTAATCGGAAGAAGCTCGCGTCTCTTCAATGTCCCATATCGTCTTAATATTAATACCTAATCTAGTTATATTATTAAGCCTTCATTTGCGACAGAATAAACATTCCAATAGCGCAAATTTAATATAATATGACATAGAACAAACATATACATGTAAAATTAACAGTTGTTATTATAAATAGCTTTTGCCAGAAACACAGTTAAAAACCACTAGGCCTATAGTTTGATTTATATCGTGAGAGCTATCGGCAAAGTTTTTTATTCTAAATTCTCTTGAATATCCGATAACCAGCGATAAATGTCGATAATTTCGGTAAAATCCTGTTTATTTAAAAGTAAAGTTACTTTTCGTGCTGGCCATCCTGAAATCATCACGCTACTGACTGAGATGATATTATGTTCAATGATGCACAAGGGTCTGAACACTGGTTTTCAACAGGCAATGTAGTTCTCTCTCCCTCTTTCCGTGGCTTCCCATTAGCTTGACATGTATTTCTGTATTAGTGCATTCAAAACATATTGTGTTGAGAACAGAAATGAGATGGCTATCAGAACAAGGGACTGCGATTCGAAGAAGGATGCACAAAATATACCTCTCCTGGAACTTAAGCGTCTCTTGTTGTAAATATCAAGTTTTTAAAGTTGAACCTGATTATTGCTTTTCTTTAAATTGACTGAATATTCTTCGAACCTCCCTGTAGAGAGGGTTTTTTCATCACTGTCCACTTAAAATCCACAATAGATGACAACTTGTAGCAGTTAACCGCCCATAGCGGGCCAGAGGGCGCCAGCTCTCACGAAATAAATCAAACTATAACATAAATTTAACAATCTTAAGATGTGTTTTTTTTGTGTGTGTGTGTGTGTTTGTGTGATGTGTTACACTTTGTAAATACATTGGTTTCGAACTGTGACAATATGGATATAAGATTGATTTTGTAAGTTGCTAAGCTATTAAAATCAAGATCTAGATTTCTGTTTTTGGAGGACAATTAATTAAATGTAGCTTGTAATCGGTTAACACAAGCGTATCTGTGTACATCGATCCTGCTTTTGTCAGGTTTGAATAATTGTTGATTTCTAGTTAAACGTGTGGGTGCGAGAAAATTAAGCTGTTGTAGTAAAATGGAATCTATGCTACCATGATTGGTTTTGAATAAGAAAACCATGTCAATGAACGATCTTCTGTTACAAAGAGTCATTCATTTGGTGTTTGAACAGTGTTAAATATAGTTTTTTCTGTGGTACTGAATATAAGATTGAGCACATTGAAGTTTAATGATTTTTTTTTACCCTGTCAATCGCTTCGATTTTAGTTATATGGTGGGGATTCCATATTGTACTCGCGTACTGCACTTGGGGCCTGACAATAGCACCATATAACAATTGATTGGTCGATTTAGCAAACACTTTAAAACAGTTTCTCCTCATTATGCCTAACAGCTTGAAGGCTCTAGGCGTAATACTGTCGAAGTGCTTGCTGAATGACGAGAAACAAACTCAATAAAATACTAAAGACTGTCGACTACACTGTAGGATGACACAATATTACAATATGTGTATACTATTTAGCCTATTGAGATGAGTGGAGCATTATGATATTTGTTTTGAATTCAGGTTATTAATGATACCTTCTATAAATTGTTGGGAACAGTTAGATAGACATTTTGTTACAAAGGTTTTCAAACGGCTGTTTAATACAAAGGTTCTGACCGATAATGGAAGAGAATTAAATAGTATAGGTCCTAGAAATCCTGCGTGTCTTTGAGTTAGTTTGAGTTTAGCAAGTGGAGTTATTAGGTAGATATCGCATTAATTTTGGTATTTATTGCAAGGCATACTTTTCTGTAAAAGTTTAGGTTGTCACGAATATGAACACATAATATTTTTATATAGAGTTAGCTTACACTTAAGATGTAGGTTTCACTCAAAGTAGTAATCAACGGATATTTCATATTTTTTTATTATAAACTTTTGTATTACGTATGGGCCATCAAAGTCCAACTCGCAACCTTCTCGTAGTTTTGCCTGTGATTAGGGAAGTTTCACTCCCTAAAACTAATGGCGAGCTCTGGGTCGTCGTCGGGGAACTTTTCCCTTCCCTTTGACTACCTCCCCGACGGCGACGACAATGACAACATGGACGGATGATGACACAGACAAAGACGACCACGACGTGGGGAAACTCTTGCACTCACCATACGCTTGTGGCTGGTTCTGACCAGCACAGGCCTGTCCACCCCTTATCCTCCCGCTAATCCCTTAACGTTCCTCCCCCTGGAAAGTAGTATATATGGTAGTAACTCACACTTATAGAAACAGTTTTATCTTGGAGGCGCAAATAATCTTAGCTGTTGAAGCGCCCTAAAACTACTTATACTAATACTAATACTTCACTGGATATAAATGAGTGTCATAAGCGCCTCCTCAACTAAAGATTTCATAAATAAGTGACGATTGGTCCAATCTGTACCTAATCCCACCTACCTAATCCTACCATACCTACTTAATCTAGTTTAATCGTGGCCATTGTGTTGATTTCTGCCAGCAACTTGCTAGCTCGGCCAAATCCCAGCCACCTGTGAGGTGCAGGAGAGTCACCCTGCTTCCTCAGTGTTTTCTCTCAAACGTGCAATGTGATGCTTCAGGTCCCCCTAATGCACCAACTCTGAGCTTGGTTCACACAGAATACAACGACCGGCCACCTGTAAGGTACAGGAGAGTCGCTCTGCTGCCTTAGTGATTTCTCTCAGTCATGCCATGTGATGCTTCAGGTCCCCCCATTGCACCAACTCTGAGCCTGGTTACCACAGAATACAACGTCACGGCCACCTGTGAGGTGCCGGACAGTCGCCCTGTCGCCAGCATGTCCTGGTTCCTGGACAACGCAGTCATCCCTGAGGACATTATCTACGACACTCATTCCACAGCTCAGGACGCGTGGAGGTGGCCCTGGACGACGGGGGCTATCAAGCAGACTCTCACACTACAGCTGCAGCCTGAAGACCACGGCAAGCTCTTGTTATGCGTGGTTTCCCACGTTGCCTGGACAAGCCGCTGGAAGTAGGACACATCATTTCGTTCACAAGTGAGCTTAGCACACTCATTAGTTTATTCTTCTCAGCACAAGCTAGCTTTTAAACAAAAGGATCCGAGGCAAAAATATCTTTGACATGTGGGTGGGGCTTCTCTGCCCGGTTCATTTGTAATTTGAGAGCACGAGGCAAGAATCTGTGCAGCACGTGTGCAACTATAAGCGTGGGAATACAGCATCAAGCAACACGTTTTCATTCACGCTTTCCACACTCATAGATAAAAGTTTTAACATATTATTGGTTACCTCAATGAAAACTGTTCCAAGTTCTAGAATGTAATCAAAAAATTAATGTAAGCAAAATTGTTATTCATAAATAAATAGAAACTTAACGGAATAATTCAAAAAATATATTTTAAATCATTTGTTTTCAATATATACTTAATGTTGAGAAAAGTACTGCTTACAATAATATTTCAAATGCATTTTTAAAAATATATATTATTCTATACTTCCTGTGGTGGCTTAAACGATGTCTTATCTTCAGGTGTCGCGTCCTTCAACCTCACCTTTAGCCCTGGGAGTGGGCACGTGCGTGTTGACGAGGAATCCCAGTCTGTCACATTAACCTGCTCAGCTGACGTGGCCCTCGCCGGGTGTCAGGTCGGGTTTTTGGACTGGAAAACCAAGGCAGGTCTGCTGGTTGATCTGAGCGGGGGGCCTCAGTCCCAGGCCAACCCTGCATACCTGGTCAGCGGGGTTACCGGCTACAGCTACAGCGGCCGGGGTCTGTGGGCCGGGGACTGCGGGGTCACGCTGCAGGTGGCGGGCTGGAAGCTTTTGATGGGGACCTGTCGCATCCGAGCGGAGAGCGGAGGCTGGAAGTACGCTTGGGGCGACCTTTTTGCTGAAGGTGAGTTGAACACCGTCTTCACACAGTATAGTACCTGTAACAACACGGGATGTGAGACACGTCCACCCACCTTCACAACCTAGGAAGGAATAGTACAAGAAACCTTGACCACGTCACAGTAGAGACAGAGTATCGGCCAGTCAAGTGGAACACGTGGTAATTGAGGTTTCTTAAACTGGTTCAGTTTATGTTGTGGGTCGGTGCATCATCTCCCAAGTACAGAGTTAGTGTGGGAAAGTTGAGTTTTTTTTTTCAGAAAACACATATTGCACAGACTGGGTCTCAAACTGACAAGTTGAAACGAGAATAGTATCTTTTTCGAAACTGGTAAAAACTGGTTTAAAGCTGTATGGGTTCAACCTTATTCTTAACCGTTCGTATCACACACCCCGTCCGAGGTGTTTTAAGATACGGAATCATCAGTCTTAACACCATGGTGTTAACCGTTTTGCTCTAGGACAAGAACCCTAGATTTCACAATGGTAAAAACCGATTTTTAACCGGCTACACCAATATTGGTCCGATTGTAAAATATTTTTCACCACATCATCTGTTCCCATGGATGAATATGATTTAAGATAACAAACAAGAAAAAAAGTTTATGCTCATATTTAGGCTCAAATTTGGTTTAAAACTGGATTCTTCCTTTTCAAATCTTGGGTTTTTGTCCCAGAGTAAAACGGTTTACAGTTTACACCATAGTTTTCAGACAGACCATCCCGTATAAAAATACCTCGGATGGGGTATGTGACACGAACGGCTGAGAGTTTTGTGAAAATGGTACAGGTTTGAACCAGTTTGAACCAGTTTTGGAGAAAGATTTATCCATGTGTCAACTAGAATTTCGATTGTCTCTCTGTGTAGTAGATGTATCCCTTGTATCGCCTCGCCCGCACTTACTCTGTACTTGGCGATATACCCCACACACAATATGCTGCATGTGCCCCCCCACTTTTTTTATTTTATTGATTGATTGATTGAGCCAATCACAACTGTACAAACTCTCACTCTGATATCAACGAGAGGTTTCCTGGTCCGACATGGTTGTCTGGAGTTGAACACTAGACAGTCTTGACCCGGTCTAGTCTGATTGACAACAATTCTGAATGTGTTTCTCCCTCGTTGCAGAAAATCTCCCCCTCCCTAACAATCAGACAACACAGAGAGAGCAGGTCGTCCTTCCGGGCGGGGAGGCGAGGATACTGATGAAGGCGGGGGAGCCGCTGAGTCACTGCGGGTTCGAGCTGCCTCGCCTGTCTCTCAACTTCAACCAGGGAGCTAAGTCACAGAACAGTGGAGGCCGGTACCTCTACCTCGGGGCCGGACTGCAGAGCGGAGAGTGTGGCCTCACCCTTACCAACATCAGCGAGGCAGACAACGGACCGGCCAGGGTTTACATTCAGTCTCCCACAAACAAGGATGACTACAGATTCACTGCGCTCGTCGTGGCACGTGAGTCAAGATGTATTACTTATAGGCTCAACCAGATTTACTTGTCATTGTTTTACTTCATTCTTTGTTTAATTTATGAAAGGAAAGTTAATTTATTTTAAATGTGATGTAATTTCGTGTCTTAAAGGCAACATCACCGGCAGCAGAAACCTATTTGATGTTTATTATTATAAAAATCTGTTTATTTTTTTGTGGGTCGAAGACTATAAAACTAAATGAAACAGGTATTGCAAGATGATCAGGCCGATCCAAGTAAGTGGGGGTGAACCGATATTTGACTAAACGTCTATTGCACCGACCGAGTCTCAAATAGACAAGTTGAATCGTGAAAAATTACGTTTTCGAAAGTGGTAAAAATTGGTTCAAACTGGCTCCAGTTTAACCTTATTTTTGACCATTCGTGTCACATACCTAGTCTGAGGTGTTTGAGCTCAGTCATTCTTAATAAAAGTCAGGAAACATCGTTCTGTGGATTATACTTAATTCCAAGAAAAATTAAATTAATAATTGAGCGAGCGAGCGAGCGTCTCCACTTGACTCTTATAGCTCGAATGTCTGTTCTTGTTTTTTTTTCTGTTACTGCTTCGTTTACAGGTCGCACCGTTTCTCTGATGGGCCTGAAATTTTTGCACACATTACATACCACCTAGGGGGGTTTGCTGTATAGTTTTGTGGCAAATCGTTCAAAAAGTTAAAAAGTTACATTAAAGTTAAATCGAAAGTTTTTTTTCAAACTAAACGGCGACAAAATCTGAGGTAGCCAAATCATTTAAAATGTCCGTCCGATCACGAATATGTTATTTTTATTTTGATCCGATAAGTAGTGTAGATGAAAATTACATTGAACAAAGTCCCGTTACCATGGCAACGGAAAGTCGCACAGCTTTTTTGGCTCATGATAGCGGTCAAACGGAGGCTCGGATCGAGTTGAAATTTTGACCATCCGCAAGTTTTCGTTCCCGATTGAATGCCATTAGTTTTGTGGCAAATTGTTTAAAAGTTATAAAGTTACATTAAAGGTAATCTAAAGTTTTTTTTTAAAACTAAACGGCGACAAAATCTGAGGTAGCCAAATCATTTAGAATGTCCGTCCGCGGCACGAATGTTAATTTTATTTTGATCCGATAAGTAGTGTACTGTGTAGATAAACAATTACATTTAACAAAGTAACGTTTCCATGGCAACGAAAAGTCGCACAAGAATTCTGGTCACTATGGTCTGCCACCTAGAAGAAATCAAGAGTAAAATAGTTTTTCCCAAAGAAATGAGTCAAGGTCCTCTAGATGGCGGTGGATTTTATCCATTCTCTCCTATTTTACAAATTTTCAGCTAAATCGGTCAAGACCTAAAAGACTTATTGGTATGTAACATAATGGGAATGTCGTACTCGGGTCGTGTTTCACATAACGGTGCTCGCTCAACAACGCGTCCAACTGAGCGTTTTCCTAGTGCCTATAACTTTATAGCCTGATGGCGAACCTGTGATACGAGAGCTGTAGGCGCCACACGTTGGGACTTTAGGTGGCAAACAATATTGACGATACTGTTTCTTATGCTATACTGTTATAGGTAAATCAATCCAAAATTTAAAAAATCCGCCCCAGTCGGGGTTTCCGAACCAGAGTCTTTTGATTTCCGGTCGAAAAGCTTTAACCCCTAACCCACCGAGACGGTTCGATACCGACTGAGATGGGTGTTTTTATTTTTTTTTAGGTTGATTTATACAATTAAGGGGTTGGGTAACAGGTACAATACTTGACGTCGAAAACATGTATAACAACTATTACAGACACACATTAATATATGCTTTACGACTATACTTCACGTCAAAATTACTGGGAGGTTTAGATAAGGTCGGTGTGTTGTTACCACTAGAAGCTTCACAAAAAGCTTTTTCAGGCGCGTTGTTGTGGAAACCCTAATTTGGGGCATCGAGCTGTTATGTGTTCACGAGAAATAAATTTTTTTCGATTGCGCTCAAAATTTTACACAATTAAAAAATTCATAAAATTAAGGTTTGTGAAAAAACATTACAAACGGATAAAACATGAAGGTATTAATAGGAAGCTTCGCAAAAGCTTTTTCGGGGCGTTGTTGGATAGTGATTTTTTTTAAAGCTAAAATAGCGATTTTTATTAAAAAAAATTTTCCGATTACGCTCAAATTTCCACGAAAATTTTTAATTCATAAAATAAGGTTTTTGTGAAAAAATCATTAAACGAAAAAAGTATGTAGGTGTCTAAACAAAGAAATTTCTTAAAAAAACGAAAAAATCGTAAAATTGCGGTTTTCATGAGAAAATTTTTCGATTGCGCTCAAAAAAAGTGGCAGTTCTTGTTCAGAAATTTCGAAAGGGTTTCCCTAAAAAATTTCATCGCAATTGGAGTAAACGGTTTAGCCGGAATCGTGCTAACAGACACACAAAGAAACAAACAGAAAAAAGAGAGAAAAAATAACATCCCGGATTTTTTTCTTCAGTGTTGTTAAATGGAATCTTCGCTTTTTGCTCGCTACGCTCATCCAAAAATCGATACTTTTTTTTAAAAACGAAAAAATCTAAAAATTTCGATCTTTATGAAAATAATTTTTTGTTTCGCTCAAAATTCACACGAATATAAAAATTCCCCAAAAATTTAAGGTTCTGTGAAAAACCATTACAACGGATATAAGGATGTAGGTGTTTTTTTAAATCAAAAAATTTTTTTTAAAAAAAGAAATTTTAAAAGTAAAAATGCGATTTTCATGAGAAATAATTTTTCGATTGCTTTCAAATTTAACACGAATATATTAATTCATAAAATTAAGGTTCTGTAAAGAAATAATTACAATCTGAAAAGGCATGTAGGTGTTATAAGTCGAAGACATTTTTTTTAAATAAAAAAAAATCGTAAAATTGCGATTTTCATGAGAAATAATTTTTCAATTGCGCTCAAAAACGTGGCAGTTCTAAGTTCAGAGATTTCAAAGGCCTCCAGAAAATTTCATCGCATTTGGAGTATCGGTTTAGTCAGAATCGTGTTAACAGACACACAAAAATACAAAAAAAGAAAGAAAAAAACTACATTCCGGATCTTTTTTCAGTGTAGAAGAATGGAATCTTCGCTACGCTCATCCAATTATTGTGCTTATATTATTCACATCGTCTGTACTATATATGCACAACTGAATGTGTAATTTTAGAAACAACATAAGTCCATTTTTTCGATTTCCGGTTTTATTTTTTTTCATATTTAGATCGACCTTACGGACAGTTCTGTATAGAAACAACATAATTTTCATTCACCAAATAGTTCATTTTTCGATAAAGTCTCAAATTTTCATGTCAGTCATTTTTAAAGGCGGTGTATGCATTGTGTAACCAATTTCAAAGGCAGTGTTGACTTGTGTCATCAGCTGTGAACTTAATTAATTGAACGGGACAACGATCTTGATTGAATCAACGGCATATTAGGCCTATTACTCAAAAACTAGAACAAACCATTACCAACTTGTGCAATATATGCCTTATAAATAAAAAAGTTTTTTTTTGTAATAAGCATTTTGTTATTCATTAAATACCTGACAAATCACCCTCATTTCCCAAAAATTTAATTATAATTTTAGAAACAACCTAACTTTTGCATTTAAAAAAATTAAAATTTAATTAAAACCATTACTTACTTGTGCCAAACATACCATATAATTAAAAAAAAGTTTTTAGATAATAGCCATTGTGTTATTCATTAACTACCTGACAAATAACCTTCATTTTCAAAAAAAAAATATATATAATTTTAGAAACTACATAATTTTTTAGTTTTTAAATGAAAATATACATGTGAATATAAATTCTTCCCCAATTTATTTTTATTTTTTATAATTGTTTAATACATACTAATGATCAGGGAAAAGAAAATATTCATTTATGACATGTTTATGAATCTAGAAGGTTTTAATTGATTATCTCAGAACTTACTTTTTGGACTTATGTTGTTTCTAAAATTACACATTCAACTGCCATGCCACTTCTTCGTGGACTCTTGGAACGTGAACAGCGTCGCTGGCTAGGACTACAATTCCTTTGTTCACCTATGGCTAGGTCTACCCAATGCCAACAACGCAGTATGGATCTACTAATCTAGGCCTACTTCGCCAAACACGTTACTTACTACAAGGAATCGTTTTTGTTTCCACTAGGAAGCTTCGCAAACACTTTTGCAGGCGCGTTGTTGGATGAGCGTAATTTTTAAACTAGGAAGCTTCACAAACGTTTTTTCAGGCGCGTTGTTGGATAAGCGTAAAATTTTTAAACGAAAAAAGCGTAAAATTGCAATTTTCAAGAGAAATTAATTTTCGATTGCGCTCCAATTTCACACCAATATAATTATAAATTGAAGTTTCTGTGAAAAATTCAAAAGTTAGTTATTGGGGTTTTAGGGCACAAAAAATATCATTACAATCGGAAAAAGCATATAGGTGTAATAAGTCGAAAAAAGTTTTTAAAAATTGAATAGTATAGTAAAATAGCGATTTTAATGAGAAATAATTTTTTGATTGCGCTTAAAAAAGTGGCAGTTCTAAGTTCAGAAATTTCGAAGGCCCTTAGAAAATTTCATCGCAATTAGAGTATCGGTTTAGCGGGAATCGTGTTAACAGACAGACAAAAATACAAAAATAAAAAAACAAAACATTCCGGATTTTTTTCTTCAGTGTAGTAGAATGAAATCTTTGCTTTGCTCGCTTCTCTCCCTACACTCATCCAAAACCAAAAAAATCGTAAAATTACGATTTTCATGAAAATAATTTTTCGATTACGCTCAAATTTCACACGAATAATTATTGGATGAGCGTAGCGAGCGAAGCGAAGATTCCATTTCACTACACTGGAGAAAAAAATCCGGAATGTTTTTTTTCTTTTTTTTTTGTATTTTTGTGTGTCTGTTGGCACGATTCCGGCTAAACCGATATTCCAACTGCGATTAAATTTTGTGGAGGCCTTCGAACTGCCACGATTTTGAGCGCAATTGAAAAATTATTTCTTATGAAAATCACAGTTTTACGATTTTTTTCGATTTTTAAAACATTTCTTCGACTTATAACTCTACCTGCTTTATCCGATTGTAATGATTTTTTCAAAGAACCGTTTTTTTATGAATTAAAATATTCGTGTGAAATTTGAGCGTAATCAAAAAATTATTTCTTATGAAAATCGCAATTTTACGATTTTCATTATTTTTAAAATTTCTTCGACTAATAACACCTAAATGGTTTATCAGATTGTAATGATTTTTGTACAGAACCTTAATTTTATAAATTTATATATTCGTGTGAAATTTGAGCGTAATCAAAAAATTATTTCTCATGATAATCGCAATTTTACGATTTTTTTCGATTTTTTAAATTTCTTCTTCTTATAACACTTACATGCTTTATTCGATTGTTATGATTTTTTCACAGAACCTTAATTTTATGAACTTATATATTCGTGTGAAATTTTAGCGTAATCAAAAAATTATGTTTAGTGAAAATCGCAATTTTACGCTATTTCGTATTTAAAAATTACGCTCATCCAACAACGCGGCTGAAAAAGCGTTTGCGAAGCTTCCTAGTATTAATTCATACAATTAAGGTTCTGTGAAATAATCATTTCAATAGAATATAGCATGTTGGTGTTATAAGTCGAAGAAATTTTAAAAATCGTAAAAAAATCGTAAAATTGCGATTATCACGAGAAATAATTTTTTAATTGCGCTAAACTTTCACACGAATATATTAATTCATAAAATTAAGGTTCTGTGGAAAAAATATCACAATCGGATAAACATGTAGGTGTTATAAGTCGAAGACATTTTCAAAATAAAAATAAATCGTAAAATTGCGATTTTTTGAGAAATAAATTTCGATTACGCTTAAATTTTACACGAATATATTAATTCATAAAATCAAGGTTTTGTGAAAAATCATAACAATCGGGTTAAGCATGTAGGTGTTCGTCGAAGAATTTTTTTAAATCGAAAATAATTTTAAAAATGCAGATTTTTATGAGAAATAATTTTTCGTTTGCGCTGAATAACGTGGCAGTTCTAAGTTCAGAGATTTTGAATGCCTCCAGAAAATTTCATCGCAATTGGAGTTTTGGTTTAGCCGGAATCGTGTTCACAGACACTCAAAAAGGAAAAAAAAAGAATGGAAAAAAAACATTCCGGATTTTTTTCTCCAGTGTAGTTAAATGGAATCTTCGTTTCGCTCGTTGCGCTCATCCAATTATAAACTAGTGTTTTCAATGCAATATCTGTGTGGCAAATCAGAGACTGGATTTTGAAACTTACATGTTTTACAAATGTGACGTCGCAGATGCTAGGCCACTAGCGGTTTTAAAAACATTTTTCAGTTCAATATTGTTAAAAGGGCTGAAATTTATATGTAATCACATTTGGCTTATAAAAGTAGTAAGCTTCATATTGGATAGTTTTTAAGGTGGGATTTTCGTTTTAAACAGTAATGTTCTAAAGTTCTGTATTGAAGAGGATACATTGTAATTGTCATGTTTAAAGGGTTATGTTTTGTTAGTGCCTTTGAAGCTGAAATGGGCTATTAAATTCACTCCGACTACTTGATTATCAATTTACATTTTAATATTGTAAAAGCTCATCTACTTGTCGTCCAAGATAAAGAGAACTCGTAAGAGTAGATTAGATGAGATTGGATTAGATTAGATTAGATATTGCATAACGTCTCATATTAATGCACTTTGGCTAATCGAGACGATGAGTGGTGATAGATGAGGATCAAGTTTGAACAAAAGGGAGGAGGGGAAACCCGGTACATGCTCTGCGCGGGCGCCCATTAGGAAAGTATAATCAAGTATATGTTTAGAATTGTAATTGTTTTTGAGTTTGTAATTGTTTTAAAATATCGTATTCGCATTTTGTGTTGTGTGGAAAGGGCTTTTTAGCTAGAGTGCTATGTACAATAATAGAGAAAGTTTTGAAATAACTTAAATAAATAATTCAGAAACTACAAACTAACCTTCTTACACCCGGACACGGTTAACGATGATTTACAGTAACTATCTGCTATCTAAAAACAAAAAACTGAAAGTAAAGTGGCTAATTTTAGTAAATTTCAACCAAATTGTTTATGTTATGACTAATGACGAAGCATACAGGCAAACATATTCGTTTTATTAAGGTGACTGAAATTGTATAATTAAACCGTACCCCCAACAAAATAATATTTATGTTCTTTAAAATATGAGCCCAGAGTTAGATCGTTAGGGTGGGGGAAAGTGAAGACCCCAAGGTCGAGTCAACCCAGTGTCCTCCAGTGCGCAGTCTGCAAAACTGTAGCGTGGGACAGAAGATATTTTGACGTATTCTTTTCTCATCCTGCAAACAGGGCACGAAAACAATGTATTGATTTAAAACATGTCACCAATGGAAATAAATTATACTACGAAATGCTAAAGTCCCGTGCGTTGTTGAGCGGGGCACCGGTACTTTGCAACACGACCCGAGTACGACATTCCCATAAGTTACATACCAATAAGTCTTTAAGTTCTTGACCGATTAAGCTGAAAAGTTGTAAAATAGGAGAGAATGGATACAATCCACCGCCATCTAGAGAACCTTGACATCATTTATTGGGAAACTATTTTAACTCTTTGATAACAATAATACACTGCTTCCTCAGCCATTCAAACATATCCTTTGTGACTGTTAACTATACAAATATGTATAACCAACAGAGTTTTTCACATGTTAAATGCTTTTTCGACCGGGAAAGGGCCCCAAAGCACTCACATTCTCTGCCACCCTACCCTCATCGCCCCCTCCCCTTTCGTCCAATATGGGTCCAAGTGTGCGATAAGTATAGACAGAGCGCGCAACAAACCCTCTCCTAAGTGGGCGAGAACGCAACCGCACCCACGACAGCCAAGGGTAGGGCAAAACACGCGTCAGAAGCCTCTGTTTGAGGAACGCCAGCAAATGGGAGCGAAACATTGCATTCTTCAATGTGTTGTGACCCTTGTCATCTGTTTTACGAGTTTTTCCCAAGCGATTTAGCCGCGGTCGTTAACCAGTTCCACTCGAACACTGAAGTTAAGCAACACGGGCGTTGGTCAGGGGTTGAGTGGGTCGCCGCTCTGCCCTGAAACACACGTATATCGCTGGCTAGAGCAGACTGGGGTTCGTAAGCTTGGTGAAGCTTCGTTCCCCTTTGGGGCGCCGTCTGCTCGGCAGTCCGGGTTAGTGGAGGAACCTATATGACTGTCAAAAGTTCACCGTCCTTTCGGTTTGGACGTAAACCCTTTGGTCCCCTTGGTACTTTTCGGTAGGAGTAGGCTATGTCCCGGTACCGGGTTTCCCCTCCTCCCTTTTCTATGAAATTTGCACTAGTGGGCTACATTGCTGTTGCAAATAGAGAATAATAATAATAATAATAATAAAAAAAAAGCAAAAATTAGGGGGGTGGGGGCAACAAAGTGTGAATGCAGCACTGCAACTTTATAGAAACTCAATAACGAACATGGTATTCTCATCAGAAAATCCTAAATCTGTAACTGTTAATGCCTTTTTTTTATGTTATGAACAAGCTCTTGTAAAAAAATGTAAAGTTTAAGAGTGATATTCATGATGAGTCAATGTCCACTTCCAGCTGTGTTTACTTAAATCATTGGTGAGTGGTTAAGTAACATACCCCAAAAAAAATGGCCAAAAATTTGCAAAAAGGGGCCAAACCGAAACGAGAAAGATACAATGGCTCAACTGCAAAAGTGGTGAAATCTAGAAGTGTGGCCAAGCCATTATTTTTTTAAGTAATAAAATATTAATTAATTATATAATAAATTAATAATATATCAATATCCCTATTATTATCTAACAAAATTATGAAATAAATATTAAACAAAATAAAAAAACCACTAAATAAAATTTTGAACATTTACATGTTTCAAATTACGACGCCATTCAAATTTGTGTAATTTTTTAACTGTTGTCGTTCTGACAACCAAAACATTTTTAAACCCAAACCAAATCCTCGACCAAGCTGTTAATTTTGATGGGTCTGTTAATTTTGATATTTCCACATGTAAATGTTCAATAAATTTATTAGTGTTTATGTTATTTTTGTTAAATATTTATTTCATTAATTTTTTTCGATAAAAATATGATATTGATATATTTTTAATTTATTATATAATTAATTAATATATTTATTACTTTAAACAAAAATTGGGCCTTTGGCCACCTTCTAGATTTCACCACTTTTAAACAGTTGAGCCACTTATCTCCTCGTTTCGGCTTGGCCACTTTTTGCAAGTTTTTTCATTTTGTATGGATATCAATAATTTTTTAGAACGTACACGGTATAGATGTTAGCATCCCAAATAGAGAAAATTACTTTATTTTCAATGATTCAAAATAAAATCTCACTCATAGATAATAAAAGTTTTGAGCATCGCAGTTATAAAAAAATAATTTTTTTTTGCATTATCTAACCTTTCCGGTCATCAATCCATTTACCGTTTTGAAAAGCTTGGCCCCTGAGATAACTGACATCGGTGCAAATTTTGGCTTCCTTACATTTTCCATACTTGCAAAACCGAATTAAATAATTTCTTATTTTGCATATCTAAGCTTCCGGTCATCTAATCCAATAACCGTTGTCAAGCACATGGCCACTGATCGGTGCAAATTTTGGCTTCTCTAACATTATCCATTGAGGGCCCACAAACTGATACATAATTCGTCAGCCAGCCTGCCAGCCCAAGAAGAATGTCCATTTCGAAAACGATCTTGACGTCTCAATAACTTTAGACGCATCATTAGATCGGGATGAAATTTAAATTGGTCCCTCTCATAGTAAAGCCCACGATTGAAGCAAGTTGCAGGTTTTATCTCACATGGTTCGCGTCGGCGGGCACCGTGTTAAGTGCTAAAAATAGGGCGTGCGGTAATAGGCGCTAGTGGAAGCGGAGCCTCGCGTGGCTTGGCCCGGTGCGCTTCCGCGCACCTTGAAAAAGTACCTCAGTTTTTTCTTAAACACATTCTTGTTTTAGGTCTCACTGAACCAATTTTGACACTGACATACAAGTCCAACAAAATCACGGCTACCTGTGAGGGGGCAGGAGAGTCGCCCAGTTGCCAACATCTCATGGGCCCTGGGTGACTCTGTCATCCGCGAGGACTTTTACCGACAACACTAAAGCCACAGCTCAGGCGAGTGGAAGTGGCATGGACGACCGTGACCATCAAGCAGACCCTCACACTAGAGCTGCAGTCCCGCACACAGGACTTGAGTTGCGTGGTTTCCCACGTCACCTTGGACCAGCCACTAGAAGTGACAAGCAGATTCGTGCAGGTGAGCTTAGCACGATCATATGGTTATTCTTCTCGGCACAATCCACTCCCACTCTGCCGTCGCTGCAGCCTCAGAGAGATCCAAGCGAAATAACTTTGCTTGTGTGTTAGTTTAATTGTATTTTACGTGTCCTTGTGGGACAGCTCCTTCATGGGTCATTGGTAGTTTTTTCTTTCAAGATAATTCAAATGAGAAGCACGTGCAGGAAGTGTTACAGACATTTTCAATACAAAGCTGGGAAATCAGCCCGTTTAAACCCTTAACCCATGTTACAAAAACCTTATCTGTCTCATTTCATTGGATGAGCGCAGCGAGCGAAGAAATTTGTTTCCCCTTTTAGTACACTTTTTGTGTGATGTTAACACGATTTCGGCTAAACCGATCCCCAAATCGCGAAAAAATTTTTCTGGATGCGTTCGAAATAACTGAACTTAGAACTGCCACGTTTTTGAGCGTATCGAAAATTATTTCTCATGAAAATCGTAATTTAACTTTTTTCTCTATTAAAAAAAATCTTCGTTATAACACCTACATGCTTTATTCGATTGTTATGATTTTTTCAAAGAACTTTAATTTATGAGTTAAACATACGTGTGAAATGTGAGCGCAATCAAAAAATTATTTCCATGAAATCGCAATTTAGGTTTTTTTTAAAAACATTTATTCGACATATAAAACTACATGCCTTAAATTTCGATGTAATTAGGGTTTCACAGAACCTTAATTTTATGATTCTATATCATGTAAAATTTGAGAGCAATCAAAAAATTATTTTTTATAGAAAATCACAATAGGCTTTTGCATGAATTTTAGATTTAAGTTGAACGTATTCTCTTTATAGAATAAAACGTTTGAATCCAAATATCACAAATATAATTCAAATATTCAAATTTTTTTATATAAAAAAAAAGTTATGATATAGAAAATTGGCTTGAAGTGCCCTATTTTCGAACACACTTCAAAAAACGCGAGTGATTGGTTTTCCCCATTAGGGACGTACGTGGCCTCTACGCACCGCCGTCTATGTATTTAAAGGTATTTGTTTACATAAATCTAGACGGCGGTGGCTTTACGTCGTCTGCTCGTGGAGTTTAACTTCAACTCCATGGTCTGCTAGCCTCGGGAAAGCGTGATCAGTCCATGAGCATGACACGTGTCGACAGTTGTCACTAGCACGGTTGACATTTTGGTATTTTCGTGATCGATATTTGCTGACATTCTTAAAATCGTGCTAGAAGCTAGGCCTAGGCCTAGCCTAGCCCCTATACAATAATGAATAAGCCAGCCTAAACCCTACAACCAAAAAAGTAAGCCCAAAAATAGGCCCTAAGCCCCCGACATAGACAGACACCACAAACTACAAATACAAACTGGAGAAAGTACTAGATAATAAAGATTTCAAATTATATTAGGACCACACATTTATAACAGACCAAACTATACAAATTTCAACAGACCGGATATAAAATGAATTTACCAGAAGGAGAAAGAACTACCCTTATTCGTTGCTGTCCCAAGTGCCATAACGTCGAGACTACATGGAAGAAAAAAATTGACAATTTTAGTGAAATGGCAATTGAGATCAAGAAGATGGGAAAAAGAAAAGGTAAAAACAATCTTCTTCTTTAAAATCGGCCAAAGCATCATACCGAAGAAGCTACATGAAAGCATTAAACAACTAGATCTTCAACCCAATGTATACATCGAGACTCAAAAAGGCAGTAATACTCAACACGTGTAGAATAGTTCATAAATTTTTAAAAATAAGAATGATACTTCGAGATTCCGAGACAGCTTCCATCCGACATGGTTTGGGGGTTTTTCTGCAACTTTTAAAATCTTATGAACAGAGATTAGAGCAGCGTCGTCGGCGAACATTAGTATACCCCCATTTTAACCAAAAATCTTCCTAATTTTAAGGTTGCTTTTTAAACCAGTTCAACATATAACCAGTATTCAATTATTTCACAACATTCCCAAAAAAATTCATGGTCATGTATCAAACGCTTCTTACACGTGGAAGTTGTCATTTTAATTTGAATTTATCAAATTTGAAAAGCGCACAAGGAGATCGGGAAATGCTTTTTCCTTTTGAAACCCTATTGCTCTTTATTAATGATATTAAACTTTTTAAAATATGTTGTTAATTGATCTGCAATAATCGTTCTTTATTTTTTCTCTGACGGTTATTATGACATAATTGTTTTCTTGTGTAGGGTCTTTTTTGTGAGACCTTACTCTTTTTCAGCGTCAGTGTATGAGGTTTCCTTGTAGATGACATTCCTTTTGCTAGATTGAGTGGAGTTAACGATTTGGGCAGCTTTCACCACAGCCCTATGTAGAGTGTTGATTGGTTGCTCTCTGTAAAAAAATAACCATACAAAAATGCAAAAACTTTCAAAAAAGGAGCCAAGCCCAAAACGAGGAAGATACAAGTGGCTCAACGCATAAAGTGGTGAGATCTAGAAGTGTGGTCAAGCCCATTATTTGTTTAAAATAATAAATATATTTATTTAAATTTTATAATAAATTAATAATCAACTATCCATATTATTATCTAATTATAAATATGAAATAAATACATCAACAAAAAATAACATATAACAATAAATAAATTTATTGAAAAATTACATGTGGAAATATCTAAAAATTTAAAAGACCATTCAAAATTACAAGCTTGGGCCCATGAATTTTTGAACGAGTGAGCGTACGAACGTAGTGATTTCCATTCGACTTAAACGGCCCTTAAGTTTTCTGCGTGCGTGCGTGGTGGTGTGTGTGGGTGTACGTTAAAAATCAGCCGAATCGCTGAACAGATTTCGCTGAAATTTTAAACGGACATCCGGTACGAGTTTATTGAGAAACTGCTAAAAAAAATCAGCAAGATTCATTGCGATTTAAACATACAAGAAATAATAAACTGAAAAATAGACTTCCAATGTTATGAAATTATTTTAACGACAATGTTTTAGATTTTGAAAAGATATTTTTTGTTTTTTATTTACCTGGCAGTGAAATGCCGTGTCCATTCAAGGTCTGTCGAATGTTTTAAGTCAAAGTACCCCCAAATTCCGCTCGTAGATTGAGTAAACCTTGCAATGTTTTCACGTATTTCGTACTGGCTATGTTTACCATAGTAGGCCCTATTGCCACAGATGATGGACTTCACTGCGTTATATGCATTTCAAAACATGTTTAATAATTTTTTAAATACAATCTCGAAATTACAAAATCTTTCCCGACCAGGGGATTGAACCCACGTCTCCCATATTTCGGCTATAAGGGCGCTTTAGCCAACTAGACCAGGGAAACGCCAAAGTCGTAGTTAGACGATTGAGAGAGTCATGTGGTGAGTACCCGGGAACATATGCATTTAAGTTTGATAATTATATTCGTATAAATAATAGTTTTTTAAAGTTTAGTTGGCATACGGGGACGGGCGCGTCAACTGTAAGGTCATAATGCGCCTCTCTAGCCTATGATAGGCTAGGTAGGCCTAAGGTAGGGGGAAGAAAAGTAATGTAATCGGGTACAATGTTTTAGATTTTGAAAATATATTTTTTGTTTATTATTCGCCTGGCCGTGAAATGCCGTGCCCATGCAAGGTCTGTCGAATGTTGCACGTCAAGGTACCCACAAAATTCGCTCGTAGATTGAGTAAACCTTGCAATATTTTCACGTATTTCGTACTGGCTATGTTTACCATAGTAGGCCCTATTGCCACAGATGATGGACAACACTGCGTTATATTATGCATTTCAAATCATGTTCAATTATTTTTGAAATACAATCTAGAAATTACAAAATCTTTCCCGACCAGGGAATTGAACTCACTTCTTTCACATTTCGGCTACAAGGGCGCCTTAGCCAACTAGACTATAGGGAAACGCCAAAGTCGTAGTGAGACTAGTGAGCGAGTCATGTGGTGAGTACCGGGAACATTTGCATTTGAGTTTGATAATTATATTCGTATAAATAATAGTTTTTAAAGTTTAGTTGGTATACGGGGACGGCGCGTCAACTGTAAGGTCATAATGCGCCTCTCTAGCCTATGATAGGCTAGGTAGGCCCAAGGTAGGGGAAGAAAAAAGTAATGTAATCGGGTACTTAACACATGGCTCACTCACTCGTTTAACAACGACTTTGGCGTTTCCCTAGTTAACTTGGTTGTCGTTACTGACTAACCAAAACATAACCAATCCAAATCCATCAATCAAGCTTTTAATTTTGAAATGCGTCTGTTAATTTAGATATTTCCACATGCAAATGTTTCAATAAATTTATTTAATGTATTATGCTATTTTTGTAAATATATATTTATTTCATAATTATAATTAGATAATGTTGTATTATATGTAATAGTTACTGTTCTAATCTTAACTTATGTTATCATTCATTTGAATAACCCGATTTGTTCTATCCAGTGCCTTCTGACTATATTGTCAATTATTTATTCGTATCATTGTTGATACATCTTCTTCTGTCTGTCATTTCTAAAAGATAAAAACTTACACATGTTTTTTCACATTGCTCTAGTATTTATAAATTAATACCTTATTTTATCCTTGTAACACTTCTACCACGATTAATAAAACATCAGGTTATGGACCCAGTGCCTCGTGTAATAGACTAGCAAACGTCTATAAAGCTGAAAGTGTGAGGTAAGCAATATTACAGTGTTGTTGAGTTGAGATTTTCTGTGTGGTCAGCCTAGGCCTACTTGGTCTTGCAGTAAGCCTAGGGCTAGCAGTTAAAATGCCTCCCAAGGTGGTGACGAATAATAGTCATTGGGCAATGATAGAAAAACTGGCAGGTTCGTCCAATTATAACAGTTGGAAGTTCATAGTAGAAATGAACCTAACGAATGACAACTTGTGGGAATGTGTATTAGGTAATGATGACAATGCTGCTAATGATAGTTGTGCTAGGGCAAGAATATGTCTAACCCTTCAACCATCCACGTTTGTTCATGTGAGGTCAGCCAAAACCGCAAAAGAAACTTGGGAAAGTTTGAAGAAAGCTTATGAAGACTCAGGGTTAACAAGACGTCTAGTTCTGATGAGAAATCTTTTCAGTGCAAAACTCGAGCACTTCTCTACAATAGAGGAGTATGTCAACGATGTTATGTTGACAGCTCAGAAATTGATTCCAGTTGCGGCACTACGGCACTATCCAGCACTATCCCAGCACTATCCGAGCACTATCGAATGCAATAATCAAAATTTCAAATTTCGAAATGGGTGCGGCTGGCATTAAGTTGGCCGCACAATTTTCAAATTGCAATATCACCGAAACGAAACCAGCACTATCGACGGTACTGCGGCACTATCCGAGCACTAATGTATGAGACAAAAAAAACTAGTCAATTCGAAATGGGTGCGGCCAACTTAATGGACCTGCTGCCATGTGTTCATGAGAAATAATTTTTTGATCGCGCTCAAATTTCGCACGAATATATTAATTTATAAAATTAAGGTTCTGTGAAAAAATCATTACAATCAGATAAAGCATGTAGGTGTTATAAGTCGAAGAAATGTTTAAAAAATCAGAAAAAATCGTAAAATTGCGAATTTCATAAGAAATAATTTTTCGATTGCGCTCAAAAACGTGGCAATTCTAAGTTCAGAAATTTTGAAGGCCTCCAGAAAATCTCATATCAATTGGAGTATCGGTTGAGCAGGAATCGGGGTTAACAAACCAACAAAAATACAAACAGAAAAAAGATTTTAAAAAAAACTTCCGGATTTTTTTCTCCAGTGTAGTGAAATGAAACCTCCGCTTCGCTCGCTACGCTCATCCAATCAATCTGTCTGGCAACCTGTGATGTCAAGAGTAAAATGGCCGACAGTGACAGTAGATGTGAGGATCTAAAGTGTCTTAAAGAGTTAAATGTTCAAGAATTGAGGAGCGAGTTAGAAAAAAGAGGTGAAGAAAGGAACGGAAATAAAAATGCGTTACTAGAAAGAATGAAGAATATCCTGATCGCGGAAGGGGAGGATGTAGAAAAGTTTATGTTTGAAGTGCGAAAAACGAGTGTAGGTCTAGGCCTAGGAATGGAATGCAAGAAGTGTGCGGTATGGGAAAAAGTAGCAAAAGCGAATGACGGTGAAATTGAAATGGCGAAGAAATTAGTGAGTGAAATGGAAATACGACTGAAAATCATGGAGGAAAATAACAAGGTACTAATCGCTGAGATAAATGTTTTAAAAGAAAAAAAGATACGAGTTCGAGATGCAGAAGAATGTAAGCAGGTTAGTCCACCAGTCCAACAGAGGGCGGAATGTGACGGTCGGGGAGAACCAAGGCAGCATTCCGACCAACAGAGGGCGGGGCAAGGTCTAAGAACTGCAGTGATGCAACGGCAGCTGAAGAGAGAAATACCAACCAAGGGGAAATAAATACCTATGCGAAGACACTGATGAAACCAAAGGAAAATAAAATAGTAATTAAACCAAAGTTGAAAACGTCCGGGAACATAAACACAATAGATGATATTAAGTCCAAGATCGACCCTGTTAGCATGGGCTTAAAAGTGTCAGCCTTCAAGTCTATTGCTAATGGTGGAGTCATCCTAAGCTGTAATGACAGTAAGTTATCGGATGAAGTGATAAAATCTATGAATGGAGCAATGGGGGAAACGTATGAAGTAATGAATGTGCAAAAAGTGGACCCAAAGCTTATAATAGTTGGCATGCTCGATGAAGGCCAAACAGATGACGAAATTGTTGACTTACTTGTCAAACAAAATCGTCTCAATAAAGAGAACAGAATGGGTTTTAAAATAAAAATTGTGTTTAGAAAGAAACAAGCGAGGAACAATAGTTTAATGAATATTATTCTTGAAGTGGATCCCTCAACTCGGGAAACTATAATGGCAGACCATGCAATATATATAGGATGGCATAGGTGTGCAGTGTTCGACTATATCCATGTCACACAATGCTACCAGTGTAATGGATATGGTCATGTTGCCAAAGAATGCCGTAAAAGTCGAGCATGTTCTTACTGTGGGAGAGGTCATCACGTCCGCGAATGCCGAGAGGAAAAACAGTGCTGTATCAACTGTTACAATACGAACAATAAATTTAATCTATGTGGTGATCAGAAACTTGATGACAGACACCAAGCTGGTGATAAAGAATGTCCCTGTTACATAAAAATAATAAATAATATCAAAAAAAGGGTGAACTATGTAGGGTCTGAATAGCAATCGTGGCCTACTGCTGCAAATACGAGTCTACTTTATACAAATATAAGAGGTTTAATACACAATAAAGATGAACTAAGTGAATTAATGTATGAACGTAGACCGTCGATCGTATGTGTATCGGAAACACATGTGACATCTGATGTTGAACCTCTTGAGACAGACATAAGTGGGTACTCTAATGTGCACTGTGTAACATCAAATAAAAGAACTGGTGGTGTCACCATTTATGTGCGGAATGAACTTAAATATAAATAATAAAAAAATACGTCGTTTGAATTGAACTACTGGTATCTACTAGTAAAGATTGTAAGTAAGCAACCGTGTGTTCAAAACTTATATGTGTCTGTGATATACCACTCGCCGAGTGCATCAGATCAAGTATTTCTAAACTTCTTTGAGGATTATTCAAGTGAACTATGTGCAATGAAAGGTAGGCCTAGAATATTAATAACAGGAGATTTAATATAGATATGCTAAAGACAGTACGCAAAGTCGCAACCTGCAAAATATAATAACAATGAATGGACTTAACCTATGTTCAAAGAGCCTACACGTGTTACACAAACAAGTAAAACATTAATTGACACGATAATCTCAAATGATTTTGAATTAAAAGTAGAAACGTTATCCATTAATATATCTGATCATGTTGTACTGAAAGTACCCCTTAGCATTCAGAAAAGTACAAGTGAAAATATAGCTATTGGTAAGAGAAACTACAAGAGGATAAACTTTGGAGAATTCAATAAACATTTAATTAGTGTAGACTGGAAATTTTGTGCAAGTGATGTTAATGTTATAAGCGAACGATTTGTAAAAAATGTAGTCGATACTCTTGATATATATGCTCCAAAAAGAGATTGTACCACGTCTGTTAAGAGTGCTGCTAACCCATGGTTTAGTGAATCGCTGAGAATTTCCCAAAATGATCGTGATGTCAGTTATAAGAAGGCTAAACTAACCAACACAGAAGAAGATTGGGATCATTATAAAAGACTGAGAAATGTATTCACGAAAAAAATGAGGGATGAAAGACTGAAATATTATGAAAAATCTATTGATGATAATAAACATAATTCAAAAGAGATGTGGAAGAACTTAAAAACACTGTTGAAGGGTAAAAATAATAATAATAGCTGTACGGGTAAAATCAAATTTGGTAATAAGGAATGCATAAATATGGCAACTAGTTTTAATCAGTATTTTGTTCAGAGTATAGAGGAAATAGTAAAGGATATTCCAGATGAAACATTTGACATTAACGATATGCCTAACAAAGTTGATTGTGATATGCAGCAGTTTAGACAAATTACTATTAGTGAATTAAAGGAAATTGTAATGGGCTTAAGTAACAAAAAGGGTACTGATGAAGGAATCTCTACAGAAATATTGAAAAACACATTTGACACAATAGGTTTTGCCTTATTAAATGTAACTAGGAAAACGCTAAAGTCCCGCCGCGTTGATGGATGAGCTTTTTTAAGTTTTTAGTTTGCGTGGGATATCTTTACTTTTACAAGTGTTTTGCTTTACTGCCTATGCATTGTAGGTGATTGTTGCCAAGTTTCTATTGTTAGGCCCTAGGCCTACTTGTCAAATGTTTTTATTTACCGTAAAAAACTTACATTAAAATCTTTATTTCTATGGATTCTGGCTAACTTTCCAACTTTTTCTTTCAAAAGGTACTACATCACCATAACCTTAATGTCCATGTATAATATGAACGTTGTAGCCCCACCCATTTGGTCATAATCGGCCCAAATGGCACGAAAATATCGCACTAAACCGTAAAAAACTTATATTAAAAGCTTTATTTTATGGATTCTGGGTAACTTTTCCAACTTTTTCTTTCAAAAGGTACAACATCACCATTACCTTAATGTCCATGTATAATATGAACATTGTAGCCCCACCCGTTTGGTCAGAATCGGCCCAAATGTCACGAAAATATCGCACTAAAAATTGAAAAAAATCGTAAAAGTACGATATTTATGAGAAATATTTCTTCGATTGTACCGAAAAACAATACACCTCTAAGTTCAGAGATTTCGAAGGTCCCCTCAAATTTTCATCAAGATCGCTTGTGTCGTTTGCCCGGAATCCTGCTAACAAACAGACAAAAAAAAAAAAAAAAAAAAAAAAAAAAAAAAAACATTGGAGCTAAATTTTTGGGGGGGTCAGTGAAATTGAAGTCTTCGCTTCGCTCATCCAATAAACACATCGTTAGAGTCTGGTAAGTTTCCGGAGAAATGGAAAACTTCAACAATATTGCCGATCCCTAAAGTCAAAGATACTCTTCAGTGCCATGAATTCCGTCCAATAAATGTTCTCCCAATTTATGAAAAAGTTTTAGAATTAGTTGTTCATAAACAAGTCATGCAATATTTTAATAATAATAACTTATTTTATAGTAACCAATCAGGCTTTCGCTCAGATCACTCGTGTGAAATGGCTCTACAGTTGGCTATCAATAAATGGTTAGAAGATAGAGATAGTAAAAAATCAACACTTATTATATTTTTAGACTTTAAGAGAGCTTTCGAAACAATAGATAGAGAAATATTATTGAAAAAACTAGAACATTATGGTATGACTGGTAGTGTACTCGCATGGTTTACTAGCTACTTAGAAGAGAGAACACAGAAGACTGTTTTTGATGGAGTCTGTTCAGAGTTAATTATGAACAAGTTTGAAGTACCGCAAGGGTCAGTTCTTGGCCCATTGCTATTCATTATCTACATTAATGATATACACGTATGTATTCAAAGAGGGTTTATTAACTTATTTGCTGATGATACTCTTATATCGTTCTCTGATACCGACTTGGAACTTATAATTCAGATAATCAATGAAGAACTGAATAGATTGTACAAATGGCTAGTCAGAAATAAATTGAAACTAAATGCATCTAAATCAAAATGTATGTTAATAAAAGGTTTAAAATCTAAAGAGAATAATGATACCCATTGCCCGCATGAAGATATTGTCATAAATAATGAGAAACTGGAAATGGTTAACGAAATTAAATACTTGGGATGTATTTTAGATGATCGACTTAGTTTTGCAAGCCATGCTAAGTATATTCAAAATAAAATAAGTTAAAAAATAGGCTTCCTCTCAAGAGTGTCAAAAAATCTTTCTCCCTGGTCAATAGATTTAGTGTATAAAACCATAATTTTGCCACATTTCCAGTATTGTAGTACTATTATGTTTGGAATGACAGAAAAGGATAAATGTACACTGCAATGTCTACAAAACAAAGCAATGAGGGTAGTTCTAAAATGTGGTAAAGATACTAGGATTACAAATATGTGTGAGGCACTGAACTGGCTAACTGTGCGTCAAAACATTATTTACAATTGTCATATTTTTATATATAAACTGAAAAATAACTTTCTCCCTGGTTATTTTGGCAGTTTACAACAACTAAGAAAAGATGTGCATAGTCATTTCACAAGAAACAATGATGATTTTAATTTCAGGAGAGTAAAAAAACAAAGCACACACAAGACTCTATTATGTGCAGGGATGATTGCATTTAACAATCTCCCCAAAGGAATAAGGCAGCAGAAAACTTTAAATATGTTTAAAATAAAATGTAGACAATATGTTATTAACCATGTACATAACTAGATTAAGAAAGATGATATATAATTGACATTTCACCATTATTATTATTATTAATATTATTATATCTGTATTTGAAATCCGTAAATGTAACTTGTAATAGCGTTGAGCTAAATAAATACATTTATTATTATTATTAATTTTAAATGCTCCAATGGTGTTGTCTTATCTTCAGGTGCGTCCTACAACCTGGTTATCAGCCACGAACACAAGAATGTGTCTAAGAGCAAACAGAAAGTCACCTTTACCTGCACCGCTGCTGGCATGGAGTTAGCCGGGTGCCAGTTCAGTTGGTGGGACTTCGATACAGGGGCGGGCCCGGTGCTGGATCTGAGCGGGGGTCTGAGTCCCGGCCTAACCCTGCCCACCTGAACTCAAAGATTACCGACTACAGCTACAGCGGCCGGGGTCTGTGGGCCGGGGTATGCGGCATCACGCTGGAGGTGACGGGTTACAAGACTTGGATGGTCGCTTGTCGCGTCCGACCCGAGAGCGATTCCTGGAAGTACGCCTGGGCTGAGTTGTATGCTGACCGTGAGTTGAACACAGTCTTCTTATAGTTATAGTGTAAGACGGCATTAAAGTCCCACAACTTTCATACAAAGACGCATTATTGGACAAAAGAAGCAACCCTTGTAGTCAATTTAACGCCTATTAACTCTGGAAATGAATGCTTCTAAACTATTTCACGATGTTGCCAAATCGCCAAACTGCTTTCCGTCAATACTTACAATAGCTTATAACAGGTATATTGCAACTGTGTAAGAGGCGGCGGGTGGAGTAGGACCCCTGGAGATTGACATCAACCCTTTTTCCGCTTGGCTGATTTGGAGAAATGGGACTTTAATTCTGTCTTCAACTATACATGGAATGTGTCGAGGGATGAGATATTAACACATAAACAAAACTTTAACCAAGGGCACAGATTATTGTAGGGTAGAATTAAAATTCATCATCAGGCTGATGCCTACTGGTTTTCTCGCCGGTTCGTTGCCTTGCCCTTGTTTGAAGTTGTGCTATCAACGTTTTATTGTTTTGCCCTGCCAATAAGCTGTATTAAATATGTCTGAAACGTGTTTATCTCTCGCTACAGAATGGACCCCCATGCCTGATCACAACCTGACAACACCACGAGAGGCGGTCGTTCTCCCGGGCGGGGAGGCGAGGTTCAGTATAGTCGTGCAGAAGCTCTTACTCCAGTGCAGATTCTCTCTGCCGGGCATGCCTTACACGCTCTTGTTTAACGAGGGAGCCACGTCTGCCCACAGCACCGGCCGGCATCGCTACCTCGGGGCCGGACTAGACAGCGGCGAGTGTGGCCTCAAGCTAACCAACCTCAGAGAGGCGGACAGTGGACCGGTGAAGGTGTACATTCGCGCTCCGTCGTGGATGGAACATGTACGACTAATGGCGATCGCTGTAGAACGTAAGCAAACACAATTACTTTTTCTCGGTTCCTGGAATTATCTGTGCAGAGAAATCGGTTAGTGAATTCCCCGGAAATTTTGAGTTATTAATAATAATAATTCATTAACATCCATACTTGCATTTAGGAGGTAGGCAGAAATAGGGCATTATAATAAACATTTCTATTTTAACGCCCGGGTCCATGGCAGTTGCAAACATAAGTTTCGACTACGCTTAGCTAATTCCAATAAGATAATCGTAAGAATGACCAAATATTCGTTTAATGTATAACACGTGTCAGTTTGCTGAAGGATAGAGATGGCAATACTATGTTTGTGACTAGATGATGCTATTATTTCAAGTCTCTGTATTGAAATTTAGGGTATTTATAACCAAATGGGAATTATTTATTTGCTTCTTCTCATGGTCCCTACTTTAAGTAAACGAATGAACAATGGAATAATTTGTATATAATTAACACAACAATGGGCACACAGAAGAAGCTCTTTCATAAAAAGTGATCTCGAATTCGGAGGCCACTGGCTCGATGACCACCACCAGTTATTCTGACTGAAAGTTTGCATGATTGAAATTTTAGTGATGCAATTTAAATAATTAATATCATCAACTCTTTACACATTCAAGACATGTTTCCTAACATAGAATTAAATTTCACTGGGTTAATTTTATGACGGGGGCTTTGTGCCCACAGAGTATGGTAGCGTTTGTTTTAACAATATTATACACATGTTAAGTAAGGTCAGTACGCCTGTATTTTCTTCACATTATGCCTTGCCTTGCTTCAGGTCGCCCCACTGCACCGACTATGAACGTAACACACGCCTTGTTTGAACTCTCTGCCACCTGTGAGGTGAAGAACGTTCGGCCAGGCGCCAACATAACCTGGTTCCTGGGTGAAGAAGTCATCAACCTGAACGACTACGACGAGAACCAAGTCGGCCCTGACGACGAGTGGAGGTGGCCCTGGATGACGGGGACCATCAGGCAGACTCTCACACTCCAGCCGAAGAGAGCTGGAGGCAAGATGTTGAGGTGCTTGGTGACCCACGCGACCTTAGATAAACCCCTGGAGGCGACACAGTTGATACCGTGGACAGGTGAGGATAGCTCGAACATGAGGGCCTGGTCATTTGTTGTGGCCCTGTGGGTGCATGATGATCTCAAGTAATGGAAGGGGGGTCACAGAAAAATGTTGGGGGGGGGCATCCCCAATAAGATCCATACATTCATGTAACAATATAGCACGCGATTCGCTTAATTTAAACGTATAATGCATAAAATTTCAGAATATTATTACCCTTGCTCTTGCTTACTACTGCTCTGGAGCCAAATTTTACTTATATTGAGTGAATGAAAAACCACTTTTTTCAGCATGTAATTTCATATCAAATTCACCAACTAGACTAATTATGTCTTGAATACGAGATGAAGAATATCTATGTTCGGTAACAATTTGGTTGTATTTCAGTGTAGTATAGTAAAAAGTATAAAATAAAACAAATTCATTTTATGGTGCAATATAAAATAAAATGAAATATTTCTGCTGGAATTCCGAAATAAATTAATTTCACTGTGAGCCTGTGTCTGTGTGTTCATACAGGGTGAAGAAGAAGGCCCCTCAATTGAACACAACAGAGGGTCTCGTTGCTTTCACGGGCTCAGCTGCGGTGGGCTTAACGTCCCTGGATTCCACATGAACGTCGCGTACTTCAGGGATGGAATATTCACAACGTCAGAGGCCAATAAACTCAAGACAAGTTTTTATTTTATTTTAAATTAACGGAATATGAACTTTCACAAATGACATAAATCAAGTAAAGATTTGACTAAGTAGATGGCTTTATATGCAATTGTTTTCAAATTCAATTCTCTGTACAGAGTTTTATTTTATGCTAATAAACGCTTGTGGATACTGTCTATATTCTATTCAATTTAAAGCTGATTAATCCAACAATGTCGATTCCGACGCCTCCCAATTTTTCTGTTTGTTTGAATTAAGGGCGCGTCAACGAGTAGGTCAGATTGCGCCTCTCTAGGTCTTCCTTCAAAGGTCCATGCTGGTCAGAACCAGCCACAGACAAGGGGGAGGATGGGAGAGCGTTCTCACGTTGTGGTCATCATGGTATTTGTCATTGTTTTTATTGTCATTGTCGTCGTCATTGGGGAGATCGTCAAGGGCAACGACGCCTCCAACAGCAAACAAGGTTCAACTAGATACCGGCATTTTAAAAAGGATCACCGACCAAACAAGTTGCACACGATTCAACTAACGCGACGTCAGAGTTGGTCAGTAAAATGAGTGACAGGATGTTGTTTATGTTCTAAAAAACAATTTCATTGGCCCAGAGTGAAACTGTGCAACTAATGCAAAACACCACTCAATGCGTATTACGTTACCTGTTTTCTATAGAACACGGCAACAGTAGGACATTGTGTTCTATGTGTAATCTGTTCAGCTTGAATCAACCATTTGATATTTGTTAAGCTTAGCCTAATAAGAAAAGGACATAACATATCCGAATTCGTGGATACGACATAACTTCGATCTGTTTATATTTATTATACTCTGGAGCACAGTGGCTAGAAGTTACTTCGTCTGTTCCAAATCAGTCTGTTTTTTAGTGAGTTATAACAAACAATTCTGTACCAATTAGTTCCGGGTCAAACCTATTCGTCAGCTTCGTTTCTTGGAGTATTTATATTCCTTTTGTTGAAATGGAAGGAAAATATTTCTTCAAACCCTCCTGAAGACTGGTCAAGTGTTGCATTATATCTTTCTTGAACTGATCTTTAGATTTTACATTCAACTTACTTGATGCATTCGTTGCAGCTGAAAAATTAACATATCGCGTTTCTTTCTTGCTGATAAACACAACACTAGTTTTTTCGAAAAGCAAGATTGGTAAGGTAGCACCAAAAATGCATATAGACCGAGAGCTCGCAACATAAAGTCTCCCCTCATAGGGTACATATGGTTTGACCATTGGAATAGAAGCGGAAATTCAAGTCAATTTCAAAAATGCGCGTCTTACAAGTCAACGTTGGGGCGTTTACCCGTCAGACGCCCCCAAAGTGGGCCCCAAAAAAGGTCAAATCTGTCCCTATTAAGTATACATGATTGAAACATAAACAAAATTATAGAAGAAGTTAGCCCAAAAATGAATATCACTCGTCAGACGGGCTGCAATGGGCCGTTGACCCGTCAGATGCCCCCAAAGTGGGCCCCAAAAAGGGTCAACTCTGCCCTCATAAGGTATACATGATTCAAACATAAGCCATTTTATAGGGAAAATTACTAGAAAAACGAATATCACTCGTCAGACGGGCTGCGTTGGGCCGTTGACCCGTCAGATGCCCCTAAAGTGGCCCCCCCAAAAAAGGTCAAATCTGCCCCTATTAAGTATACATGATTGAAACATAAGAAAAATTGTGAAAAAAGTTAGCCCAAAAATGAATATCACTCGTCAGACGGGCTGCGATGGGCCGTTGACCCGTCAGACGCCCCCAAAGTGGGCCCCAAAAAAGGTCAACTCTGCCCTCATAAGGTTACATGATTCAAACATACGTCATTATATAGGGAAAATTACTAGAAAAACGAATATCACTCGTCAGACGGGCTGCGCTGGGCCATTGACCCGTCAGATGCCCCCAAAGTGGCCCCCCCAAAAAAAGGTAAAATCTGCCCCTATTAAGTATACATGATTAAAACATAAAAAAATTATAGAAGAAGTTATCCCAAAAATGAATTTCACTCGTCAGACGGGCTGCGATGGGCCGTTGACCCGTCAGACGCCCCCAAAGTGGGCCCTAAAAAAGGTCAACTCTGCCCTCATAAGGTATATATGATTCAAACATACGTCATTTTATAGGGAAAATTACCAGGAAAACGAATATCACTCGTCAGACGTGCTGCGTTGGGGCTTTGAACCGTTAGGTACAACCTCCAAAGTGTGCCCCCAAAGATGTCGAATCTGCCCTTAAGACTGTTTGCCAAGCTCGGGCTATCTTTTTTTACAATGATAAATGCCCTTTTAACAACACGCTTGATCGTTATATCCAGCTTATTTCACATACAGAACGTACCTTTTTTACCTTAAATTTTCATCCAAAAATCTGCATTTTTGGGAGGCTGTTCAGAAAGGATGAGCGTGTGTCGCTATCTAAGCACATTTTGAGATTTCAAATAATTGTCTCCTACACAAAATTGGTAAATTACTACAAATTAACAGTTTGGTGTCTTATTTACGGTCAGTTAATAAGAAAAGTGAGCAATATTTGGAAAATGTGCCTAGATACCCCTTATTACACATTCTTTCTTAACATTTTAGTGCAAAGCAAAACCCGATAGGACCAACGATAGAGCTTCCAAGTGATCCAGACTTGACCTCTGCGCTCTGCGTCAAAGCCTGGTTTTCTCGAGCTTAGCCACCTTGGATTTATTGTATAGGCAACTATGACGCTGTTAAATTGGTTCCATAGACAGAAATTTAAAAAAAAAAAACATCATAGATAGATAGATAGATAGATAGATAGATAGATAGATAGATAGATAGATAGATAGATGTAGATAGATAGATAGATAGATAGATAGATAGAATAGATAGAGATAGATAGATAGATAGATAGATATGGGTCTTTATTGTAAGGCGGGATTAAGGCTAGTGAAGCCTTATCTTCCATCCAACCTAATACAACTAATAATAATAATACAAATGATAATGAAGGCTTATGAAAATTATAGATAATTTGAACACAAAGTAAAAGAGAGAGAGAGAGAGAGAGAGAGAGAGAGATAAACGTCTTTATTTTCCAGGCGGGATTAAGGCCAGCTAAACCTTTTCTTCCATCCAACCTTTAATTTAAATACATTTTCAGATTTCTAATTTGTTAATAACAATTTTGAATTTACAATAAATATTTGATAAAAAACAGTAATTTACATTTTTAAAGCGCATAAACTATACATATTACACATTTATACTATCATTCATACCATAATTATTAAGTGAATTGTCTACAGAAGTTAAAATCAAGAAAAAGCTTATTATTGTGAGTTTAAACATATTGTGCATGTTGTTATTTGTCAGTATTCCCATGGCATTTTTTGAAATAAAGTTCATGAATTTTACTTCTAAAGATATTGTAACTATTGATATGGGTGTCCCTGATGTTTGAAGGTAGAGCGTTCCAAGTTCTTATTGCACTGATAGTGAATGAATTATCGAGTAAGTTTGTCCTGTGAACGGGGAAAATGAGTTGAGTACCTGCCCTTGATCTAGTGTTAAAGAGATGATTTGAATGGAGGTACGTGAAGTTGAAGAGAGAGAGAGAGAGATATTTGATATTTTGATATTTTGATATTTGATATTTATTGGCTTAAAGGCGTGCTACATAGGGCTATGGAGCCCCTTTAATTGTAGCCAACCTCTATAATATACATACATAGTACATAGTATGGTTACATATGAAATATACAATTTGATATTATAAGTTATGCGTAAGAGTATACTAAATCTAATACAAATATTTACTCCATGCCAGTACTTAATTATATATTATATTCTTATACTAATAGTGATTCTAAAACCAGAATTATCAACATTATCACTTAACTGCTTAAACTAATGCAAATATTTTCAGTGAAACAATGTTTATTTTATACCGAAGCATAATGTTAATTAGGAATAATATTAGGAATAAAAATAGTAATAATTAGTCTTAAAATAAAATACCTGTTACTAATTTATAAATAGAGCGTACATATTCTGACTCTAGTACTGTGATAACTGATAATATGTTTGCAGGATACCCTTTTTGTTGGTTTGTTATTGGTAAGTAGAAAGTAGAGTATGGTGGATTTTACTCCTGAGCATGGTGGCTGAATTTTTGGAATAGGTTTGCAGTAGATATTTGTTCCAGAGGCGGCTTGCTGTTATGATAAATGATTTGTTGCATTTCACCGTACGATGTTTTGGTATTTGAAGTGTGTTAGCTGTGTGTCTGTTTGTGCGATTATGGATACTCTCCATACGATTGAAGGACTTGTAGAGGTAATGGGGGCATTGCGACTTCATTATTTTTGAAATAAGTATGACAATTGATAGGGTACGCCTATCGACGAGTTTTAGCCACTTGAGTTAAAAATAATATGGTGTGATATGCTCGTCGCGTCTCACATCAGCAATGAATCGGACACATGCATTTTGTACTCGCTGTAATTTAATGTTTAGTGTGGGTGAGAGAGAGAGAGAGAGAGAGAGAGAGAGAGAGATGTTAAATACAGACCAAGATGGTTCCTGGATGATCTGTACCCTTTGTCACTTGATGAGATTATGCAATGCGATTTAGAAGTAAGATTAGAGGATTTCGATGAGGATGATGACATAGATGTTTCGGAAGCAGCGTACATGATGTAAATATTATTAAATGTGATTACAGTTTTTTATTTATTCTAATCCTCAATTGTCTTTTAACTTATGAAAAGTATTTGCATGTTTCAACACATGTAAAAGATTATTATGTATGTTATGATATGATGATGATTACTAATAAAATGTTTAAGCGTACAAGCGTACAGTGATTACGAATGTGATAGAAGTTTTGATAGTTGAAGTTAATTATACCAAACCAATTTATATATTCTAATCTTCAATTGAATGTAACTTATATAAACTACTTACACACACACACAACAACACATTACAAATTCTTACTTGTGATATGATGATGATTACTTCTGAAGATTACTATGATAAAAAGTTGAAACATACGGTGATAACGAAAGTATGGCAGTTTTGATGTTTGGAGACATACCAATTGATATATTCTAACCCTCAATTGTTTGTAACTTATAAAAACTAATTACATGATTCAACACATATTTAAGATTATTGCTTAATAGGTTAGCATATGATGTTAATTATTTACGTAACTTATGATTACTATGATATGATTACTTATGTGAAAAAATTAATTGATTGTCAATGATTTTCTTGTATCGTTATACAATATGCAATAGTTTAAGCGATATACTTTAATAGGCAGAATCCGTATAGTATCATGTAACAAGTAGTAAACACAACTCTTCATTTGTAAAAAAAATTATATTCAAACACTCTTTACAGTTTAAACCCTAACCCTATACCATTATTAATTATATAATTACCATAAGACGAAGTATAACATGTCTTCCTGATTTATTCATCGATCTAGATATTCCGAAAAAATAAAAAAGTGGTAGTTACAGGGCTCAATGACCCAAAATATGCTTAAACATCATGACTACATATTATCGCACAAATCCGATTGAATCCAACATAATTTCGTAAGTATTCTAGACAAAACATTTTTTAAACTGTTTTTTTTTTTTGGGGGGGGGGGGTGGCGGGCCCAACGCAGCCCGTTTAACGAGCGATATTCGTTTTTCTAGTAATTTTTCCTATAAAATGACGTATGTTTGAATCATGTATACCTTATGAGGGCAGAGTTGACCTTTTTTGGGGCCCACTTTGGGGGCGTCTAACGGGTCAACGGCCCATCGCAGCCCGTCTGACGAGTGATATTCATTTTTGGGCTAACTTCTTCTATAATTTTTCTTATGTTTTAATCATGTATACTTAATAGGGGCAGATTTGACCTTTTTTGGGGCCCACTTTGGGGGCGTCTGACGGGTAAACGCCCCAACGTTGACTTGTAAGACGCGCATTTTTGAAAATGACTTGAATTTCCGCTTCTATTCCAATGGTCAAACCATATGTACCCTATGAGGGGAGACTTTATGTTGCGAGCTCTTGGACTAATAGTGATATTTACGTTTACACACGCGCGCGACCCGGCACCTCCACCAAAATCTTGTTTTTTAAATACTCGATTACGAGTACCGGATACTCGACTCGACTAGAAATTTAGGGTATCCATAGTTGTCACTCTCTTTCTATTCACCCCTAGCGCGTCCCCTTTGGTGGTATATAGCTTTCATGTTAGTAGCCTACATGAATAGACTCGGGAACGCGATTTAAAGTTCTACAAAAATGAACATTTAAAGTAACGTAGAAGGATGAGTGTAATCATTAAGTAACGCGTTAAAGGGCATTCATACTAATATAAGTGTTACACAAAGTGTTGCAAAACAACGTGGCAGGTGGAAGATTAAGTATTTTGAAGTGTCTCTGTATTTTTTTGCCCTGACTAGATGAACAAACACAAAACAATTCAAGTGATTTATTTAAGCTTCAGTCCAAGGCCTTACTCAAATTTTCCAATTGTGACTAAACTGGAGGCCAAGCAGAGACTAGTCCCAGGTGTAAACGAGCTCCTACCCCCCCCCCCCCCCCAGAGCCCAGCCCAGACTGACGGCACTCGTGCTGCGGCGCAAGGGTAGAAAGATCATTACCCTAAAAGTGCAACATAAGCGATAATAATAATTGGCTACGCTATCAAAATCGAAATCTCATGGGGTGATGATCGCCCCCCCCCAAATCCCCCCACTGGAGTCACAGCTGAAATGCCCTATTGATAATTATTGTGACATGGAATTTATGGAGCGAAAATACATTGGTCGATTAGTGGGACCATGAGCCCAGAGATTATCCATCTCCACGGGTGGGATTATTCGCTGATGCTCGAAGTGAAGAAGAGTGGGGGTAAACGCGGGGTAAAGTCTCTCCCTACTTGAACTAATCTTTGCCTGTCCTCTAGTTTATGAGGGCGGGTTTCGAAAAAATAAAAACAAAAGTGGGTAGGGCACACGACCCTCTAAACTTTCCTAAAGATCACACCACTGCTTCTAGCCACTACCTACGAATGAGAATCGCAAGATACTTCCGAGAAAGTTTCCTCTCTTGTGTTAGAGTTCATCAACCTCCTCGTCAGCGCGTCTGTATCGGAGACGTCATACTGCAGTTCCTAATGACTTTGTCTGGGCGAGAGGTGGACGACGCCACCGACGCAAGATACCCAGTGTAGCGAGCCTTTATTAAACTAACACAAGAGAGTGGCCATACGGGCATACGGCGGCCATGTTTTTGCCAATGTCACTTTTTTAGTTTCGTAAAAGTAAACAAATTTGGCTTGAAACAGACGTAACTAAGTTGGTCTGTTGTAGGCCACATTTGGTTTACAAGCCTGTTTCAAGCCAAATTTGTTTGCTTTTACGAAACTAAAAATGTGACATTCGCAAAAACATGGCCGCCGTATGCCCGTATGGCCACTCTTGTGTTAGGTTAATAAAGGCTCGCTAACCCAGAGTGCAACGATGCGCAACCTACGAGCGAAAAATGAGTTAACCGAGTGCTACTTTTATCGACAGCTGCTACAGACTCCGGATCGGAGTGCAGAGCTACGCAGCCTAGGAGCAAATTTTTAAACTAGCTGAATGCTTTTATCGACAGAACAAGCACAGGTGAGTCCTAAAAAGCCATCCCCGCGGGTCTCGAACTGAAGATTTTCTAAACCGTTCGACCAGAGAAATGTTTTATCTAACCTTCATCTAACTCTGACAGTTTTCCTCTCGTTTGAGTTACCTGTAACCTGCCATTTATCACCAGAAGATTTTTTTTTAAATCTTTGGAAAATGTATAATAAACATGTCCACATTATCTTCTACCTTTATTTCCTGATTATAATCAAGGATATTTGAAAGATATTCTTAAACCTCACTATAATTATTTCACGTATAATCAATGGTAATTTAATTTCTTATCACCTTATATACTGCTCGGGCATTAGCGTTAAACCAATGTTACGTGCCAATTTAAAGTTAGAGAAAATCCCATTTTTCAAGATGATATACCTGCTTTTGTTTTTCTGGATCTGACAATTTTTATCAATGCATTATTGCAATATATTTTTCAAATATAACATATGAACAACTTTGATTCTAAAATTGTATTTTATAGGTGATCTGCTCTGTCCGGGAAGAGATTTGACCTAAATATAAATATTTATCAAGTTTTATCATAAATCATCATCAATATACATACTGGGAATTTAGAGATGCAATAAACCACAATTTTAGATATAATTACAAGATTATACAAGGTTATTATATTCAATAACATTGATTGATAGCAATTGTAGTTAAATCTGCCCCGACTGGGGATTGTACACAACCTATACGTGTCATGTAAATTTATAATGTATTAATAATGAATAAACACATTTCGTATCGGTATATGTATATTTTTAGTTCGCTTCACGTATACATACTTATTTTTTGTTGGGCTAACAAATGTGAATGTATTATATTCCTATTTTTTAAAGCTAACGGCCCCAAAATCACTGTTTATATCAACCACACAATCATTGTGATCGATTTACACCAAATCCACAAGTTAAAAAAAACCGAACCGACCGGGGCTCGAACCAAGAATGTTTTTCAGTCTCAAAACTAGTATCAAATAATAGGGAAAAAACGCGGAAAATAATTAATTGTTCTCTTTATACTAGTCGTACCGTCATAAATATTTGACAAAACAAAAGTTTTTGTAAGGCGGACGGACAATCAAGAGCTATCATTCTAGGACACTTATTCGAGAACGTCTGTGCTTTTTATTCGAGCCTTAGCGTCGGTCAGTTATCCCTTCCAGCACGCAGGCCTTACATTATCAACACTTTGCTCGTCCTCTTAAGCTGAGCTATTCGGCTCTCGAATGCACACTAGCGCGACCTGTTAGCGGAACGTAGAACCCTAGCAAAGTGATTGCAGTAGCACTGATAGGGCGCGCCACCGTCCAGGTATGGCATAGCTTTGAATTGTTTTGGTGGTGTAAAAGGCGTGAGCGTTATGTGTTGAAAGAAACAAAGAATGGATATTGTCGACACTAACAGTGGACCAATCAAAAATTGAACTTAAGAAAATTGGAGCGAAAACTTCAGGAACAAAAGATGTTCTCAAAGAAAGGTGAGCCTTATTTTAAGAAACTGTCACTTGCTTGTAGACCTAGCCTACCCTTGACTGACACAGACATTGCTAGTAGTCAAGCGGATTAAAGGACAATACAAGAACAATTAGGGGTTTTGTGGTAGAGGTCTGAATTTTGGACTGTATACTCAGAACAATATTTTAAGAAAATTTTTTCGAGGTGCCATGACAAAATTCGTCCGGTTAAGGGGGTGGAAGGGGTTGAAATAATAACATTTTTCAAAAATTCGAAAATTCAAATATCAAACTAAATTTAATCCTAAGATTACAAAATTTATACATATTGTAGATAAAAGTCCAAAATTGAATAAAAAAATATATATATATTACCAATATGTATAAATACCAGTTTTTGCACCCTTTGACTTTTATCACAAATTTTCTCACTGTGCTGGGAGGATTAGCCTACCAGTCGTGGGTTTTGTGATTTGGCCGTGAATTTTCCCTAAAACACTCGGAAGAATGTTCTCTAAAAAAATGGCTCGAGGTGCCCTCAACAAGTTGTTTGCTTGTAGGAGAAAAAGGGGGTGTACTAAAAGGGGTTGATAAAACTAAAATAAATAAATCTGTATTCAAATATAAAAATAAAGGACGCCAAATTAACATTTATTCTAGATTTAGATCTAAAGTTTAATTTAAAAAATTTAAAAATTTTACCATATATGTAAATCTGATCAGATATGCGCCCTTTGACCACTTATCATAAATTTCTCACTTTTTACGAAAGTGTATCGTGTGACCACTTGTTTTCCCAAATTGTTCAATATTACGAAATAGGACGAAAAAAAACATTTTGCCAGCCTTGGGTACATTTCACAAAATGGACTTTGACCCATTTTCACACATTTACTCAAGATTAACGAAAGTGTATTGTGTGACCACTCGTTTTGTCCCTAATTATACCAATAATACGAATTAGGACGAAAAAAAAGTTTTAACACCCTGGGTACATTTTCGCCGCGATGGACTTTGACCCCTTTTTACAAATTTACTCAATATTAATGAAAGTGTATCGTGTGACCACTCGTTTAATCCCTAATTATGTCAAATAATACGAATTAGGACGATTTTTTTAAAACACCTTGGGCACTTTTTACTCAATGGACTCTGATCTATTTCTAACAATAAGCGTCAAATAGCCTATTTAGAGTAACCTAACAATTGGTGGTTTTGGGGTCGAGTGTCAACACACCTATTGGATCAAAATAGTATCATTCATGATGTGTGAATCATGTACTGTGAATACTAGCCGCTTTGCTGACGCCATAGTTATATAGCCACGTTGATGGATGAGCCTTTTTTGGTCAATCGATCCTCCCGTTTATATGGGTTCATACTGTTTTCTTGTTATAAGTCTGTTCTGAATAAAAGATCAGTGAATGGTAATTAGTTATATTTATTGAGGGTTATACAAATAGGAACAGTATATTTATTTATTAGTGCACGGTAGTCGTAGATTTGTTCCATAACACTTTCCGAATTTAATTTTCATTTAGATTTGTATTGAGTTATTTACACAAGGACTATTCACAATAGCCCGGAAACGAGGCCCTGCAATGGTAACAGGAATATTGGTTATGATTTAACATTGCCTGGTAACTGTAACGGTAACGGGAAGCTATTGCCGGGCTATTAAAAGAGCAGCCCAAAATTTGAAAATTATTTACGAGTGTGTTGCCTTGTGCGCGTTGTACGATTTAATAATAAAACTTAAATGCTGAAACATTTGTATTTGAAAATGTGATTGTAGCCTAAAAAACATGTGCCCAAGGTGTTTAAAAAAAATCGTTCCTAATTCGTATTATTGACATAATTTGGGATTTAAACGAGATGTCACAAAGATACACTTTCGTTATTTTTAAGTAAATTGGGAAAAAGGGGTCAAAGTCCATTGCGCGAAAATGTACCCCGGGTGTTAAAAACTTATCTCCGTCCTAATTCGTATTATTGGCATAATTTGGGACAAAACGAGTGGTCACACTATACACTTTCGTTAATCTTGAGTAAATGTGTGAAAAGGGGCAAAGGGCGCATAATCTGATCAGATTTACATATATGGGTAAAATTTTAATTTTTAAATTAAACTTTAGATCTTAATCTACAATAAATGTTAATTTGGCGTCCTTAATTTTATATTTGAATACAGATTTATTTATTTTAGTTTTATCAACCCCTTTTAGTACACCCCCTTTTTCTCCTATAAGCAAGCAACTTTTTTGAGGGCACTCGAGCCATTTTTTAGAAAACATTCTTCTGAGTGTTTTAGGGAAAAATTCACGGCCCTATCACAAAACCCACGACTGGTAGGCTAATCCTCCCAGCACAGTGAGAAAATTTGTGAATAAAAGTCAAAGGGTGCAAAATCTGGTAAGATATACATATATGGTAATATATATTTTTTTTTATTAAATTTGGACTTTTATCTACAATATGTATAAATTTGTAATCTTAGGATTAAATTTAGTTTGATATTTGAATTTTCGAATTTTTGAAAAATGCATTTTTTCACCCCTTCCACCCCCTTAACCGGACGAATTTGTCATGGCACCTCGAGGCAATTTTCTTAGAATATTGATCTGAGTATACAATCCAAAATTCAGACCTCTACCACAAAACCCCTAATTGTTAGCCTTATCCGCCTAGGCTCTATCTATTTCCAGAAGTATTAAATTATACTGAGTCGTTATTTATAACATGTCCTACCCATAGGCTTTGTTGTTGAATCATAAGATTACTCATGCAGATGCCTAGGTACGGCTAGTAGGCTAGGTCTTGGGGCTAGAACTCTCTAGGCTCTATCTTTTTCCAGCAGTAGGGTCTACTTAAAGTGTACTGAATAGTTCCATTATAATATACTTATGTCTGATATAACACGTAGGTCTATATGACTAATCCCAAAATGCATTCATGTTTCATTCGCGAGTCAGAGCTCGCAGTGTACGGATATGTCTAGTGCTCGTGAGTAAGCCCGCGAGCACAACGTTCTCCCTAAGTTTGGATATCAATCCACTAGCAGAGTATTATTATCAAGTGCTTATAGACAGCCGCATAGCGACTGTTCTTATTTTGATATAACATAGTCAATAACTACTTAGGCCCTAAAGTTTAATATAAACTAAAAACATTCATAGTTTATTTAAAGCAGCTGTTGCTTTCCATCATGTCTGGCCAACTCAGTGTTGTTGCAACTACGAGTCGAATTTCGAATTTTGGACTTTGTCCTCTGGCACGTCGCCAACTAGGCGAGTGCTAGAGTATGATAAGAAAACCCATCGCAGCTTGCAGGATTCGTCAGTCATGGATTCCGGGCCGACCCCCCTCAACTTCCACTCAGGCAACTGGCATGTTACCGCAAAACGTAACACCCAGTTCAGCAATCAAAGAAAACAAGACAGATCTCATAAACACTATGACATTTTAACCACCTCTGCTTCCGCTGCCAAACGGCTAAAACCTGAAGCGTCAAGAAAACGTGTGCAGTCCACCACTCGAATCAAAACAAACATCAACTCTCTCAATAGTCAACCTTCAACTACTTCACGGGCTGGGCTGGACCCATGCAAAGGAGCGAGCTGGCAAAAACTGGATTGTGGGCGGACTCCTAGCTCAGACATACCTTAACGTGGTCGTGAAGTCCATCTACAATGATTGTCAAGATGCGTACAATAAAGTGCACTTTTTTGTAATATTGACATGAGTATTTACTAAACTGTACTGAGTGCGGGATGATCTTAACTGATTGTCTCGTGGTGGGGGACCACCTTAAAAACATCCCGGTTCGCGACCGAATGGAAAAATTCCCAATGACTGATTGTGGAATAAACCTGGGCCTAGAGGTCCGATTAAAGCAACTGGCAACCGTAATTTCCATCTGCCGTTTATTATTAATTAATTAATAAAAATAAATAAATAATAATAATAAAATAATTATAATAAAAATAAATAATTAATAAATGCGTTGGTCTTGTGTGGCTCGTTGGTCTTGTGTGTCTCGTTGGTCTTGTGTGGCTCGTTGTCTTGTGGTAAGCGTATCTGCTTCCAATGCAGAAGGTCCAGGGTTCGATTCCCGCTAAAGTTAGAAGTTTTTTAACTTATGATTTGGACTTAGATCCATTAGTTCTTGTCTTAGGAGTTTGTAAACGGTGACTTTGGAGCCGTCCTAGCAACGCACATAATAAATTTCAGAGTTGTTCTGAATCGCCCTTGTTGATTCTGGCGTTGATTCGCGGGTTTTCGCAGTCGCACTGTCCATACCACTGATTGCTATATTTCCTATTAAAAATATCGATCTTTGGTTGGTTATCGCTCACTCGTCGATTGCGTCGGGGCCTGCAGGGTTGGCTTGGTCGCTTTGATTTAAAGTCCCTTACTGAAAATCAGTTATATAACTGAGTGGGCAGACTCTAAATAAAATGTATTTATTTATTTATTTACCAATGGTTTGAAGGTCTATGAGTGGCACCGTATGACACGAAAAAATGATGCCTTGTCGGGAAATCTTGCTCTTCGCCGATTGACCGAATTTTTCGAGAATACTCGTGGGACCTTATATAGACACAAATTTTAAAACAAAACTTATACTTATAACTGTTGACGACCGCAATGAAAATGGACATGATATGGATAATGAAGGGAAAAATGGTCTGGATATGAATACTGAAGGGAAATATGTGATTTCTCCTTAATTAACTCCTAAAAGTAACCTAAATTAAATTGGCAATCTCGACCCAATGTAAGTGTACAGAATATGTTTCAAGAAACTGTAACACGCATGAATGAGTCCAGTAAAACGGATTTCAGTTCTGTTGATATGATGCTTGGTGACTATATATCGGCAAAGAAGGCACTTAAATTATTGAGTACACAAACTCGAATGAAAAAAGAAGGCATTCAAGAAATGATAACTCTAGTCGATGATTTAGAGACAATCATAGTCAGTGCATTACACGAGAATACAAAACTTAAAGCTACAGAAATTATTAATGAAAGTCAACATGAAATGTTTGCAAAACAAATTGCAAAATTGCAAGCTGAAAACCTGAAAATTACGGAAAATAACTTAAAATTGGAATATGAATGTACAAGATTTAAAGCTCTCAATAAAGACTCGGAGAAAACTGTTAAACTTCTGAATACAGGAGGGGAAAGGTACTATGAGACCTCTGTAGAACTGGCAAAGGCAACAGTAGCAGCTGAAAACACTAGTATTACGTATGCTCGCACTGTAGCTAAGAAGGCTGTCAGTCAAGGTGTCGTGGTACATCAAACGTCTGTACCGAAGACTCAGATCAAGTCTAAAGTCTTATTTCTTTCCTCAATTGACACTTCTAAGTCTGCAGAAGATGTCAAATTGTTGGCCACTGAGGCAATAAAGCCGTCCTTAAACAAACTGAAGTTGCACACTATGCGTCCTACAAAGAATAATGGAATAAGGCTTGAAGTTTCTTCCGATAAGGATATAGACATAATCACAAAATGTGAAGGTCTAAAAGAATTGGGCTTAAAAGTGGACATTCCGCAAAAGCTATTACCACGTCTTATAGCTTATGATATTGATAAAGAAATTTCTTCGGATGAATTTCTTGATGAATTGTTCACAAGAAATATACAACATTCCTGTGATTCCATTGAAACGTTTAAGAAATTGCTATGTATTAAATTCAAAACCACAAGTCGAGGAAATCCTAAGGGAGAAAATATTATACTTGAAATGAACCCTGTTATTTACCTAGAACTGCTATCTTCTGGTAGAATATTTATTAAATGGAGGGCCCATAAAATTGCAAACTTTTTGCAAGTTACAAAATGTAACAAATGTCTTGGGTATGGCCATGTAAATTCCAAATGTACTAGTAGAGCTACTACTTGTTCTCATTGTGGACGAATTGGTCATCTACGTAAAGATTATCCAGGTTATGATAACCCTGCCTACTGTCCAAACTGTAGGGGGCACAATGTGCCTAACGATCATAGCTGCAATGATCCTCAATGTATCGCTTACTCAAGACAAGTGGAAATGTTAAGATCTAAAATTGACTATGGCCAATAGATCAAGCTACCTGAAAATTGTTCAACAAAATACCCAGCGTGCGAGAGTTGTATAACCGCAACCCAAAAATTTTATGGATGAGGAAGATATCGACATTGCTTTGATACAAGAACCATATTACTATGAAGGCAAAGTTAAAGGATTTGGAATCTCATGCAGAACTTTGCAAAATATTGGAATCAATAAGACAGCAATTATTGTTCGTAACAGAAACATTGATGTTACTCGAATTAATTCGCAATGCACTCCATATTCTACATATTCTATTGTTAAAGGCAGTTTTGGTGAAGTTTTCTTTACTTCAATTCATTGTCAACCAAAAATGGGTTTTCAAGACCTATTGCAAATAATCAGTAATATTGCAAATGTAAGCCAAGATATACCATTAACTATGGCAATTGACTCAAACACTTCTTCTCCAAGATGGTTTGGTAAAACATCTAAGGCCAATGGTAAGCTATTGGAAGACTTAATTGATGCTCATGATCTTATCTTGCTAAATGAGCAATCAAACTTTTTCACATTTTCAACCAAGAATGGTGAATCAAATATTGATATTACCCTGTGTAATAAGCATTCATTTCCTCTCATGGGACACTCGCATGTAAATCCTGAGGCTACATCCAGTGATCATAACCTTATTGGCTTCACATATGGAGTATGTGATACTCCAAAATTGCATCCTAAAATTGTGCAAAATCGCTTTTCAATTAAATCTGCAAAATGGGATGTTTTTATTGATTCTATCCAGAAATCATGCTCTAAAACACGTTTTGAAACTTTTCTTTTAAATATTTACACCCTGAACTGATGGCAATACAGCTTACTGCATCTATCTTAAAAGCAAGTAAATTATCTATGAAGAAGTGTGTCAAAAGACCAAAAACTGTACCATGGTGGACTCCAACTTTAAGTAATTCTCGTAAGGAGTATTTTCGAATGAGAAAGATACAAAAGTAGACATGGTATAGATGACACCTATTTAAATATGAAATTTGAGGAAACATCTCTCAGAAATACTTATAAGAGTGCTATTCATCAAGCCAAACAAAACTCTTGGAAAGATCTTTTGAAATCGTCTAAATCTGACCCTTGGGGACTTGTTTACAAAATTGCAAGATGTCGTTTAAGAGGTGACGATATTTATAATACCGTTAAACAACCAGATGGTACTGAATCTATTACTTGGAATGATTCTATGCATGCTTTATTAAATGTTATGTTTCCATCTGATAATACTGAAGATGAAACTATAATACTGTATTGTTTTAATAAATTGGAAAACACTCAAGGTTCTTTTATGATGTTTTATTTAGTTATTAAACAATGACAATTTAGAATAACAAAGATACATCTGAGGCAATGTTCTGAGAGAGAGAGAGAGAGAGAGAGAGAGAGAGAGAGAGAGAGAGAGAGAGAGAGAGAGCTCTCAAGGTTGGTACACACAACAACTTTTGTAGTGATACAAGGCTAGTACAAATGTTAGTAGTTGCTGTTGTTGTAGGATTAATTATACAATGAATAAATCCAATACATCTTTCTTTCTTTAAGAGAAATTAACACAAATCAGAAAAGTAAGATTATGTACGTATTATACATGATTAATCATAGTTTACAAATTTAACCGATCTCTTGATTTTACTAAACGGCCAAATCTTGATCTGATGATTTCTCTGGACACCTCGGCCTCGGGAGGATGGATACTTTCCTTCCGGGCTTCTATTGGCTTGGAACTTTCCGCTTGATCTTGTACGCGTTCACCAGTAGATGGGCTCGCCCCTGGATCTGGATTCGGTATCGGCAGGGAAATCTCCTGTCGACATCCTGGCTCTGGTACTGTCTTTGGAACCTGTGTTAACTCAACATCAAGAGGAATGTTAGGAAGGGACATGTCTTGGATTCCCGTAGGTATTAGGTGGTATCGATTTCTTCTTAATGTTCGACCATTCGATTCCACGAAGTATGACCTTGGTTGAGATGCTCGGCCAACTACTTTTCCATATCTTTTTAAATCTATAATCCAAACTTCATCATTATCAATAATTTGAGGAAGTTCTTTAGCCCGATGTCTATCATCGTAGTTTCTCTTCTGATTTTCTTTCATTTTGTGATCTTGTTCTTTAAACAACTTCAAATCAGGCCACTTTGGAGTAAGTTTTGAATCCAACATAGGAAGCGTTGTCCTAAGCTTACGTCCCATTAGAAGTTTGGCTGGACTATAGCCACTTTCGAGTGCTGTTGATCGATATACTAGTAGTGCTTTGTTAGGATCTTCTTGCTTTGCCTTCTTTAAGATATTCTTGACTACCTTCACACCACTTTCAGCCATCCCGTTACTTTTTGGATAATGAGGACTGCTTGTTGTTAATTTAAACCCGTACTCTTGACCAAATTGCCTGAATTCTTGACAGTCGAACTGAGAACCGTTGTCTGCTCGTACCTCTTTTGGTATTCCAAATCTTGAAAATACTGCTTTCATTTTTCCGATTATGTGTTGTGATGACATTTTGTCTAGCTTGACAACTTCTGGAAAACGACTAAAGTAATCTTCTATAACTAAGTAGTTAACACCTTCTAGTGTGAATATGTCTGTTGCCACTGTTATCCATGGTCCATCTGGAAGAGTTGATTGCATTAATGGTTCTACCTGGTTATTACGATTTTCAATGCATGTTTTACATTTGGAAATGAGTTCTTTCAAGTCTTCATTTACAGTAGGCCACCACACTGCATCGTGTGCTCTTCTTCTACATTTGGTTACACCCAAATGACCTTCATGTAAACAGTTTAACATTTCGTGTTGCATTTTATACGGAATAACTACTCTGTCACCTTTCATGATTGCCCCTTCATTTACTGTTAACTCGTTTCGTACTTTATAATACTGACAATACGCAGGATTATTACGAATATTATGAGGCCACTCATCTTGAATAAACATTGTCACTTGTGTTAGAACATCGTCTTCTTTCTGACACTGTTTTATATCCTCCCATCGATGATCACTCATTGGAAGTTGCAGTATTACTTGATCGACATAAGATTCTATTGAATCTTGTAGCAGAATGTCACGTTCCTTCGCCACAATATTCCTAGTATCTCTGGAGAGAGTGTCTGGAACACATAACTCTTTTCCAGGGATATGTTTGATTTCATAGGAGAACCTCATTAGGCGCATGCGCATTCTTTGTAGTCTCGGTGAAAGTTCACTCAATGGTTTGTTTCCAAGAATGGCTATCAAAGGTTTATGATCAGTTATCACTAACACCTTTAATCCAATGATATAGTTTTGAAATCGCTCACATGCATAGGTTACTCCGAGAGCTTCTTTTTCTATGGTCGCATACCGTTGTTCAACTTGACTTAAGCTGCGTGATGCGTACATAACTGGACGCCATGTCATGTCGTTTTGTTGTTGTTCGAGCATCGCTCCTAATCCATATGCTGATGCATCCGAGGAAACTCTTGTCTCCCGATTAGGATTATATATAGCTAAGGTTGGAGCAGAGGATAACATTTCAATAACTTCATTAAAAGCTTTCTCCTGATATGTTCCCCATGACCATTCAACGTTTTTACTCAACAGGTGGTGGTGTCTTTCTCTTTGAACATGCTTGTTTAGTTCTGTGAAATCAACACACAATCTAAGACTTTTGTCTGGTTTTGGAACTACGACCAACGGTGAGCACCAATCAGTAGGCTCCTCTATTCGAGTTATCACACCTTCTTTTTCCATTCTTTCCAGTTCCTTCTTCACTGGTTCTCTGAGCGGTAGAGCTATTCGTCTTGGTACTGTAACTGCATATGGTGTTGCATTATCTTTAAGCGATATTTTGAACTCAGTATCCATTTTCCCTAGACCACTTAATCAATTTAGGATATTTCTGTTCCGGACTAGCCCTATTTGGATTGGATAGGCTTGATTCTTCCATAGTTTTTATACTATCAACAAAGTTTAACATGTTCAATGCTGTTATGGCAGGCATTCCTAGTAACGCTTCTTTCACTTCTTTTGCAACATAGATGTCCTGCATCACTGTAACTTTTTTCCATTTTAAAGGAACAGTAATTTTTCCAATCACCTTTATTGGCTGATGGCCTAGACCAAATAGTTTCTTCGAAGTATAAATTAGATTAAGACCTTCGTTCTCACTTTTCGCATTTTGGCGTAGGCCTATGCTTTTGAACGTAGCTTCCGGAATAACGGTAACATCCGCCCCCGTGTCAATCTTGAAACTAATTTTGTGCTTCTTTATTAAGATGTTAACATGCCACGCTTTGTTTTTTGTCTTGCGAGTCTATTGCTCCCCAGTAAGCATCATCTTCAGACGTTTTCTCTACGTTGACTTCGTTGACGTTTTTAGATCTGCATACTTTTTCCCAGTGCCCCTTACGTTTACATTTATTACACGCGCTATCTTTAGCTGGACATGATTTGTATTTATGGCCTGGTTTATAACCACATCTACCACACTGTGAATTAGGCTTATTGTCCTGTTCACCCGATGGTTTCGAATAAGTCTAAGATTTATTCTTGTATTGAGGTTTCGATTTTCGAATAGCGTCAACATTCTGACCAACGTCTTCGTTACGCACAATAGCCTGTTGTTGGTGTATCGACTCTTTTTGTTTCACTCGGTCAATCACCTTCTCAAGAGTTAGACTAGGATCCATTTGTAGTTGCTCACTTAACTTTCCGTCAAGCATACCTACTACTATCCTATCTCTAATAAACTCTTTTATTAGTTCTTTAAGACTACGTATCATGGGTGGTAGAATCTATTTCCTTCGTATTATCGGTAAAGTTGCTAGCAGCTCTCCCGACTAGTAGGCGGGTTTGCAGTTGTCAATCATGCAGCATCTTACAAAAGGAACTGGCGCCAGGGAATATGTTTGAGTTTACCTGCCCGCTCCGACTCCGAGGCATCGTGGTTTTGAATGGCTTAGGGTTACAATCGGTTTGCGTGCACATAAAAATAAGTGCATTGAATATTTTAATCTCGATTTGTATGTTATTTATTTATTTGTTTACAATCTGAATTGCATATTTGAAGCAATATTCAAATTGTGCTTAAAATGATACCTCTTGGCAGTAGGCCTACCCTGTTTCATAAACAAATACACACGTAAAGTATAATAATAGATCCATCCGTCCATTCTGTTTAAAATTTATTTGTTTAGAACTAAAACGAGATTATCACTCAGATCAATATTCATTCAACGCCAAAGTAAACATTGCGATAGTAATCGGCAGTCCGCATTGCTTGGTTAGAATCAGGTTCATATCCCGAGATAATAAGAACTGTGTATCTTGAGTAACTTTCCATCACTACACATGGTTAAAAAACCTATATAATGTATTGTTAATGTGTCATGAATAATAAAATTAAATACGTTTAAAAAACGTAGAAAATGATTCATGTTCCATCCCCTGAGCGCGTGCATAGTATTGTCATGTAGGTTAGACTAGCCTCCTACTATTGTCCTGTCTAAACATCAGATGAAGCATACAACAGAGACCTCACCTTGTCAGGAACCCAGGACCCTCAGTACAACGGCCGCTTGGCTGGGGGCTCGTAGCTTGTCCTGCAATCCCTAGGCTAGCTCCTAACATGTAGGGATCTTACTACCGGTCAGAGGGTAACTTAATACTCAAATCAGAATACCAGATTCATAGTGAATAACAAAACCCATTTATTAATTAGGCAACAGAATGGAACTAAAGAATGAGTGCGCGGTACTGCCTACTCTCCAGCATGTGCGTGACTACCACGTAGCTTGGTCACAACCAATCATGACCCCGATTGACCTAAAGTTATATTAACATGACTTGGCTTACCACAACCTTCCCGAAGCTCAGAGGCGGTCACCAAACAACTCAGATCGTTCCAGGGGTGAATGCTGATCCCTCTCCACTAGAAGTCGACCCTCTTCTCTGTACTTGTACGCACACACACTATCACACTATCACACGTCGTCCCGATTATGTAGCCAGCTCGAGTTCCGAAGTCAGAGAGAGCGAGCGCGCTTCCCGATCAAGTCGAATGCACCCGAAAAGCCTCATGTCAGCAAGTCCATGGATAGCACTCGTGGTTGCTAGGCATTCTCCCGATACTATCCGTCTCCGTCTGCTTTATGTTTAATAGTCTTCTGTCTTTGTCTTGCTCATTGTCACCGTCGCGATGTATTTTAGCGTATAATTCAACAGAGTTGCACCTGAACGCCTGGGTGTTTTAGCTGACCCAAGTGAATCAGGTTAGATTTGTAACTATACAGTTATTTGTCGGATACCCTGATCTATGAATAATCTATATTCATGACACTTCTCTATCTCGGCTAATGTCGACCCTGACATTAGGTTCTTCTTTCTTCTTCAGAACTGCGATTTCTTCTTCTTTTTTTTTGATGTAATAATCGAGTATTGGGTTTGTTAATGTACTAATTGTTTGGTTCTTCCGCTTTCCCTGCGCCGGACCCCTCAGAGAACTAGAGCACCCGTTTCTTGTTTCTTCTTGTTCTTGAACAACTATTCTTCGGTTTTATCCTGACTCTTGGCAATCCTCGGAGTGCAAAACTTCTCGTTCCCGGATTCAATTCCCCGTCTCAAAGTGCTATTTGGTTGTCCAAACAACATAATCGTACGTTGTCATTGATGATGTTGACAACAACACCCTCACGTTTGGTCTTCTTCTTAGAATTTTATCTTCATCTCGTCTTCTTTTTGTTTCTGTTTTCGTTGTGTTTAATGTTTCTTCTTCTTCTTCATCTTCTTCTTCAATTTAGTGTAACTTCATTTGGATTTGTACAGCATTTCATCTTTATTCCATCTTCAATCAGTTTCGTTGACGTCTTGCAGCTATAATCTCCCGAATCTACTTGGCTGTGTGTATGTGTGACGGTGTGTGTGGATTTTCCATTGCTGGGCCCTCCTCGGCCGCCGATCGTTGTCTTGATGTTTCATCGACCGATCTGAGCTGTTCAGGTAGCCCACCCCTGGCCAGAATGACTAAAATAAAACAACAACACACACATGCTAGACCGAAAGCTCGGCACACTCTACATTACTTTGATTAATTACTCAAAATCATTTCTGAACGAAAATAACTTAAATGTAACAAAATTCCAATTTTGTATGAACATAAAATTTCGGCGTTATTTTATTTAATGGGTCAAAAAGAATAGATTTTTTCTACACGTCTGCCTTGAGAGAGGCGACCCTTTATCCAGCAAAGGATTTTAAAACAATATGTATTTTCCACATGTAATTTTAAAAACTAACAAAACTCCATTTGTTTTAAATGACAAAAAGCTCCATAATGTTTAATTTTGACAAACCGACTTCACTACGTGTTTAAATGCAATGTGTACCTACACAGCTGACCGTCTTGAACTCTCCGCGAGTAACCTTGCCACGGAATGCAAGCGTCATCATAATCTTTCAAGTCAAGATTCTGTTTACATAACAACGAGCACATGTCTCAAGATGGCTGACGGCCACTTTCAACGACACCCACGTGCTCCCAGTGATAACTCCGTTGCTATACTGTATAACGACATTCTAAGAATACCATTGCATTTAGATACGTCAGACAAAATACAAATTATACATTCCCAAATTATCATCTACAATGCATTTATAATGGTGCCATCCGTTCAGTCTGAAATCACACAAAGAGTTAGCGTCTACATCATCGTCTAATTACTCCACAAATAAATTACTACCCACAAAAATGCATTAACTTATTACGTGCATTGTGACATTTTCCCCTCCTCCTAGGATAGTTTTTTAATACGCCAAGAATTCAAAAACTCGACTCAGCTTTAAAATAGATCTACGAATGTATGCAACTTCTACGCATATTACTCAACTTGTAACCAATAAACTATACTAAACTCAATATAGTGTATACATCACTTGTCCTCAAATACTACTAGTTATCACACTATTATCTACTCCCCTGTATAAAATATAATTGTATCTCTAGTAAACTAAAGTCACAATGCACTAAAAGTGTGTGTTGGCGGGATATGCAGTCTAAACGACACAATCCCCTCTACACAATATAGGTAAGGGTAAACGACCCTTGTCAACATTATCTCACGTATAGGCCCCTATAAAACCTATACGGCATCGCGATCTACACAATTAACTTGATAAATTCATCAAGTTGTGAATTAAGTCATTTGACGTTATTCGTCACTCTGAACATCTCTGCTGCAGGGCAAGACTTCCTTGACCTGTGTAGAAACACTGACCTGCTCCCTCGCCTATGGGACAGTCCGTCGTCGCCAAGAGCGCCCGTATCTAATTCTAACCCATTCCAATTTGAACGCCAAGAAAATATTTTTCACCACTAGATTCACAGTCAAATTTTGTCCACCAATTATTGGTCCCTACTACAAAGATTCTACAGAAAATAAGAAGGAAGAGACAGAACATTGTGCTTGTCATCAAAACCATTCACTATCTGCAATCAAAATAATAATAAAATCGCACAAACGCGTGAACCTAGGGAAAATAAACCTAATTAAACCTATTGAAATCCATGGAATAAAAAATGTTGAAGACAATAAACCTACAGTGTATTGATCATAATACGAATATAAACCTAAGATGTCTTAATATAACTATCCAAACTGCAACCTCGCCAGCTTCCCAACCACACAAGCAGAACTGTTCGAAGAAGTATAGAATATAAGATAAAGAAGTAAATGAATATAATATAGAATAGCGAAACCAACTTGAGATAGACAATGACTGGACCGAATCTTGCGCCGAAAGAAAATATGCACAAGCATTATGCATCTACCAACAATCGTCACTATCTCCGCTTTGCACCGAGTACCAAGAATGCCACCTCAGCGAAAACATCGCGATGCAAATCCCACGTGCGCGCTTGCTAGCGTTCATCAAGCAGCTAAGCGCACAATGCACTATTATTCTGTAGTTGAACAATACAGAACAACAAAATACACTAGGTTCATCAACAATCACTTTTGTGACTCTCAAAAATGACTCCTACGCACAGATAGTCGAAACACATTTTCACTAGGACGAAACGCTCATAAGAAAATTCCCAGGACTCACATGATCCTATAAGACAGATTCCCAAGCCACAGACCATCATCTGTGTGTGTGTGACCAACTCACAATTTCTCCTTTAAATGTATCCTGCATCAATACTATCGCTGACACCAACGAACACAGTCATGTTATACAACATGCTCCTCCGTGTCATTATCACCTAATGTTACTCCCACAGCAACATTTAATATCGCAGACATATCAATATATGCCCGCGCTATACTCTGTCATACACTATGACCCACTATGTCATAGCGTGTAGAACAGCGCTCGCGCTTCCGTCATGAGCATACCAACAGCATTATTACTCCTACTTTGAGTAAATCAACCACTGCGCACACAAACTGTGCTGTGAGAACTTCATTCTCAAATGATCTCTAGAAGAGACAACCCGAGTAAGTCCGCGCCACAGCGAATGCGTACGCCACAGTCCTAGGTTCGAGGTTCCCCCCACTAGGCACTCACCGCGTAGCGAGTCCTCGGCGGCAAACGTAGCCTTGCTAGCCGCGACTCGACCGACCACCGTACATAGCTAATTCCCCCCACTTGTAGCTCGTAAAACTCGCCACAGTCCGTAGTCCGGCCGACCGTCGTAACTACAGACAGACCCACTGTTTGATAAACAACATTACCAAACACACTCGTCGCGATTACCAATCTGGCATTCCCGACAACATTCATTCGAACCCTGGCATCAATTAAGAATGTTACAACATTATTCAACACTGCAAAATGTAATGACCAACATAAAATATTCAACAATATTACAATGTTTCTCCCATCCATCGAAGAACTGCATTACAAAATTGCTCAACAATGATGCCGTGACTCAGAAGTCCAGGGCTCGACCCTCTACATGTGCTTTATGCATGACACACATAAAACAAACTTACTTTTTCTAATTATATATACATATTTACTGCTACTGCACTAAAATTACAATGAATCAAATAATAAATAAAAAAAACTGTACATGTCATGAAGACATTTCTTCCACATTTACATATTTACAAAAACCACATTTCTAATTACAGCAACTAACTTTTGTCACTAAATAAAAATACCATTAGTTACTAATCGCAACACATAATTTGTGTACAATTACTATACCCTCCTACAAACTACAATCATTTTTGTTTGATTTTCATCACTTTTAATTATTTTTATTTTATTTCCTATAGTTTTTTTATGATTATTTTTTCATATAACCTTATGAACTACAACAAAATGTACTATGTACACAAAATACACACCGAAGTCTTCACTATAGACCGATTTTGTGTGTATTTGACGTAAGAAGTCAAATTAATGAACATGTCAGCAAATCATTATCTAGCTACCAGTCCTATCAGACGACGCCAAAATAAACCTGTTATTTGCGTTCAGCAAACTACACTGTACAACAGCTTGAAATACTATGCATACCGTGTTCAGCATAAAACAAGTTACTGACATAGAAATCAATTTTCGTTTTCTCGTTGATAATTCCGTAGACACATTCTTCTCACACATTATCGTCTTATCACACGTGAGAGGGACAGCGCTGGCGCGAAGCATTCAAAGCACTTGCGTACTTCTACTACAGATATCCACTCAGTTGTGTGACGACCTGTGTTTATCTTTCACCCCTAATCTTGCCAGGGTTGTTGCCACTCCGAAGGACCATAATATTTCTTCAAACGTGAAACATGAATTACATCCGTAATTATTTTGTTGTTCTTCTTTAAACGTACTTCATAACTGACATCCGATCTCTTATATACTATCTTCCCTGGTCCAAACCAGCAATGTTGAAATTTGTCTACCTTGCCAACCTGCCTTATAGGATGTAGATTGAATGTGAGTGTTCACGGAAAAAAGGTTAAAGTACAAGATGTCTATTAGCGAGGAGCGAGTTAGGTCGACGAAGCAATCCAGGAAAATGATTAGAAATTGCTTCGTCGACCTAACTCGCTCCTCGCTAATAGACGCTTGGTGATCAGATTTTTTTATTCATCACAAGAAAATAGCAAAAAAATCGTGAACGCTCACATCTAAACTTCAACTGTAGTACTAGGCTCTTATATCTTGAAAATCTGATATAAGAACCTAGTCAGGTCAGCTTCAAATCCAATTACCTTGAGATGCTACTATTGACCTAATAAGCTCAACTATTTTTTGTCTAATCTGTGGATTTTGAATTTTGGTAAATACTTTAACAAGATAGGATACTTCATCTGTATCGTATTTTAAAGGTACTAAATATTCTGTCTTATCCTCAGCAATAATGTCATTTACAAACCTATTATTATCTTGTGTATCAAATAGGTAATAATCTGATACATCAGTAGTCTTAGTTGTATCAATAAAATACTCGATAGAGACATTTAATAATTTTGCAAAAAAATACAATATACTTCCAGCTATTGGGGTGATGGCATCCTCATATTTTTGTATCTGCTTTACACTAAGATAAATAGCTTCACTCAATTCTTGTTGGCTTATACCCAGCATTATACGACGCTTTCTTAAACGCATACCGATAATTAGGTTTATTCTTTCTTTTGATTTAGTAGATTCATCCATGGTTATAATAATTTAACATTTATATATCTATTGCAACTAATAATAATATATCATCTTAGCTTAATCAAGTAATTTTTTATCGATATTAATAAATTTATTATTTGTAGAAACTTGGATACCATCTTCCATGCCCTTAATTTAAATTTTCTGAATTACCATATTCTAATTTTTTACAATAGACTTCTTTCGAAACTCGCTTATGCACAAGGATTTGTAGGAGACACTTCACCTCGAACCGCAATGTACTCAAATGTACGTGAGGAGCAGAGTACCGGTATCACGCACAAATTACCAGCAAAAGTAGAGTTTCGAAAGAAGTCTAATGGAATGAGAGGTATAGCTAAATGCCTATTAGAGAGGAGTCTCTTTAGCGGCAACGAACTGATACCAGTTCTCGAAATTAATTTATGTTGGCAATTTGTGCGTGATACCGGTACTCTGCTCCTCACGTACATTTGAGTACACTGCGGTTCGAGGTGAAGTGTCTCCTACAAATTCCTTAACCAAAATTAATTTCGAAAACTGGTATCAGTACTATTCTGGTTAGGTATAATTAAAAAATATTGTTACAATAAGACACATTCTTATTGAATTTAGTATTCACGATATTTTATATATTAGGTTCTGTGAACAAAATTTTAATTGTCTAGATTTTGAGTGTTTTTAAGCGAAAATTAATAAGATTTTTGCAGGAATAGTGTACCTATTTCAAAAAAATCTTATAATTTGCAGCTAAAAAGAGTCAAAATCTAGACAATTAAAATTTTGTTCACAGAACCTGCTTCGTCGGCTTACGCCTCCTCGCAATGACGCTTGGGTTGCATTCTCGTCATTGCGAGAAGCTACTTTAGTAGCGACGAAGCAATCCATTTTTTTTTACTTTTATGCTTCGTCGACCTACGGTCTTCCTCGCAATGACGGTGTGTAGCAAAATACCTCCTCGCTAATAGACATCTTATACTTTAACTTTTTTTTTCCGTGAACGCTCACATTCAAGACAATTTTTATCCCAGATTTGCTTTAATTGTCAATAAGTTTATTAATAAAACCATCTATCTTTAAAACAATATCGTTTTTTAGATTTGTTAATAAGTTATTTTTTATCTTACTAGTTAAAAATTCCTGCAATTCTAATTGGATAAGTCTGTGTCTTACAGCTCTTCTACCATAAGAAAAACGCCAAGATTGTAAATTAATTTGACCAGCATAATATGCCAATTCTATCATATCCATTCTTTTTTTGGTACTAATGCAGTAATATAAACGCCTCCATTACCACTCCCTATAAATGGTTTTGTCTGTATTGAGGCAAAACCAAACCCATTAACTGCAATACATGGAACTTTATCAATAACTTCTTTTTCGTTCATAATACTTACATATCTAACTACACCATTATTTAAGGTTGTATTTGATATAAAAGGAATATCACCATTGACATAATTCTCTTAGTTACCAGATAAACACTTTTGAATATAAAAATAAAATTCTATTGTTTGCATAAACTAAATGAAATTAAATTTTTTATTACTATCTTAGCCTGTTCTTCGATTTCACTATTGGTGAATGTAATATCATGTAAATATCCTTCGGGTGAACATTCTAAATATCTATCATAATTAATAGGTTTTTGCGTAAAATTGCGTGGATTTGTTTGCAATGTAATATTATTTAAATGAGATATTATTGTATTCTTAATATCATGTATATTACCATTTTCTTTTAAATTTATCATTATCCCTTTTTTTTTATAAAACCATCTTTTAACCATCCCCATAAAACATTGGAATCTTTTTTATGTGATATTCCCTTTTGTATAATAACAGCTGAACTATGAACGCTAACAGGATAAAAAAGGTCATCTGGTAATTTAATAACGGATTTTAAACTATTATTTTCTAACATTTGTAAACGCCAATCTTTAAAGTTTTTTGAACGGAACATCACCGGACTTGGTATTATAGCAAACAAATATCCACCTTTTTCCATTTTTTCTAATGCAAAATCTATAAACTTATATTCTTTTTCATCCCCTTTTTTCAAAGCAAAAGGAGGGTTCATCAGGATTTTTGAAGCTTTTAAATTTTTCAGTTTATTTGTTGTAAAACAATTTCCTTCTTCTATATTGGCTTTACCATCTCCTCTAAATATCATGTTGACAAGAGCAAGTGCTATTACTTCTGCATCTTGTTCTATACCATAAATACCATTTATTTTGAATAGTTCTAGCTCTTGCTCATCAACTTCACTTTAAACTTTATCAAAAGCAGAAACTAAAAATCCACCAGTTCCACATGCTGGATCAAGAACTTTATCTTTACTATTTATATTCAGAGCTTCAACTGCAAACTTTGTTATGTGTCGCGGAGTTAACACTATACCTATTTCTTTTGCTCCATTGCCATATTTTAAAAATTGTTCATAAAATCTACCTAGAATATCAGTTCCAGAATTCATTGCAGAACGAATATTAACACTATCAAGTTCTTGTATAGTTTCAAGTAATGCCGTTCTAAATTTTATATGGTTGTCGGGTGTAGGTGGTCGTGGAATGGAGATGCAATGTATAAACTCACGCTTGTTTTTACTATGCAATACCTCTTCTGCTCTTGAATTAAGTTCATTTATAATAGAAAAACAATCATTCTCACGATTTATATATCTATCTTTAAGTAATGCCAGTAGAATTGTAGCAACAACTCTTGCTCTTTGATTTTTATTGATTGAACCATTGCGTAATATTTCATTAATCTTGATTGCTTTTTGATAATAAATTTCATCAGCTATTTCGTGTTCTTTTATAAATGGATTATTTGTATCTATTATCTCTCTCGCAAGATCTTTACCTAAGAAACCTGTAGTTTTCCTGCCATTTATTTCAATTTCAGTCCATTCTCCATTAAGAAAATAGTAATTTTTGACAATATAACTATTATTCTCGTCTCCTACAACAACACTAAAGAGAGGAGCAAGAATTTTTGTTTTATTAAGTAATCTACAATAATCCTTACATTCTCTAATTGCTTGATCTATTTGCTTGTGTTGAGGTTTTGCTTCAATAATCCAAAATATATTGGTCTTTACAACAATAATATTTTCTGGCTTAATGGTTTTGAGATGTTCCTTTATAAGGTTATTTAAACATTCTCCTTGTGTATATACTTCACCATCTGTGTAACGATTTGGATTTTTTACATTCCATCCTAATTCTTTAAGAGAATTTTCGATGAATACATAAGCTCTAAATTCACTGTTTTTTAACATAAATTCTTATTTATTTAATACATCTAGGAAGCTTTTAATATTATACCTTTTTATTTTGTAGAGCTTTACTGGCTATATCGAAGTCACTAAAGGGTAGTTTTTCATTACCGATTATCTGATAATTTTCGTGACCTTTGCCGGCAATCAGTAAAATATCATCTTTTTGTAAATTATGTATCGTCTCAGTAATTACTATCTTTCTATTTTTTTATTTCTATAAATCTATTAGTGATCGTTATAATACCGTGTATAATTTGCTGTCGTATCGATTTTGGGTCTTCGTTTCTCGGATTATCGTCAGTACCTAATAATAATTTCATCAGCAATTTTTGCCGCAACTTCCCCCATTAATGGTCTCTTACTGCTATCTCTATCACCCCCACAGCCGAAAATTACTTTTAATAATCCCTTATCTGATTTTATTTTTTTTAGCTCTAGCAAACTTTTTTCTAAGGCATCTGGGGTATGAGCATAATCAATAAAAATATTACTATTACCTACTCTCTCTAAACGTCCTTTAACTGCCTTAATTTGCGGTAACTTCAATATAACTTGTTCAAAAGGAAAACCAGTCAAATGCACCATCATAACGGCAATCAGTAAGTTGGTAGCTTGGAAACTACCAACTATATCAGTAGTAAAATTATATTTTTGCCCTTTATAGGTACAAATTGTGCGGTCTATAATATTCAGATCACCATTTACACCAACGGTTAAAAACTTTATATTACGTTGTTGTAAATAATGTTTGATATAATCTAATTGTGCTATTTCTGAGTTTGATACAGCAACTCCTGTTGGCAATAAATTATCTGTAAAAAATTTTAGTTTAGCTAATAGATAATTATCCATATTTTGATGATAGTCAAGATGATCTTGGCTAAAACTAGTAAAGCAAGCAGCATTTACTTTTATACCATGCAATCTTTGTTGATCTAATCCATGACTAGAAGCCTCAAAAGCTACGTATCTTGTGCTATTTTCAGCTAGCTTATGTAAAATATGTCTAAAAGTTACATAGTCGAAAGTAGTAAGAGCCGGGGATTTGTCTAAAATTTCTTGGATACTTAAATCCAAACCACTGCACATTCTCGCCAATAGAAACCAATAGAACAGCTGGAGGCCCCTAGTAATGTGTATATTTTGCCTGCAATAAGACATACCGAGGTTTTACCGTTAGTACCAGTAGCAGCTACCATACATTGTGGTAATGTGGGTAGAGAATATCAGCAGCTTGGCTCAGGCCAACCGGGCATCACTTACAAGATTTACATGTACGTTATTGGCGATAATGTTAGGGTTGTTTAAACTCTCAGCATCATCTGAATAATGAATTTCACCATTTATTTATTACATCATCAATAAATTTACTACCTCAGAGCTGCTCCTTTATAGAAAAAGAATATGTCACCAGCTTTAGCTAGTCTAGAATCAAAGATAAACTTGAGAGTTCATCTGAGAGATAATTTTGTTGTCAATAGTTTTTGCATTATATATAGCCTAATTAATATTAAATGGTATATAAATGTGTTTATCACGTATGGTAACCTATGTAAAGAGTTAGTATGGATAACCTGATACCAGTTCTCGAAATTAATTTATGTTGGTAATTTGTGCGTCGATCCGGTACTCGCATCCTCACGTACATCATCGTCCTCTGCGGTGCTGCGTTCCGGTCTCCTACAAATTCCTCAACCTAAATTAATTTCGGGGAAATGGTATGATAAGGGAACGTAAAAACTAATCGGGTTAGCTATAGATAATTTTTGACAAAAATTTTACGGTCTCTCATGAAAAAGAAAGATTTATCAATTTTAATAGGTAGTAGTCTAGATCATTTCGATACGAATATTTATAGCTTTCTTGCTCCAATTTTATCAATAGTCTTTTTTCCCAAAGATGACCCTATAGTTGCTTTGATCTTAACCTATGGCGTGTTAGCAACTTCAATAATTACCAGACCAATTGGTTCAATAATTTTTAGTATAATTGTAAAAAAACGAGGGGCAACTTTGGCTTTATCCTATTCATTAATAGGGGTTGCTATTACCACTATGTTAATAGGAGTTATACCAACTTATCAAATGATTGGCTGGTTTTCACCATTGATGCTGCTCATTATTCGAATAATGTTAGCAATTTTTAGCGAAGGAGAACATTGTATTGCCAAAATTTTAAAATTGTAGAAAATAAGACGCAGATTCAAGGGGTGAAAGCATCTTGCTTATATGAACTATCAACAATGTTTGGGATTTGTCAGTGCAATTCTAATTAGTTCTAGTCACCATGAATATTGGCGTTTATGTTTTATATTAGGAGGTAGTACAGGGATTGTAGGGGTTTATCTTAGACGTTATTCCAATATATCTCAAAGAGCAATAGAACAAAAATCCTACACACAAAAGTGATATTAACAATAAGTACAATATTCGCGTATATCTATAATAAGTGGTTTTTTTCCCATAGACATAATATGTCATACCGTTTGTAGTGATGAATAGTTTTGTCCCTCTTATCACCTCTATATCTTTGGAAGCGATGATGAGTGTTAATACTCTTTTATTAATCGTAGATGCAGCAATGATTCCATTAACAGGGTATTTTGTTAAGAAATATCGCCGGGGGGATTTTAATGATCGTAAGTACTAGCATTCTATTTATTAGCATAGTACCATTATGGTTATATATGACTGATGCTTCTGTAGGGGTATGTTAATTTGTCCTTTTATGGATTATTACCTTAGGGGTAAACTTTCTTATCCCCACTGAATTTTTGGGCTTAATAGCTTTTTTTTTTTTTCATGGTTCAGATAAATATTATACTGGTTAGTATTGGTGATGCTTTAGGTACTTCAATATTTGGACGCTCTGCTCCTGCAGTGTGATAGCTCTTTGGCATTTTACTGGCTTTTCTATATCTATAGGATTTATATTGCAATGATTATTTTAGCTACTATAGGGGCCGGTGAAGAGTACAACTGTCAAAAGTTAGAAGAGGAAGCCGTTTTAGACAGGAGAATTTAAAAGTTGTATGTGGTTCAACGTCTATTACCCAAAGAAGACCGTAGGTCGACGAAGCAATCCACGAAAAACGATTAAAGATTGCCACGACCACTATTTTGGTCTTGCTAATGACGTCTTGTACTTTTCTGCAATTTTTAAATTGCCATGGGGTTTATGTGTAAGGTAAGTTTATCACAAGAAAATAAAATTATTTTACGCTTTATAAGTTGGTTAAGTTTTTCTTAATCCGATTTAATTAAATTTATTGATAAGATCTAGATGAGTAAACCTAAGTCCGTTTTTTTATCAGAAATTTCAGGAAATATACTAGAATATTACGATTTCACAGTATACTCAGTATTCTCACTAACGATTGGTCGTACGTTTTTTCCTGGGAATTCAAAATTTATACAAATAATGTTTAAATCTCTGTGTATTCGCGGCAGGATTTGTTACTAGACCAATAGGTGGCATATGTTTGGCTATGTTGCAGATAAATATGGGCGTCGCATCTCCTTGATTATTTCTATGCTTGGCATGCTATACCCAAAATTCACTATGGGACTAATTACAATTTCAATTATTAATTAATTAATTACAATTAATTATTACATCATAGGAATTTGTGCACCATTAATATTGATCATAATGCGTCTCCTACAAAGGGTTTTTGCATTAGTGGTGAAGGGCTGGAGCGGCTATTTTTATTCTAAAGCACCATCAAAATCTACGCTCAGGTTTAACGGCTGGTTTAGTACACGGTTCAAATTTGCTGGTACATTAATCGCTATTCTTGTGGGGAATTATTATTGAACAATATTTTCATCATCATGACTTTGCTTGGCGTTTTGCATTTTTATTAGGTGGAGTTCTGGGGTTGGTTGGTTTTTATTTACGTCTTCGTGTATCAGAAACTCCCATTTTTAAAATGTTGGCTGAACAGAAAAAAACTTTAAAGGCTCCTTTTACCAACGTAGTTAGGACAGCTTGGAAAGCAATGTTTTTAACATTTTGTATTGGTGCATTTGCTAGTAGTGTCATATATTTAATAAAAACTTATACCAATGTATATTACTGTGATGTTATGCATTTTGATAATACAACTGCCCTTATTTATTCATTATATGCCAATTTTATAGCAATGATATCTATGCCATTATTTGGTGGGTTAACTGATATTATTGGAAAATTTAAGGTGTTAGTTTTAGTAAGCATAGCGGTCTTAATGCTCATTTTACCTATTCTATTGTTGGATGAGCGAAGCGAAGACTTCAATTTCACTGACCCCCCAAAAAATTTAGCTCGGGTGTTTTTTTTTTTTTTTTTTTTTGTTTTTCTGTCTGTTTGTTCGCTCTCTACCGGGCAAACGGCATATGCGATCTTGATGAAAATTTGGCAGGACCTTTGAAATCTCTGAACTTAGACTTGCTACGTTTTTGGGTACAATCGAAGAAATATTTCTCATGAATATCGTACTTTTACGATTTTTTTCGATTTTTAGTGAGATATTTTCGTGACATTTGGGCCGATTCTGACCAAACGGGTGGGGCTACAACGTTCATATTATACATGGACATTAAAATAATGGTGATGTATTGCTTTCTGAAAGAAAAAGTTGAAAAAGTTACCCAAAATCTATAGAAATAAAGCTTTTAATATAAATTTTTTGATTTTTTGTACGATATTTTCGTGCCATTTGGGCCAATTCTGACCAAACGGGTGGGGCTACAACGTTTATATTATACATGGACATTAAGGTTATGGTGATGTAGTACCTTTTGAAAGAAAAAGTTGAAAAAGCTAGCCAGAATCCATAGAAACAAAGCTTTAAATATAGGTTTTTTACGGTAAATAATACCAATTGACAAGAAACAATAGAAACTTGACAACAATGCACCTACAATGCGTAGGCAGCAAAACAAAGCACTTGCAAAAGTAAAGATATCCCACGCAAACTAAAACCTTTAAAAAGCTCATCCATCAACGCGGAGGGACTTTAGCGTTTTCCTAGTCTATGTCATTACCATCCATGTGGCAACAAATTCTTGCTATAACGATGTTGGGTATTCTTGGTGGGGAAATAGCTGGGACAGCCTATAGTACCATTTTAGTGTTATTTTCTCCTGAACAGAAATTTTCAGGGGTATCTTTTAGTTATAATTTAGGTATTGCCTTGTTTGGCGGAACTTCCCCTCTTATTGCACGTTGGCTTGTTGAAGAAACAGGCTTGTTTTACGCCCCTGCCTTTTATATTATGACTACTTCTATGGTATTTTTAGTTACCATTTATTTTATGAGGAATGAAATAAGACGATTAATTAACACTAATAGCTATAAGAGAAACATTTAAAAATTGCATAAACGTCATGGCGAGGAAGTGTGAGCCGACGAAGCAATCCATAAAAGTGTTTTAAAATGGATTGTTTCGACCACTACATGGTCTCGCAATGACGTATATGCACCTCAAACGTCATTATGAGGAGTCACTTGCAACCCGACGTCATTGCGAGGAGACCATAAGGTCGACGAAGCAATCCAGTTCTAATACCGACAGTGATGGCTCGGGCGCTAAGCGCTCGACTCTGATTCGGGAGGTCCCGGTTCGAATCCCGTCGAGACCGGCAATCCTGACTGAAGGTTTTTCCGAGGTTTTCCTTGGTCGTTAAGGCGAATGCAAGGGATTGAGTCCTTTTAAATAGCCCTCGGACATCCCTTCACAATTTCCTATCCGCACATACCTAGTTCACCTGAAGAGGGGCTAATTGCACACCCTATAACAGGTTTCCCACGATAAAAAATTTAATTTTCCAGTTCTAATCATTTCCGTGGATTGCTTCATCGCCACAAAGTAGCTCTGAGCCATAACGCCTGGGATATCTAAAACATTAATCTAGGTGCCCGTTAGGGCGCCGCAGCCAAGCCGCGGTGCGCTACACACTCAAGCACCTTATACACCAAGCAGAGTTGGGGTGATTTCGAGGTGTTACCCAGCCGTCATGTAACGTGATGTGAACTTGAAAACTATCACAATCGAGGGGATTTAGGTACCTGACAACACATGCCAAATTTTATTGGGGTACGATTATTCCTTCTTGGTGAAAAAATGGCTTGAAACATGCTCAAAATCACTTTAAGGATGTTAGCTATACTGCTACTACTGCTACTACTGCTACTGCTAACATCTAATACGTCGCCCGCGATTCTGACCAGACGGGTGGGACTACAATGTTCATATTTTACATGGACATTAAGGTTATAGAAATATAGTCTCTTTTGAAAAAAAAAGTTGAAAATGTTTGTTGGAAGGCTTCCAAATAAAGGTTTTAAAATAAGCCTTAAACACTTGGCATACAATCAACAAGTAACCATAGTTACTTGACACTTGTTGACGGTATAAGCAGAGTTAGGCGGGAAAGTGCGATACGTAAACAAATAGCGGACATTTAAAATTTTTCTTCTTTGTGTGGAACGAGAAAAGGTGTCATTATACTCTCATAAAACAAATCAGAAACCGTCCCTGGCCTAGGCCCAGATGTGGAAAATTATTTATAATGCAAAAGTGTAGGTCTAAAGTTCCATTTGGCTATAGGACTAGTAAAATTCATACTTACATTACATGTTTGACAAGCCTAGCCAACCCTATGCCAGCACAACATTGTTCTGATATGAACTTGCTCAACTGTTTGTTTACATAATTGCAACAATCAAATCATTTCATACAACTTGTCTTTCGATTGGCCCGTGTTTATGAAGGCACTGCCATCTAGAATAAATATAGAACTTTTTCGAGCTCTTTGCTATACGCAAATCTTTTTAAAGTGTTTGGATTTCGTGATACTCTTTCAACCATATACATCCTCCCACACAGCACACCACGTTTTCAAAACGTTACTTTTTATGTTACAATGTTCCCAGAATGTTAGTTCAAATTATAACATCTATACAACGTACGGAAAATGATATGTTTGTTACAATATTCTTTGGTGTTCAAAAACATTCTCACAACGATGTTGCAACATTTAGTAACTAACATTTCGGTGGATAAAAAACAAACAATATTGACCTTTACTTAGATACATTTTATTGACGTTGCTACAATGTCGTGCCATTTTCCGTTAATGTCTTGGAAAAAACCATGTGGAAACGTTAGAAACTGGCTCATTTCACTTTCAGAGAACGTTACATTTGAAATCTCAACGGTTTTTTGCGGTGTGGGGTAGCTTGTCCTGTCTTGTCTGTGCTCCGCTCATTCGACAATCAGTCGTCGGGAGAGAAAGACGCGTGTTCATGTGGCTGTTGTGTTTAACGTGATGGAGCGCGGCGTCAAAGGGCGGACGGACGGGAAGAGACGGAATGACTTTAAAAAAGGTGTTAAACGGGTCGTTTCGACGCGTCGCGTCGTTACCTTACTCGTGTGTGAGTTTGACGTTTCGGAACCACTGTGGGTTCCATCTTCATCGACTGATTGCTGAAAGTGCGTTTGTTCGTTGCCTCTCTCATTCGTGATCGTGTTTAAATGCTTTGACCAATGCCTGAAGGATTTTAATACCGCTGAGTGAGTGATTGAATTGTGTCAAGCTCATATCTTGGATTACCTATATTTGCTTATACATATATCTATCTATTCCTATACCTTGCAGTTGATTCGTTTTTACCAGCCACGCTCGCGCGTTTGTATCAGCCTTAAATTGATTATGGTCCCATGCTGTTAGGCTATAGGCCTACCATGGCTGCGACTTGAATAAAATGTTAAAATTGTCATAATTTGTGCCAGTGCTGTACGTTTCTTGATCTAGGCCTAAGTTGTGTGAAAAGGTAATATGTTGCTGCACTAGCAAATGATTTCTGAACTGAAATTGAATTATTACTATATGGTTGCCACTATATGATCCCATTTCCAATTATCAATACATGATAATATAATTTAATTTATAATCGGTGTTTCGAAATAATATATACGCACAATCAGTAGTATATCTTTACGTCAATTCAGTGAGTACATACTCGCAGACACCGATTAATCAATAATTCAATTTAATTTTTTTTATCGATAATCAATCGATTATCCAATAATCGAATAATCATCGATAAAAAGATATTTGCAGCAACCATATTATTACATTATTTAAGAAGTGTAAAAGCAACGTTCTAGTAACGTTTCTCCATGTTACTATTTAAATGTTACCACAAAGTTACATGAACATGAGTATAACACCTTACAATGTTGTTACCTGGTCGTTTACACAACATTGTGATACAAGTTGCATGAACGTTATGAGGTTCGTATGCAGCGGGACATTTGGATATTTCATCAATGTTACAATTACTATACCAAACGTTGTGAGGATATATCGAATGTTTAATAGAAAACTTATATTAATGTTGAGGAAACGTTACCGTGCTGTGTGGGCTATATAATTGGCTAGACCAGCAGTCGGTGGTCCACTTCCGGTACAATTAGAAGCCATCTTAAAATGACAGTTTACATGTTAATCAAATGGGAGCGATTTGTGGCCAAATAGTTCTCAAGATTGCCGCCAGGTTGACAGGTAAGCATACTAGCCTTTAACACCAAATGATTACTAAATTCCCTTATGCAATCACTTCGTATTGTTTCTTTTGTTTAATACCATGCCGCACAAGCTAAAACCATATCAAACAATCCAGTAAAATACTTTATTGCATTAAAAAAGCATAAATTAAAACACCAAATCGCCATCTTGAAATGGGCCGGTTGAGTCTTCAATTTGCTACGCTCGCGCCTGTGCGGAGGTATAGGAGACTGCTAATCTAGCCTACTATAGGGGTTTAATAAGTTCAACTCACAACCCATGACGTTTTCCACGATACCGTTCAAGAATACCAATTCCTTCGAAAACGAAAACGACTTCGTTTTCAAATTGCGTTTTCAACTCATCTCCCACGAACTCAAGAATTGGGGTCCAGTCCTTATACCATCGTTATACCATGGTTATACCACCTATACCCAGGATGTACATGAATCCGGGTCTAGATATTTTACATCCTATATTGTTACTGCTAATACCATAGAATTTAAATCAACTTTGATAAAAATATTATATTTTAGCAAATAATTTTGTAATGGAACTTGAAAAAGTAATGAGATCACACACATACACAAAAACTTGTAGAAATACAGCCAAACCTTACACACTCAAAAGGAATGAGATCTAAAAAAGGGCCAAGCTCATCTACCATTCCACATAAACGTACAGTGTCCCATAACAGCATCCTCGAAAAGCTTGGCAAAATAGAATTTGCATGTTATTACGTTTAAATTAATTAGAAAAAAAGAACTTGGATAAACTATTACGTTAAATTAAAAATCGCAAATTCTATTTTGCCAAGCTTTTCGAGGATGCTGTTATGGGACACTGTACGTTTATGTGGAAGGGTAGATGAGCTTGGCCCTTTTTTTTAGATCTCATTCCTTTTGAGTGTGTAAGGTTTGGCTGTATTTCTACAAGTTTTTGTTATGTGTGTTTAGGTTAACTATAACTATGAGGGATTATTAATTATTATGGTACTTTATGAAGGATTAAAAACTCATTTAGATAAGAGAATAGCATTAATGGAAGAAAAAATTGCTGTTATAGATGATTTAAGAATCAACAAGGAGAATCGCCCAACTACAGAACAAATACATTTATTAAATTCTGGAGATGTTTTATATTCACCAATGATAGCTTTAATGCTTCAAGCAAAATCCAATGCTCGAGCAGAACATGGTATAGATTACCAACCGGTATTAATTAAAGATCGAGAAAGTCTGGACAAACTTAAAACTATAATTCAACAAAATCTTCACTCTAAACAACCTTTTCACTATGATCTTATTCTACAAATGCCAAATCCTGAAAACGGAATACGAGCTCATTGTACACCTCTTCAGATAGATTTTGATGGTGACAATATAGAGATTTTTCACATTGATTCAGCAGGAGGTATAAGAAATCTGTTTCCTACCTTATCTATTGCTAAATCAGTTAATGTTGATAGTAAATTATATTATGGTCACATACAAAAAGATCAGTTTAGCTGTGCCACTTTCAGCATTCAAGATTTAAATAGTATGGCAAATGTTGGAACTAAATATCTAAGTAAATCTCTACAACCAATTGAGTACCTAAAAGATAATACACAAAAAATATCAGAACTCCATCCACGTTTTGTTAAAAATGCTCAGAGCAGTGCAGCAATAAGAGAAAATCTTGCTAATGAAGAGAATAAAACAATTATAGTCAGTAAAAACAAAACCCTTGAACAACATGTTGAAGATTATTCAATAACAGTTGCAGTGGCAAAACAAGGTACAGGGAAGGTTATAGAAAAAAACAAAAGCGTGCCATTGATTATAAAGCACTAAAATACCTTAAATCATCCAGGGATGAGCTTGAAAAAATATACCAAAAAGGAGGAGAGGAGTTGGTGCAAGAAGTAATTGCCCAGAGAACAGGAAATATTATTTTTACCCCAAGACCGATACAAGAACTGACAAAGGCTGATAAATATAAGATAATGCAATCGACAAAAGATATCTTAACCAACCATCAAGATATAATATCGTTTAATAAAGAGATGGAAAAATTCATCGATCAATTAACTGTTGACAAAATTGGCAAACAGGCAAATGATCAAGATAAACAACAAATAAGAGAAAGAGTCGAAGCAAAATTAGAAAAAATTATAGCAAAATCATCGGAGAAAGATATTTTTAGGCAAGCACTAGACCTAATGAGACAAAAAGATAGCATCAAAGATATTAGGTGATGTTATACATAGTCAGAAACATGGTAATTGGATGAGCGAAGCGAAGACTTCAATTTCACCGACCCCCCAAAAAATTTAGCTCGGGTGTTTTTTTGTTTTTTTTTTTGTTTTTTTGTTTTTTTTGTTTGTTTTTCTGTCTGTTTGTTCGCTCTCTACCGGGCAAACGGCATATGCGATCTGGATGAAAATTTGACAGGACCTTCGAAATCTCTGAACTTAGACTTGCCACGTTTTTGGGTACAATCGAAGAAATATTTCTCATGAATATCGTACTTTTACGATTTTTGTCGATTTTTTGGGCGATATTTTCGTGCCATTTGGGCCAATTCTGACCAAACGGGTGAAGCTAAAACGTTCATATTATACATGGACATTAAGGTTATGGTGATTTAGTACCTTTTGAAAGAAAAAGTTGAAAAAGTTAGCCAGAATCCATAGAAATAAAGCTTTTAATATAAGTTTTTTACGGTTAATACCAATTGACAAGAAACAAAAGAAACTTGACAACATTCACCTACAATGCGTAGGCAGCAAAACAAAGCACTTGCAAAAGTAAAGATATCCCAAGCAAACTTAAAACTTTAAAAAGCTCATCCATCAACGCGGCGGGACTTATGCGTTTTCCTAGTGATAGCAATAAAGCGACATCACTAATTCGAACCCAACAAGCAAAATATAAGGCAGAATATAGAAATTCAATATAAAGAAATTATTTAAAAAAAAAGTCTTTTGGTAATTTTATTCCGCCTGAATGGCGAAACCTTACCAATAATTATAATAAACGATTAAGTACAACCTCTCGTCAACTTCTGTCTTTGATAGTTTCTCGCCTACAGATTTATCAAAAAGATAAACTATCAGAAGAATTACAAGAAGGATATCACTTTTTCGAAAAAGAGTTAGGAGTTTGTCAAAGACGAGTTAGACAATGTCTCAGAGAATTAAAAATAAGTGGGTTCATTGATTTTACTTTAATTACTACGATCAAATATAACATAAAATGCCACAATATTTTATGTATCAAACTCCTTAAGAAATTTATAAGTTTTCGTAAAGCTAATGATAATTCTTATCACTCTAGTTGTACAAATATTCAATCTAGCCATCAAAAAATTTCAACTCAACAGGAAGAAAAATTTAACCAAAATGGCAAAAAATTTCCCCCACACAATATTATGGATAATAATATATCTATATCTTTATCTAGATATGAAAAAAATGAAAAAAAATATGGACAAAATTGTGGAAAAAGTTTGCCAGAGCTTGAGTCAGCTAAGGAGCAAAACTTTAATTTGCCGTCTGAGGGAACAGTAAGAACAGGTGAACAAAGTTTGTCAGAGAGTGAGTCAACTGAGGAGCAAAAATTTAGTTTGCTGCCTGAGGTAATGGTAAGCTCAGTAAGTGAAACGTCACCCTGCAATTCCACAGACTGCAATTCCGGCGATGCAGCTCTAACTGATGACGAGTCAGACTCAGATTCCGATTCAACAGGTGGAGCTTCAGGAAATAATGGGGTTGAGCAGGAGCCAAGTAGGGAGTTATCAATTTGGATTAGCAATCTTGCCAACAAGGCTAAAAGCTTGTATGCATCTAAGAAGCTAGAGGAGTTTCACCCATTGACCAAAGAAGATGGGGCTTTGTTAAGAATGAGAACAGGTACTAACTACGAGTTGAGTTGCATTAACAAACTGTTAATTCACCTTAGCAAGAAATATCCTGATCGTCGCTTTCCTCACAAGCAAGGAGTACTGAATTATATGAAAATAGCTTTATTTATGAATTTGAAATGAATTTATGAACTGCGTCAACCAACTTTGGTAAATAACGATAATTTTAACTTCATGGACGATGCTACCAGAGCAAGAGAAGCCCGTTTGAGAGTGGTAGAAGCAAATAAGGACACTTCGAAACTAGGGCAGTTGAAACGGAAGATTGTTGGAGCTTTTGAGCCTGATACTGCTGATGAATTGCTGATTAATTGTCGTTTTTTTGGAGTATATGACGATGAATACCAGATTGATTTAGCAGATATATCTTTGTCAGAAACTGATAAAGAGAAATTGTTTAATCAAGTGCAAGCAGTGTATGGCAAACAGGTTAATCTATTGCATATTATTAGCAAAAACACCACTGCCACTAGCAAGAAATCAGCCTCGGTTTATTCAGGGCTAAGTCATCTATATCCAAAGTCAGTATGGTATAAAATAAGGGAATATTTGTTAAAGTTATGCGGTGAACTTATTGATCAAGTCTGGTTTAGCAAATTAGAAGCAATTGAAGAAGATGTGATCAGCAAGAAGATCACCCTTAAACCATCCAGTGCCTTTATTGGGGCTTGAATTAAGAATAATTACTGGAGAGATTTAAGAGAGGCTTGCAGCAGCCAGAATTTTACTTTTGAGATTAGCGATGCTGATAGAGTGGTGGCGGTATAAAATATAGCAAATAGAACAAAAGACTAATTGCATTAGCAAGAAAAAAGAATGATTACAAAGAGTTTAATAATAATTAATTAGTTACTGAAGGTTGAAAGGTACATACAAATCACATATGAAATTGTAAGAGTTTAGAAAATATGAGAGTAATGCGGCTTACAAGAATAGGACATTACGTGGCTAACGTAACGTCCCACCTTAAATTGGTTGTTTTTAACCAATTTTTGACACTTTTTTACATTTTTTGGCAAAAATTGCTGACTAAAATCACCCGGGGGGTACCCGCGTCGCAAAATGGGGTATAGGGGGCGTTTCGCATAAATTTTTTTTAAGGTAATTAATCTGTTGTTATTAAAAATTTTCACTTTTTTAGTTTTTATTTTACAAGGATTAGCATTTTTATATTGCTTGAATAAAAAATTTAATAATAATATTAAAAAAATAGAAAATAAGCTATTGACAACAATTATTAGTTGTAATTGGATGAGCGTAGCGAGCGTAGCTAGCGAAGCGAAGATTCCATTTCACTACACTGGAGAAAAAAATCCGGAATGTTTTTTTTTTTTCTTCTTTCTTTTTTTTTTCTTTTTTTCTGTTTGTCCACACGATTCCGGCTAAACCGATAATCCGATTGCGATGAAATTTCATGGAGGCCTTCGAAATCTCTGAACTTAGAACTGCCACGTTTTTGAGCGCAATCGGAAAATTTTTTCTTATGAAAATCGCAATTTTACGATTTTTTTCAATTTTTAAAAAATTTCTTCGACTTATAACACCTACATGCTTTATCCGATTTTAATGATTTTTGCACAGAACCTTTATTTTATGAATTTAGATATTTTTGTGAAATTTGAGCGCAATTGAAAAAATATTTATCATAAAAATCGAAATTTTACAGGTTTTTTCTTTTTTTAAACAACTCTTTGACTTATAACACCTACATGCTTTATCCGATCGTAATCATTTTTTTGCAGAACCTTCATTTTATGAATTAATATATTTGTGTAAAATTTGAGCGCAATCGAGAAATTATTTCTTATGAAAATCGCAATTTTACGATTTTTTTAACAATTACGATTAATTTAAAAAAAAATAAAAAAAATAAGTTAATTTTTCATTTAATTTAATTTAATTTAAAAAAAAATTTCAACTAAGTAATGATTTTGCCACAGAACAACAGAAAATTCGCATAACACATGGCAGCACAATGCACCAATTACGCTCATCCAACAACGCGGCGGGACTTAAGCGTTTTCCTAGTACTATGCAAAACATAAGAGGAATTTTAGTGAATCAACTGGCAAAAAACCTGGAAATCAGCTATAATAGAGGGAATTACAAGGAATGTTTAAAGATGTCTATATGATTAAAAATTATGGTTTGTTTGAAAAATATTTAGCAAAGATATCATCTAGTACCATCAGTAAGTTTGGCTCAATAGAGGATATTTCTAATTTTCTATTATATCTTTGTGAGCATGGTAACATTATTATTGCAGCTAAAAAGGCTGGTTGTATTTCACCACTTAGATTACACCGGATTATTAATGGCGATAAATATTTAGGCAAATGCGTCAATTTAGCTTTAGCCATTGCGGTAGATCGAGCAGAAGGAGTGTTATATGATAGGGCTATTAACGGTTATGAGGAAGTGACTTATAACAAAGATAATCAGGCAATTGCTACTAAAAAAAAATTGCTCTAAGTCGTTGCTGGAATATCTTAAAGCTAATTCTCAGTAATATCAAATAAGAAAGCATGAAGGTAGTAGTTTTGGGAAAAGTAGTAGTGGAACAGAGCAAAAGGTACAAGCCCAAGAAATGGCAAAGATGATTGATATAACTAATTTTGAAATAGAGTCTTATGGAGCAGATAGTTTAATGTGATGGAAACTACTAGTAAAACCAACAAAGAGCTAGCTAACTCTAGCAGCATTAAATTTCCGGTGGAATGGTCACCATATCCATTCCAGTTACCTTTGTGGAGGTATTTGTATTCTGGTGGTAAGAAAGCTATAGCCATTTGGCATAGAAGGGCTGGTAAGGATATTATGGGTATTAATTGGATCACTGCTAGTGCTATTCGTGTGATGATCTCAGTTGTAACTTGAATATTGCCGCCCAGCCTCTACTTGTTAGCGAGTTTGGGTTTGTTATGTTGGCAATGCGCACGGCGCAATGCATCTTGGGACTAGTGAGACTGACTAGCAATGGAGGCTAAGACTAGACCTGTGGCGTGCTTATAACTTGTACTGTTCTGCATCTTATTTAATAAAGAACTCATTACTACATAACCAGTGTGTTACAATATTATTACATGGGTAATATTACATGGTGTCAGAAGTGCCAGAAGTGCCAGAAGTGTCAGAATAAGTGTCAGAAGTGATGCAAGATTGTAAACTGTAAGTACGCGCAGACGCAGGCAGGGCAAGTCAGGGCCTAGGCTAGCTAGGCGAAGCCTAGAACTAGGGCCTAAAACGACAGCGTCTTGAAGCTGGGTAAGAGGGCCAAACGCTCTACCAGCAATTCAAATCGTGAAAACAAAGCCGTCGAAGATGGCACAAGCCAGGAAAGCCCCTGGAGAGCTGGAATTCAGTGGAAACATAGCTGAAAACTGGAAGCTATGGCGCCAGAAGCTAGAAATATATATGCGTGCAACAAAGGCATATAAGGAACCGGAAGAAGACCAGGTTGCCATTTTATTAAATTTCGTGGGGGACGAAGGACTAAAAGTTTTCAACACTTTTAATTTATCCAGTGATGATCGCAAGAAAATCAAGCCAGTAATAGATACTTTTGAGGCTTATTGTGCACCAAGGAAAAACCTGATTTATGAACAATCAAAGTTTTTTACCTGTAACCAAAATGATGGTGAACCCTTTGATCATTTTCTGACCAGACTAAAACATCTAGCAAGCTCATGTGAGCTAGGCGAACAGACAGATCAACTTATAACTCTTAGAATTGTTCTGGGAATAGCTGACAAGACACTCAAGGAGAGGCTACTGAGGATCAATAACCTCAAACTCGAGAAAGCAGCGGATTACTGCAGAGCGGCAGAGGACAGCAAGAGACAAGCTACACTCTTAGAAGAAAAATATCCTGTGGAAGCTTTCAAGAAGATGTCGACAACCCGGGGGAGTGACCACAATAAAGGAGATCGAAACAGCCAGTCTGGGTCTACAGCGAAACCAACGACAGACAAGCAGATGGCACGAGCAGGCAAGACATACGACTGCAAGAAATGTGGCTACAACCATGCTCCACGAAGTTGTCCGGCCTATGGAAAAACGTGTATGAAGTGCAAGAAACTGGGACACTTTGCCAAGGTGTGTCCAACCCGAGAGGTAGCAGAGTACACAGTGAGTAGGCCTAATGAGGGGTCCAGTGACAACACCAAGGACCAAGGGCTCTATGTGGATTGTATCAGGTATGAAATTAAATCTGTAGGGGCATTAGATGCTTCACCTAAGGAATGGATTGAAACCATTATTGTAGAAGGACAGCAAATGAAACTCAAAATAGACACTGGGGCAGAGATAAGTGTTATCTCAAGTGAACATTTTTTGAAGAAAAAGTTTTCAAACCCTGTTCTTAAAACAAATGCAGTGTTAGTAGCATTTGGGGAGAACACAATAATTCCAAAGGGTAAAGTTAGGTTAACTTGCTTGGGTAGGAATGATAGACAGGAAACTATTGAGTTCATGTTAGCAGATGTAAAATGCAAACCCCTTCTGAGTCTAGATGCTAGTGTGAGGTTAGGACTAATTCAAAAGGTTGCTGTTACTGAAGTAATGGAGCAGACCGAATTAGGCCTAGGCTTGAACACTAAAGAAAAAGTTTTGCAGGAGTACAAAGATGTATTCAGTGGGCTAGGGTGTATGCCTGGGAAGTATAGCATTACTTTAAGACCAGATAATGTACCTGTAGTACATCCAAGTAGGCGAGTGCCTTCAGCTCTAAAAGATAAACTCAAAGAAACATTAGATTGTTTAGAAACACAGGGTGTTATTGAGAAAGTGGAAAAACCCACTGATTGGGTGAATAATCTAGTGATTATTGAAAAGCCAAATGGGTCGCTGCGCCTGTGCCTTGACTCACTTGACTTAAACAAAGCTATAAAAAGAGAGCAGTACCCAATTCCTTATCATAGTGATATACTGACTGAACTAAGTGGCATGGAATGGTTCACTATTGTCGATATGAAGGATGGTTTCTTTCAGGTATTGTTGGATGAACAAAGTTCTGAGCTGTGCACCTTTAATAGTTCCTTTGGTAGGTACAAATTTAACAGGATGCCGTTTGGTATCAGCTCAGCACCTGAGGTATTTCAACGAAAAAACTTTCAAAACTTTGGTGACATAAAAGGTGTTCAGATTGTCCATGACGACATAATAGTGTCAGATAAAACAAAGGTAGAGCATGATAGGGCTCTGAAAGAGTTGTTAGAAAGAGCTAGAAAATTGAACATTAAATTCAATCCAGATAAATTTCAATTTCAAATCAAAGAGGTTAGGTACATGGGTCATGTAGTGTCAGCCAAAGGGCTAAGAGCTGATGAGGATCGCGTTAAGGCAATCAAGTCAATGCCATCTCCTACTAATGTTACGGAGCTACGTAGATTCCTAGGTATGCTTAATTACCTAAGTCAATTTGTTCCAAACATGTACACCATTACTGAACCAATGAGAGCATTATTAAAACATGACACTCACTGGGAGTGGAATCACGAACAGATTAAGGCAGAGCAGGAAATCAAAGACAAACTTAGCTCAGCACCAGTTTTAGCATACTTTGACAATACCAAAGAGCTAACCATGCAGGTAGATGCATCCAAATGTGGCCTAGGAGCATGTCTCATGCAACAGGGTAAGCCAATAGCTTATGCTTCTAGAAGTATGACTGAAACAGAGCAACGGTATGCTCAAATAGAGAAAGAACTGTTATGTATAGTGTATGGAACTGAGAAATTTCACTACTACATTTATGGACGTAAAACAACAGTTCAAACTGACCACAAACCATTGGTGACAATTGTGACCAAAAATGTAAACAAAGTTAGTCCAAGACTTCAGAGACTTCAACATAAACTCCTTAAGTATGATCTAGATTTAGTGCATGTACCAGGTAAAGAGATGCATGTTGCGGATACTCTGTCTAGGGCTTACTTGTCTGAATCGGGTATAGATGATCCTGAATTGTCAATAAACGTACATAGTGTGTCACAGCACCTTCCAATGTCAAATGACAAAAGAAGAGTGTTCAGAGAAGCCACTCTAAATGATTCTGTTTGTCAGACCCTGTTAGGCCTGCATAATGAAGGTTGGCCTAATGAAAAACATAAGGTCCCAAGTAATGTAAAATACTACTGGGATATGCGGTATGATTTATCCTTTGAAGACGGTTTAGTTTTTGTGGGCGACCGATTGTTGGTACCACCACAGCTTAGAAAGAGTATGCTTGATCTTATTCATGAAGGGCATATGGGGATTAATAAAACTAAAAACAGAGCACGACAGGTCCTGTTCTGGCCTAGTATGACCAAGGATATAGAGAAAGTTGTCCGAACCTGTAGTGCATGTGAAAAATATCAGAAGAGAAATTGTAAAGAGCCTTTACAACCTCATCCTATCCCGTATCGTCCATGGGAAAAACTAGCAGCAGACTTGTTAGATTTTCAAGGGAAGTCTTTTCTAGTAATTAAGGATTATTATTCCAAGTGGATAGAATTGATTCAGGTGTCTAATAAAACAGCGCGAGAACTCATCAATAAGTTCAAATCGGTGTTCTCACGCTATGGTATATGTGACCTGTTGGTATCAGATAATATGCCGTTTGATAGCGAAGAGTTTAAAAATTTTGCTAAGGAATACAGTTTTGAAACTGTAACCTCAAGTCCAAGGTATCCTAAATCAAATGGTATGGCTGAAAATGGTGTGAAATTGGCGAAAAATATGTTGAAGAAAGCAGACCATTTGGGTACTGATGTTTATCTCTTATTACTAGAGTATAGAACTACACCAATAACGGGCACAACATTTTCTCCATCGCAGTTACTCATGGGTAGACAACTTAAAACTAAAATACCTACCATCTCTAAACTGTTGCAACCGGCAACACAGGTTAATGTCAGGGAAACACTCCAAACTTTACAGGATACACAAAAGTATTTCCATGACAAACAGGCTAGACCCTTGCCTGAATTGACAAAAGACCAACCTATTCTCATTAGGAATGATAAAGTCTGGGAACCGGCTATAGTAGTGTCAAGGCATGACACACCTCGATCATACTTGGTAAAGAGAGAGGATGGATCTGTTTTGAGGCGAAACAGACGCGATTTAATGCCATCCAGCAACCAGTTCAGACCAAAGACTGAACTAGTTCCAGATGAGGTAGAGGTAGAATCAAAAGAGGGTGTAGGAGATGAGAGTATTACGTTGGGAATGCAAGCGGAAGTGAATAGATCTGAACCTCGTGTAAGTGGCAGAGTAAGAAAGGTACCAGAAAGGTTTAAGGATTATGTCATGAAGTAACTTTGCTTGTAAAGCCTAAATAGGTTTACACTATTATCTACACTTTTACTATATGGTATAAAAATTTGTTTAAGAGTTTGTAGAATTAATTAAGTAAAACAAACTTTCATTATTGTATTTTGTGTGTAAATCATAAATTGTTGTCATATGTAACAAAACTTGTATTTTGATTATTTGTGTGATTATGTGTGTGATTATCTGTCACAACTGTATTTGAGAGACATAACATCCTAACTTGTAATTGTATTGTTTAAAGTAACCTTGTTAACAGTAATCTCATTTGTAACTTTAATTGTCTAAAAGTAATCTATCAAACAAGTTAAAGAAAGGGACGTCACTTGACTTAAGGGGGAAGATGTGATGATCTCAGTTGTAACTTGAATATTGCCGCCCAGCCTCTACTTGTTAGCGAGTCGGGTTTGTTATGTTGGCAATGCGCACGGCGCAATGCATCTTGGGACTAGTGAGACTGACTAGCAATGGAGGCTAAGACTAGACCTGTGGCGTGATTATAACTTGTACTGTTCTGCATCTTATTTAATAAAGAACTCATTACTACATAACCAGTGTGTTACAATATTATTACATGGGTAATATTACAATTCGGGAAGTTGGCATTTACTGGTATGTGTACCCCATCTATAATCAAGCAAAAATGAGCATATGGGATGGTATGACATTATCGGGGCGTCCTTATATGTCATTTATCCCCAAAGCTATTATTGCTCGTAGTCAGCAATATAAGCAACGGATATTATTTAAAATGGTTCAGTGATTCAATTTGTTGGTAGTGATCGTTATGCTACTATTAGGGGCAGTGGTATTAAGGGAGCAGTTATCTCAGAATATTCTTACCATGATCCACGAGCTATGAGCTGCGTTATAGAGCCGATGGTAATTCCTAATTCGTAATAATGGCTGGTTGCATTATTTGTATACTCCTTCTGATAATCCAAAATTAACACATGGTGAAGAATTATACCAGAAATATCAAGAAAGTCCGGAAGTATTTTGCCAGATTAAAACTATTGAAGATACTACTGATCATGAGGGGCAACCATTAGTCATAAGAGTAAGCTTGATTCTGTCGACATGAGTAACGAAGAGATTCAAAGAGAGTTTTATTGCGATTTTGCTGCCTATCGTTACAAGAGAGCTGATCAAGGCGGTACCTTTGTTGAACAATTACGGCTAGCTGAAAGTCAGGGGCGTATTGGCTTTGTGCCATTTGATGCAAGCTATCAGGTTAATACTTATTGGGATATAGGTATTGTTGATTATACGGTGATTTGGTTTGTTCAAGAGAAACAAGACAGTATAGATATTATCGATTTTTATATGAATAGGGGTAAAGATTTAGAGTTTTACCTTAATCATTTAAGAACTAGACCCTATCAATATGGGCGTAATGTTTTGCCGCATGATATGAGTCGAAGACAAATGCCGACTTTGGATACTCGGTTACAACAAGCTAATGAGATAGCCGAAAAAGTAGGCTTCCCACCTTTTGCTATTGGTAGGAAATATTTGCAAGAAGAGATGATAACTAAAGCCAGAAATCTGCTAGGCAAGTGCCGAATAGATGCCGAAAAATGTCAGCGTGTTATTAACGGTCTTTATGAGTTTGATGCCACTAAAAGGGGCGTGCATTGTAGCTCCTCGAGAGCTACTGATATAACTGAGAGTTTTTGTTATTTGGCGATGGATGTTAAAACTGGTAATGAGCAACAGCAATCACAATATATAACATACTAAAATATCGTAAAGTAATGAATGATTATAATGCTTTGGAGAGGTAAAGAGGATGGGTGAAAATAGTGTAAATATAAACAACAATAATATAGGCGAGGTAGTATAATGCCATTTTGGAATAAGCCATGGAAATCAATTAAAAGTTCTATTAACAAGTATGTTCCTGGTGGTAAATATCTTACTGGTGATGATCTAGCAAGGCACAAACGTAACTATAATGAATCACGCGATCGCTATGAGAATTGTGTTAGGGAAGTAAAGAATACTATCAATAATCTATCTCGTGAAATACAACAATCGATGCATGGTTTACGTTCTCTAGAAGAGCAACAATACCAATATGGCAATAGAAGCTATGAGATGGAAAACCAGTTAAATCAGTATGCTAGCCAATATGAGAGTAACTTAAAGAACATAGAAGTACAAAGAGCTAGGCTATCTTCCTCAGCCGGACAACTTAAACAATCTTTTGCAGCATTGCAACAGAAGGCTCCAGCTCTCGAAGCAAGAATGAGTGAAGTGGAACAATTACCAGGTGTTTTCCAAAATCTCTACGACCGAGTAGCCCAGCAAAAAGAAAGTTTGCGATGCTTAACCCAAGAAGAAGCAGGCAGTGCAATTGCCAAACATCAGCAAGATGTTGAATTGTTAAAAAAGCAACGTCAAACAATAGAAGAGAAAATACGTCATTCTATGAATGATATTACCAGGGAAATAAAAATATAAGTAGCGAAAGAGCAGAGCTTGAGCATCAGTTAGGTAACTATCAAGCAAGTCAAGATCGTCTATTGCGAGATACTAGTAATTTTGATCAGGCAAGACATCAATTAATCAACATCATTGAGCAATATAAACAACACAAAAACATAGAAGAACAAATGGGGCTGATTATGCTAACCGGAAATCGCATGTTGAGGAACTACAAAATAAGTTAAGGAGTTATAGTGAATCTGCACAAAAGGATATAAATTACCATGCTCACGATTTATAGAGTGGCGGGCTGGGAAATATCAGACATCAGCCAGCAATACAGGTTTAGTACAGGGATTAGGTCTTAGTCTCGCGACTTACGGACTTGGTGCAGAAATCTCATCAATACTAGGGGGAGGTAGTTCAATTTTTTCTTCTATAGCTGGTGGAATAGGTTCAGTACTACAAGGTCTCTCTCCATTTGTTGGTATTGGTCATTATATGAACACATCAAATTGTTAACTAGGAAAACGCTAAAGTCCCGCCGCGTTGATGGATGAGCTTTTAAAAATGTTTAGTTTGCATGGAATATCTTTACTTTTGCAAGTTCTTTGTTTTGCTGCCTACGCATTGTAGCTGATTGTTGTCAAGTTTCTTTTGTTACCTGTCAATTGGTATTATTTTCCGTAAAAAACTTATATTAAAAGCTTTATTTCTATAGATTTTGGCTAACTATTTAAACTTTTTCTTTTAAAAGGTACTACATCACCATAACCTTAATGTCCATGTGTAATATGAACGTTGTAGCCCCACCAGTTTGGTCAGAATTGGCCCAAATGGCACGAAAATATCGCACAAAAAATCAAAAAACTTATATTAAAAGCTTTATTTCTATGGATTCTGGCTAACTTTTTCAACTTTTTCTTTTAAAAGGTACTACATCACCATAACCTTAATGTCCATGTATAATATGAACGTTGTAGCCCCACCCGTTTGGTCAGAATTAACCCAAATGTCACGAAAATATCGCACTAAAAATCGAAAAAATCGTAAAAGTACGATATTCATGAGAAATATTTCTTCGATTGTACCCAAAAACAATACACCTCTAAGTTCAGAGATTTCGAAGGTCCTGTCAAATTTTCATCAAGATCGGATATGCCGTTTGCCTGGTAGAGAGTTAACAAACAGACAAAAAAAACAAACAAAAAAACAAACAAAGAAAAAAACACCCGAGCTAAATTTTTTGGGGGTCAGTGAAATTGAAGTCTTCGCTTCGCTCATCCAATAAATTGGGAAACATTGACAGAGTTGATCTTGCTAATGACTATCAGTATGATGGTATGTCAGGCAATTTAGAGCAAATGGAAAGATACGGACGATCAGGACTAGAAAAAATGCCGATAGCTGAGCTTGGAGGTTTAAAACAAGCAGTAGAGCATTTTAACATGCGGTCAGTACCTAGATTAAGTGATTTACCGAAATTATCTGAATCTCTGGGTAAGATAGTCTCGCTTCAGGATATTGAAGGGTTAACCCTTGGCTTACCTAGAATGACTGCAGCTAGCGGTAAGAACTATAATTATGAGGTGTTATATGATAATGAGTTTATCAAGAAGCTCAAGAAAGTGTCCAAGAAGCTTGGAGAGCCATATTTAAAGCCAAACTCAACCATACACCCAAACACAACGCGTAATATGGAGACAGCTTATGGCTGATAATGATTTAAATAAAAAGATTGAATATTTTGATAATCTCAAGAGCAAGCTGGAGAAATGGCATCATATATGGGATGAGCTGAAGAAATATGTTTGTCCACAAACTGAGAGTAATAAGGTAATATTTTATTTAACTTCTATTTGGTCAAGGGAGCAATTAGCATCAGGTTTACAAAGCTTGCTGGTAAATCCAGCAATGAACTGGTTTAACCTTACTATAGTCGCTGAAAACGACGAGCAGCAAGAATATTTAACCACCACTGAACGCAACATACTAGCCCAAATGCTAGAAAAAACCCTAATGGATATATTCAATAATCCTGCCTCTAATTTTCATAGTCAAATTCATCAGTTTTTTTTTTTAATTTATCAGCTTTTGGTACCGCGATATTCTATGTTGAAGAAGATATAGAATTAGCACAAACTCTGTTCTTCCGTAATATTAATTTACAGGAATGTTATTTTGAAGAGAACAAGTTTGGCTTTGTTAATACAATGTACCAACTATTTAGTACGCCAATAAAAACTGCATCCGCTAAATGGGCAGAGTTTGCCCCTTTCAAGGAAAGGTTAGCCAGAAATCCTGATGAAATAGTAGAAATATTGCACATAGTTAGCCCGCAAGCTCAAAATCAGAAAAATAAAGGCAGAAGACCAATAGTAACAGCTAGCCCTTCAACATCTAGTTCATCAACACTTGAATATAGCTCAGAATATATCTACCTAGCTGAACAAAAAATTATCAGTCAATCTGGTTATTCTTATTTCCCGTTTTTTGTAACGCGGTGGGTAAAAGAAGAAGGTGAAGTATATGGCTATGCTCCGGCTCATCATGTGCTACCTAATATTAAACTACTCAATAGTTTAAGACAAATTACCCTGAAAGTAGCCCAGAAACAGCTAGACCCACCATTGTTAGTGCCAAAAGACGGATACTACTTTGTTGGGGCAAGAGATGAATGGGTGATACATGAAGATGAAAATGAAACTCTGGAGTGAATGGAGGACCATGTTAAAGATAACAAATGAGTGGACTGTAAATGAAGGCCCTGGTTCAGCGATCCACGGACACAATAACACACACTTAGAATGGCAAATCACAAGTAAAAACACTGTATTTATTAATAACTTATCGAAAGTTAACAGAGAATAACACTAGACCATACGAATGGCCGATGCAGTAAGTAATTTCAGTCTGATGATAAACATTGTTGAAAACAAAGAAACAAAGCGTCCTTTTCAACACCAAAGAAATTGATACAAAAATATTAGGATGGCGGTGAGCAATTAACAATGAAGTTAAAGTGCACAAATAGTACCAGGATGGCTGTGAACAACAAGGCAGTGCAAGTGTTGCATAAACATACTGGGGCCCAAAAAATTAATATTTTTTAAGAAAGGAAACATTGAAACATTTTAAGTTGGAAGTGGGCACAATTTCACTTTTGGGCGTTTGTAATGTCCTCGAGAAGTCTTGATTGTGACCACTCGAACCTTTCCATCGTCGCCATGATGTAGAGCGGTGATTACAGCAAGCTGCCACTGGAGAGGAGATAGGTTGTCTTCCTTCACCAGGACCACTGTGCCTTCTAGAAGATTTGGACTACAACTAGACCACTTCTGTCTTTGTTGCAAAGAGTGTAGATAATCACTTGACCATTTCCTCCAGATGAGCTGCATGGAGTGTTGAAGTTGCTTCCATCTATTCAACGTATGAATTGAGTTGTCAGTAAAGTTGGGTTCTGGTATAGCGGTGATTGCCTCGCCGATTAGAAAATGACCTGGACTAAGATAAGATATATCATAAGGATCATTGTTAAGGGCAATAAGTGGGCGTGAGTTTAAGCAAGCTTCAATATGTGTAAGTAAAGTTACCATTTGTTCAAACGTGAGAGAGTTATTTCCAATTACCCTCTTGAGATGGTATTTCAAGGATTTAACGGCAGCCTCCCATAAACCTCCGAAGTGTGGAGAACGAAGAGGTATGAAAAACCAGTTACAATTATCGACAGAGCTATGGTTTTTCAGAGTATCTTGATGTAACTTCGATTTTAACAACTTGTTAAGGTCAACAAGCTGGTGATTGGCACCAACAAAGTTTGATCCGTTGTCGCTATAAATGTTTGAACATTTACCTCGCCGTGATGTGAATTGTTTTAAAGCAGCAATGAATACCTCGGTAGTCATATCACTGACTAATTCAATGTGGACGGCCTTTGTAGCTAGACACACAAAAATAGCGATGTATGCCTTCAATTTAACTTTGCTACGTGTAGATCCTTGTTTTACGAAAAACGGTCCTGCGTAATCGACTCCTGTGTTTAGAAAGGGGCGAGCTGGTTGTATTCTAGGAGCTGGAAGTTCTCCCATGAGTTGCTGCGTTACAGATGTCTTCAATTAGTAGCACGGCAAACACTGATGCAATGTCGATCTCAGGATACGTCTTATGGATGGTATCCAGTAATGTTGTCGAATTGATGACGTCAACATTTGTGCTGAAGCATGTAACAGTCGTAAGTGTTCATTCATAATGAGCATTTTAGTGAGATGATGCTGTGGTGGCATTATGATTTGATGTTTTGACTCAAATGGCAGTAATGATTTTCGGAGTCTACCTCCTACTCTTAAGATGCCTTCACTATCCAAAAATGGATAGAGATTTTTGATGTTGCTTTTGTTATGAACTTCCTTTGATGCTAACAAAGCTTGGATGTCTGACGCATAAGCTTCACTTTGCGCTATTTTGATGCATACTTTAAGTGAGTTTTGCAGCTCTGCGGCAGATGGTACGGAGTAGTTTCTCTCCGCAGATGGCTTGCGAGCGTTGTAGCAAAAACGAAGACAGTGTGCCGTTACACGTTGTAGTTTGATTAGTTTTGAGAACTTGCAGATAATGCCATCTTCTTGCTTGGTGGCAGTGAGTGTGGTAACAGTAGCCTTTTGTTCCGGCATGTCTTTAATTGAAATTGACTGCACTTTGGAAACTGTCCACAATAATGAATCTAGTGACAACCATTGTGGACCGTGCCACCATAAGTCACAAGTGGCAAGAGTTTCTGCAGAAGTTCCTCTTGATATAAGGTCTGCTGGATTTTGTGCTGATGCGACGTGTTGCCATTTTGCATTTGCAGTGAGTTCTTGTATTTCTGTGACTCTGTTTGCAATGAATGTTTTCCATTTGTGTGGATGAGCCTTGATCCATGCAAGAACTATTGTAGAGTCTGTCCAGAGAAAACTAGAACCAATGTCAAGACGTAGAGATTCCACTGTCTTTTTGAACAATTTGGCGAGTAGAAGTGCACCGCATAATTCCAAGCGTGGAATCGAAATTCTTTTCAAAGGTGCGACCTTTGACTTAGAGCAAAGTAAATGGTTAACAGTTTGACCTTCTGTGTTAGTGGATCGGAGATATATGCAAGCTCCGAAAGCCCTTTCGGAAGCATCTGAGAATCCGTGAAGTTGAATGTCAGAAATGATTCCTGTGACTAGAACTAGTCGTTGAACCTTTATGGTGCTTATGGTAGCAAGTTGATTGTAGATACTCTTCCAATGATTATTCAGGGGGTTGGGTAAAAGATCATCCCAGTCTAGCTTTTCTAGCCAAAGGTGCTGTAGAAATATGTTGTAGTTAATGACAATGGGACTTATTAATCCCAGTGGATCGAAAATAGTAGATACGATCGATAGCACTTTACGTTTGGTAGAGTTAGTAGCTTGCTGTGGCTGAGGAGTCGAAGAATCGATCATTATCTGAAAGTGATTAGAAGCAGGGTGCCATAGCAAGCCTAGAGTTTTCACAGACTCATCTTGTTCCAACTGGAGTGGAAGATTAGTTTCACGATCTTCTTCTGGAACAGCCTCCAAAAGAGCCGAATGGTTTGAACACCACTTACGTAGTGGGAACCCTCCACTAGAAAGCAGAGATCGCAAATCTTGCTGGAGTTGTAGAGCATCTTCCAGATTATCTGAACCTGATAGACAGTCGTCTACGTAGAAATCGTTTTTTAAAACAAAAGATGCGCTGGGATATCTTTCAGCTTCCAGGTCTGCTAAGTGATGTAGGCATCGTGTAGCTAGAAATGGTGCTGTTTTTGTGCCGTATGTTACTGTAGTTAGTTGGTATTCCTGAACAGGTTCATCCATGGATTCTCTCCATAACATGCGTTGTAAGTTACAATCGCTAGGATGCATTCGTATTTGTCTATACATCTTAGCAATGTCGGCAGTGAATGCTATTAGATGTGTTCTGAACTGTAAGATAATTGAGCATATATCGTCTTGTATTGTGGGACCGAGTTGCAATAAATCGTTTATTGACTGTCCAGTGCTGGATTTTGCTGACCCATCGAAAACAACACGTATGTGAGTAGTAGTAGTAGATTCCTTGAATACTGCATGATGTGGCAGGTAGTAGCACTTATCAGATGTGTCGACAGCGTTGTCGACTCGTTGCATGTGTCCAAGTTCACGATATGCTCGTAGAAAAGAATTGTATTCTTCTCTGGCATTGATATTCGCCTTAAGACGACGTTCTAACTGCTGCAGTCGTCGCAGCGCTTGGAATCTGGAATCACCTAGTTCACTCCTGTTTTTCTTAAGCGGGAGACGAACAATGAATTTCCCATCGGAGTTACGGGTTGTATTGTTTAAGAAATGTGTTTCACATTCTTTTTCTTCTTTAGTGGCGATAAGTTTTGGGATTTCTTCTATTTTCCAAAAGCGCTTGAGTTGATGATCAATGGTTTCATTACTAATGAATAAACTGTGTGTGGGAAACCCTGGACGAGATAGTGAATTCTGTCGGAGAAGATCGTAGTAAAGTTCTGCGCCGATCAGCAGTTCGACTTCACCTGGTTGATCGAATTCGGAATCTGCTAGTTGAATATCACAAGGAATGTTCCAAGTGCTGTAGTCAATCGGAGACGACGGTAGGCTGCCAGTGATTTTTGGCAGAATAAAACAATTCAAATGTGTAATATAATCAGTAACCATAGATTTGACTGATATGTTGACACTGTGCGTAGTTGTCGATGTTGTGTTGTTAACACCTTGTATGGGTGTATGATTGACTTCCTTTTTTAATTGAAGTTTATTAGCTAAGTCAAGTGTGATGAATGATGCTTGGCTTGCTGAATCCAGTAATGCTCGACATTTGATTAAGTTACGAAACTTATCCTGAACGTATACCTGAGCTGTGGCCAATAATACTTGTTGAATAGGCTTTGTCTTGTACGAACAGTAAGTACCTGTATTCGTATTATTTTCCGAGTGATAGTACTAGGATGGCTAGTTTCTTGCACTGAATTATCAGTGTGCTGACGTTGTCGCTGCATCTGACCTTGATGAGTAGACCTATCTGTAGAATCGTGAAGTAACGTGCTGTGCATAGAACCACACTTGCAGTAGCTACGAGCTTTGCATGCATTGGCTTGATGATTGGTAGCAAAACAATTTGCAAAAGCATTTTTAGATTTGATTACATGCCACCTGTCAGACAATGGCAGATTACGAAATGATTTACAATTTTACAAATAATGGTCATTGTTACAATGCAAACACTTATTGGTCTTTGTGGAAACATACGTATGCTTAGACTGGTAAGTATCTTTAGTAGACTTGTTTATTTTAGTTTGAGAATTGTCAGACTTGGACTGAGTAAGCTCGAATGTCTGTGACCTCTTGTCAAGGAAATCGCATAATTCCTTAAGTGAAGGAAACTCTGAGTCTGCATGTTGTGTTGTTTCAAATTCCCGCCTGGTGTGTATGTCTAATCTGCCAAGGGTAAGTTGAATAAGTAAGTGTTCGTGAATTTCAACACTCAGATTGAGAGCCTTTATAGCATTTAGATTGCTTGTTACTTCGTTAACTAATTGGCGAAGATCGTGAGCCGAGTTTGCTCGCACATGTGGCAGATCGAGAAGAGCATTGATGTGTTTCTGAGATATTAATTTTTTGTTTTCATATCTTTTTAGAATCAAGTTCCATGCTATGGTATAGTTAGCAGACGACAAGGACAAATTCTTGATTAAATGAAGTGGATCATTACGTAATGAAGACAACAGATAATGGAATTTGTGAATGTCCGTAAGAGAAGTATTCTCATGTATGAGCGCGACGTAGGTGTCTTTGAATTGTGACCAAAGACTGTAATCACCTGAGAATTGTGGTAAATTTATACCAGGAAGTTTGATCAGATTGTTGTTATGAGTGCTAAGAAGCGACCCGTTGCCAGAACCATGACTTGATGGTGTATCAATAGGTACCATGGGTGGCGTGAGTATGTCATTAGATTTAGCATAAGCCTCAAAGTATAAAGTTTCAAAATCTGTTCTGTAGGTTTCATGATTCGAATCGTCATTTGTGTCTTCTATTTCAAGACGTGATTGTATTTCCTCGAACTGATCCCAAATAGAAATAAGAGTTTCTGACCTAACTTTGATTGCACTCAGATTTGAGTGGTTATTGACATCGTTTATAAACGTGTGTATGCGTGTAAGCCGAGCTTTGATTATTCCACGACGTTTAATTAAATCACTTCTCTCTTGCGCTTGCATGATGGAAGTTATTGAAGATCAATGAAAGTATAGTAATAGGCTATTATGAAGGTACAGCAGATAGCTTATCTGAATTGTGATGATGTTGCCACTGGAAGACACGCGTCCGCCACTGGGTCTTGAAGATGTCCTGATGACGCCGTACTTCAGCTGCTGCTGGGGCCCGTGAGAAGACTCTTGCTACGTCGGTAGGCCTAGACGTTCAAACTGCATTGTGAAGTCGCCAACGAAACGATTACTTGCGAGAGCCGATTAAAGTTTTCCACGTGGAACCATGTTGATTGTATACGGCCCGGATGGGACCAAATTGTTAGGGCAAGAGATGAATGGGTGATACATGAAGATGAAAATGAAACTCTGGAGTGAATGGAGGACCATGTTAAAGATAACAAATGAGTGGACTGTAAATGAAGGCCCTGGTTCAGCGATCCACGGACACAATAACACACACTTTGAATGGCAAATCACAAGTAAAAACACTGTATTTATTAATAACTTATCGAAAGTTAACAGAGAATAACACTAGACCATACGAATGGCCGATGCAGTAAGTAATTTCAGTCTGATGATAAACATTGTTGAAAACAAAGAAACATAGCGTCCTTTTTAACACCAAAGAAATTGATACAAAAATATTAGGATGGCGGTGAGCAATAAACAATGAAGTTAAAGTGCAAAAATAGTACCAGGATGGCTGTGAACAACAAGGCAGTGCAAGTGTTGCATAAACAACTTACTACTATATACTACGCCAGGTAGTGTTAATTTTTACCGTAATGGCATGGCAGACAAAATAATACCACTAACTGGTATGGAAAATATCTTACCTACTGAGATAGAGCAAAATCAATGTCGCGATGCCATATACAAGGCATTCTATATTGATATATTCAGAATGCAAAAGGAAAATAAAGAAATGACTGCTACCGAGGTACAAATTAGGACGGAGGAGCAATATCGTTTAATGTCCCCGATGGTTGGTAGAATCGAGAGTGAGTTGTTAAATTCGTTAATCATGGCAATATATCAAACGCTAATCAAATATAAGAGAGTACCAATCTTAGAGGGTACCAATCTTAGAGGGAGCAACAAACTCGCCCGAGATAGAGATTGAATATGTTTCACCATTATCCAGGGTACAGAAAACATCAGCAATATCTAGTGTTGAGCAAGTATTAGGTTTTTTCCAACGAAGTGGTATCAGTAACTTTTCTCCTGAGATTCTTAATATATTTTCCATATGCAGGGCTGAAATCGCCTTTATGTCACGGTAAGACTATTTTTAGAGAAATCGACCGAGAACATCCTATAGACGTACATCTTGCTGATACGGAAGGTAATAAAGTGGAGCTTCATAATGTATTTCCAGAATATTTTATTATTTCTATACCACTTTTTAACTATATTGTAAAAAAGGAAATGGATGAATGGTTGTATTTTGCTAAACATGCTGAAGTTAGAGATGATTTTAAATCACCTTATATGAAAAAAGTAGCTGAGCGTCTTAGCACCCTAAAAATGACTACTCAAGAACGTATAGATTATAATAAATATATCAATGAATCCTTAAAGCAACGTGATTATATAGTTTCAGCTGAGCAAAAAGGTAGGAAAGAAGGTATTGAAAAAGGTATTAAAGAAAAAGCTATAGTCGTGGCAAAAAAAATGTTGGCTAAAAGAAAACCAATAGATAAAATCATTGAATTTACTGGACTAACCCTTGAAGAAATAGAGAAGTTAAAAGAAGAAGTGGAAACGTTGAAAGAAGAATAAACAGATGAGTAAAGAACTAATTGCTAATAACTATGAAACTAGCTCTAATTCCTCTGATAATGACTGGCTAGCTAACATGCCTGAGGAAATACGCAAAGCTGAATCACTGAGCAAATTCAAGGATGTCTCATCTTTAGCTCAGAGCTATTTGGAAGCAGAGAAGAGATTAAATCAGCGAGTTGCTGTGCCAAAAGATGACAGCTCTGATGAAGAGTGGCATAAATTTTATTGTCGACTTGGACTGCCTGAAGACAAGAAATACACTGATAAACGATCCAAGGAAGATGTGGAGTATTTAACTCGTTATGAGGACATGTTTTACCAAAGCGGATTATCTAAAAGACAAGGTGAAAAACTGCTTAATTCACTATATGGTTTCTCGCAGGATTTACAAAAACAGCAACAAAATGCTATCGAGCAAACATGTCACTCTCACATTGATTGGCTGAAAAACAATTATGGTGAAAGTTTTGACGGTAAAATGACAGTGATGCAGGCAGCCTTGTCTAAGTTTGGTAATAAAGAACTGGCTGAATTAATTGAACAATCAAATTACTCGCCAGCTTTAGTAGATTTATTAGTCCGAGTCGGTGAAACCTTAAAATCCGACTCGTTAGTAACTGGTAAAGAGCTACCTACAATTAATAATCGGGACTGGGCATTAGCAGAGATAGAAAAACTTGAATCTGATCCTGAGTTTGTGGTAAAATTAAGGAGTAAAGACCATACGGGGCATGAGCAAGCTGTTAAACGTAGGGAACAGTTATACAAGATCGCTTATGATAAAAAACAATAGACTTCCTACATAAGTCAATCTTGTTGGTGATTTTGTCGTTGAAACTCGCCTCCGTTTCTCACGTACGTCTATGTACGCTGCGGTACTCGGCTTCGTTTCTGCTAAAAATCCCTCAACTATCTTTGACTTATGCAGGGAAGTCTAATAAAAAATAACGTAACCAACCAATCATTAAAGTTATGATGTAGGTGACAACTCATTTAAGGCTGCAACTTCGCAATAACCTATTATAAAAGAACCACTAATAGCATATATACCCGAAAGGTCGTTAGCTGCATAGCAGACAACAACCATCTTAAGTTTTTCTTGATTCGAGTATAAATGATATCGTGCTTTAAATATTGATAGATTATTGAGGAGGAAAAATGGAACAAATAACAGATGGTCTTAAAGAACAATTTGCCAAAAATATCAGCCAAGCTATTCAACAAGAAGGCTCTAAACTACGAAAATGCGTTTCTAATGGTACGCAGGATACTGAGGTAATTAGCTTTGAGTCAATGAGTACCCATGAGGTGGAGAGTAGAACTAGACACCCAGTTGATCATAATGATTTGCATGGGCATTATGCTGATGATGGAGACCGTGACAGACTAGAACAAATAGAATTTAAAATACCAACTATTTCAAGACGGTTTTTGACTGCTTCTGCCTATCATTGGAACGCCACCATGGACAGGAACGACAAGCTAAACCTATTAACCGACCCTACCTCACATTTTCCTAAAATGGCAGGCTGGGCAATGGGTAGGCAACAAGACCGAGTAATTATTAGTGCTTTTGCCAGTCCTGTTAGAGCAGGACGGACAGGTAACAATGTGATTAATTTCGATGTAGTTAATAATGTGGTGCCAGTAGGAATTACGGTTACTGATACTAATTTTACCTTAAATGCTCAAGCTGCAGTTGCTGCCAACAGAGGTATCATTAACTCGAAAAGAGCCGGGCTAACTGTTGCTAAATTAATAAAAGCTCATCATATCTTAAAAAAACGCTCTTTTGGCATGTATGATAAATTATACTTGCTGTGTTCAAGTAACCAAATCTCAGGCTTACTACGTGACCCGCATATTACCAATTATGACTATAATAACGTTAGAGCTTTGGTAAGTGGTGAAGTTAATAGTTTCTTAGGATTTACCTTTATTACTAGCGAGATGTTGGGTGGTATATTTGATAATAGTGGGGATGCGAACCAATCTAGATATGCTGTTAAGGATTGCTATGCCTTTAATGAAGGAGCTAAAAGATTTAACACGGTTAGTGGTTCTAACAAGAAGGGCATTGAAGAGCTAGTACAATACCACTACGCCAAGGTACTATATTACAGTGAAGCTTTTGGAGCTAGCCGTGATAATGAACAAGCCGTAGTAGTAATTAAATTTTTAGAGAATTACGATCGTAGCAGCCATCATGGTGTATTGTGGCAAGCAGTAGCCAATGAGGATCACAAGAGAGGTGTGCATAGTATAACAATGCCATGGCAGATGTTTGGCAATCAATGTCGGAATATAGATAATACAGAGGATATTAATACTAATGCTCTAGCAGTAATTGCCAACGACAATTTAGCTACTAGGACACGAGGGATTAGCATGAGAAGAGCGGCTACCGATGTTGCTGCTGTTGATGTTGGTGGGGCTGGGGACGATGACTTTGTTGGTGGTCTTGTTGAGAGTGAGCACGAGGATAATGCATAAGTGTAACTACCGTGAAATATGAAATTATCAAGAAGGCAGTAGTACAACTTGGGTCAAATGTTGGTATTAGTAGCATTGGTGGTGGCAGGATATCAAAAGCCGAGGAATTATGTGAGGAGTTTGTTAATCCTGCTATTGAAGATACTGTACTAATGGTTAAATGGTCATTTGACTTACGGAGAGTTGATAAAATTGAAGCTAATAAAGATAATAGAAACAACTTCACCGAAATACCGAATATTAACGATTGCATTAAATGTGCAGTAATAGTGCCATCTAACCTACAATTTTATACGGAGGCAGGTAAAATTTACTTAAAGGGAGGTAAACTTACCTCACTGTTTTACTACAGCAAAAACATTGTTGATAATTTATTAGAGAACGAGGCAACTACTTGGCATCAAGTACCTGCGAGCTTTAAGTTACTGGTGGCTTTGTCGTTAGCCTCACAAGTATCATTTGCTATGTATTCGGACAGTGTGTTTACTGATGGACTAAAGAAACAATATTTGATCAAATTAGAAGAAACAAGAAGAATTTATGGGGTTGATTATAATTTAATTAATTCCGGCGAAGTGTAAATATTCTATGCAACAAGAACAATTTGTTTACTCGCAAAAAAACAACTTCTCAGGTGGTGAGCTAACACCAACCATTGAAGGTAGAACTGAGCTGACACTTTATCAGAATGGCGTTAAGAAGCTGATTAACTTTATGCTACTAGAGAGGGCAATTATATCCAAAAGCCTTCTAGAAGTCAATCGTACAACATTTTTGGGGTAGAAGCTGCCAACATGGTTTTTTTATCTTAATGCAATACTTCTTCATCTACCTGTCAATGTTAGTAAAGTCTACTTTGAGTAGAAGTACCAAAAGGGTACCAAAAACCCAAATCTGGTACCACTTATTAAAATATTTTATTGCTCGTAAAATAAACATGCAAAAAATTTGAAAAAATTCACAAATCGTAATAGATATCTAGGTTTAATAAGTGTAACCTACTTTTGGCCTACGTGTAGTTTCTAGGGCTTTAGTGCCACTTTCAATCAATTTTTGTTGCGTAATTTTTGTACCCAAATTTGTACATCAATATATCTCCTGATTGGAAAGATTTGGGATAGTAATATTTTACCAAAATCTGTCTATGTCTATTTAGAACACGCTTGCCAAATCGGGCCCAGTTTCAACTTACCAATCGACGGTTTTTAATTGTTTACTGAGACAATGCGCAACTAGATTTCTGTCGCACTAATCCCCTGCGGGTGCCGCCAGCATCAACCCGCGGCGCTGATTGGCTCTCGGCCTTGGTCGCCTAGCCTTCCTCCGCGGTCCACTCTACTCAGTCGTAAACGTAAATAATCATTGCCATTAGAAGTGTTTTTTTTTTATGGAAGGGTTCATTGCTGACAGTGGATCTTGTTATAAAAACCAGCTATAGTTATGTGATATACCTGCACTACGTCTACGTGATTTGAAGGTATGTAATCACTTACATCTTAGTCTTATAATACTGTAAGCTCATTGTTTCAAAGTAAGGCCTAATATAAGCAGTGCGCGGAGTAGTGTGTAGTGTTGGTGACAGGAAATGCTCAGCTACGCCGCTAGTAGACAGAGTGGCATATTACGCTTCAAGGTTATTTGGAGACTGTAATTTGACCGCATTTTAACATAATTAAATAATTTTTGTGTGAAGCCTGCCCAGGGTGCAATTCATGCCCCTCTTCAGGTGTCTTAACTAGGTTTGTTGCGGATAGGACAATTGTGAAGGGATGTCCGAGTCCGAGGGCTGTTTAAGAGGACTCGATCCCTTGCATTCGCATTAACGACTGAGGAAAACCTCGGAAAAAACCATCAGTCAGGATTGCCGGTCTCGACGGGATTTGAAACCGGGACCTCGCGAATCAGAGTCGCGCGCTTAACGCTGGAACCAACACTGTCGGTGCATTGTAACAATCAACATCGAACAGAAACATTGGTGTTCTTTCCAGGCCCCCAGAGTTTCTTACACGTAACGTCGTATCGATAACACTAAACCAAGTCCATAAAGTCAGCCTCTTTCAACATTTTTCAGGGCGTGTTCATGATAATTGATAATGCATGTAATTTGAGATTTATGAGTAGTCTTTTCATTTAGGCCTAAACAGTAGATGTTCAATTTAAAACAAATAATTTGTTAATTACTTTACAGCATTATAGATAGTTTTTTCTTTTAGGCTGGTTGAGCTTGTGTTATGACTGCATAGTTGTTTTCTGACAGTTACGTCTTGAGCCCTTGTCTTATCTCTCAGTCGTCGAAAAGTGGCGATTTACAGACACCTTCAGACAAAGAAAAAGGGATATTTGTAAATGCTTTAAAATACAGAGAAAAAGTCAACTATGTGAAATACGTAGTCGCGTTTGCTCGCATAAATAATGCAACATCTAAAGGTTTTCATAATATAATTGGCATATATCGTGTTACTCCAACAAGTACTGCACTCCATTGGCATATTAAGAGATGTCACTACCAAACTATGATATGGAAAACTATCAAGAAACCAGAGGTACTTTTACTGCTGAGGGTTATTTTGTTATTACATTATAAGTTATTTTTAACAACAAGTATGTGCTATAATATTCTCATTTTCCCCCAATAGGAACACCAAAAATATAACCCACGCAAATTTGTGTAGAACATTACTGGGTGCGATATCACCCCTATTCTAATGACCACGGATGCTATTCCAGTTGGATGTGCTGAAGTTATTTCTTGTAGCTACAAAATTGGTTGCTCAACTAATAGGTGTGGGTGTAAAAAAAACAGGGATGCCATGCACTGATGCATGCAAGTGTTTTGAACTAGAACGAGGATGTTCGAATATCAATGCAGGCATGATAAGAATTTGGATCTTTTACATTACATTTACATGCATTACATGCAACCGACACTTATCGAAATAGGATAACAAAAAGTAAATTCTACAATAAATGTAAAATAAAATATATAAATATAATTCAATACTACCCACTATAAATGCTTCGTGAAAATTAACAGAATCGCAGCAAGAGTTTTATTGATTTTTTAAATATATTACACTATAATATACAATACTATTCTTCAAAATTATTTAAAATGTAGTCACATAACTAAATAAATGTAATTCCTATACTGTGGTGAACCTAATTGATGCAACTCTTTCCAGAAATGGACGATTCAGATTGATCGGCGCACGTAATGTGTTGGGTTAAAACGGTTTGTTTGTCTACAACTCACTTCTTGGTATCTCACATCAATTAGTTTTAACACATTCAACTATAATAAAACAGAATGACACAGACTTCATGCAGGTATAATGCACAAAAATGCGAATTATTCTATATTTCAACCAAAGTTAAAATTCGAACCAATACCTAAGACAAGGTATTAATACTCTTAGCGTGAGACTGTCAGGGTATGTCAGGTGGCTGGTTTAGATCTTAATTCTTGATGAGATGAGTGATATCATTATTATTTACTGCATATTTTATAAAAAACATTTAAAAAAAAATGTAAATAGTAAAACAAACAAAAGAGGATTTCTCGATTTCCAAAAGTTGAAGTTTTGAAGGTGAAGGAGCCATTTTTGGTTTCGCTAACATTGTTTTTTGAATTCAGCATGATCGAATTAGTTAAAACAGCATATTAATTGCTTCTACGATAGTAAAACAAAATTTAAAAAATGATTTCTCGATTTCCAAAATTTTGAGTTTTGAACGTGAAGGAGTTATTTTTGGTTTTGCCAACATTGTTTTTTTAATTTAGCATGGTCGAATTAGTTTAAAAAGCATTTTTAATTGCTTCTACTCATTAACAGCATAGACTTCGAATTTTGCAGACTGAATTCCCTATCTATACTGCCATCAGGTGGCATTATGCGTAGACATGGGACACAGTTTGTTCATTTATTCGATAATAATGTACCAAAGAAAATGGCAGCTGTGATGTTTTCAAGGAAATTATCTTACTTGCTAGTTTTCGAATCCCATAATTTACATACTAATTGCTTATTTTTTGTTGGCGGTGAGTTACTACTAACCAATAAAATTATTAAAGATGATGGGCAAGATTTTCATTTTCGCTCTAAGGATTTTTCTTATGTAGTGTTTCAAGGAATTGCTTATATTTCCTTTGGTGATAAGAGACCAATCTTTAAATTCTCCATTGATCCGCAAATTGTCGAGCAATTTTACCAACGTATTGAAGAACAGGCAAGAAAGAGACAGGTAGAATATGGTGAAAGAGCTGAGATAGCTTCCAGCAGTAGCTATGAGCTAGCCAGTAATTTTCCTGGTAAAGATAGGATGTTTATTATTGAGCCATTGAAATGCCACGTTAATTATTTTACTGTGGGGCAAGTAGTGCATAATACCATACAAAAACCTTTTAATGAGGTAATCTATGGGGCGGAATAGACAAAATTAATGATGAGCTGAAAACCCTTTACCAACGAGCAGCGAGTAAATCGTATACTGATCACATCTACCAAGCCCAGCAGGAGAAATTATATTGTACTTCAGTGGTTACTTTTGAAAATCGGTTATGGTGCTTTGGGGTAAACAAAAATATTCATTCAATTTTGGCAAGCTATAAGGGAGATTTAAGTGATTCTAGGATGGCATATAGAACCTTACCAGAGGCTCGTAATCCTTTAACCGCTTTTTCAGCGACTTTCTCTTCTGCAACTTTTGATAATGTCCTATGGTCGGTGCCTTTTGCCGATGAATTATTATTAGGCACTAGTGATGGCATCTATTTAGTCAAAGAAGGAGATCGAGCTAAGGGGGAGTTTGTCAAAATTCATAAAGAGATTGAGCTACCGATATCACCACTGAAACCAGTAGTGATCGGTAAGACCATCTTTTTTGTTGAAGGTAATGGCTGTAAAATCAATAGCTTATATTATTCACAAGAAAAAGGTGGCTTTCAGATATCAGACATCACTGCCTATGCTGAGCATATATTTGCTGGTGGTATTAGACAAATTGTCGGCTGTAATAGTCCCTTTTCAATGATAGTGGCAGTGTTAAAAAATGGTTCTTTTGCCAGTTTCATCTATTCGCACGATTTAAAAATTATGGGCTGGTCACAACATTGGCTGGGTGGTAATGGGCAAGTATAAGGCATCACGCCGATTTATGCTGAGAGTGCCGATATGTTATATTTGCATGTTCGGAGAAGTGATGATACTGGTGTAAGCAGCAAGGAATATCTGGAAGTGCTGCAAACTCGTTATTTTTCCGCTAAGCATTTTGTGACCGATAAAGCCATTTATGTGGATTGTCATGTAAATATTCAACAGCCTGGAGAGAATGCCGCTTATCGGTCAATGATACAAGCAATAAAGGACGATAGTGCTTATGAGTTAAGGGGTGATATCACTAAGCTAGAACATATTGTACAAGCTCAAGCAGAAACTATCTTGAGACTTAAGTTAGATAATGTTGCTGGTTCTTTTAAATACAAAAACAAGCTAGTTGCTAATTATGATGATGAACATAGAACCGAGATAGAAAGATTTTTACAAAAATATTATCAGAATTATTTACCTAAAATTATGAATATTTTGGCGGTATCTTTTGCCTATCATCGAATATTCCCCCGTATTTATGCGGAATTAGACAATTTCTTTTTAAATAATCCTGAAAGCTTTGTGACAATCGAGCAGTTATTATATGACGGTGAACGGCTTGGTGGGGATATCATTGAAGCCATAGAGCTACTGAATGAAATCGATGTACCAGCTATTTTAAGAGATGGCGGTTTGATGGAATATCTGCCTAATAGCGCTTTTTCCTTTCGTCCAACGATTTGTGTTCACATAAAAAAGCTAAATACCGATCTAATCAGGTTAATTGTTGGTACGGTGCAATATATTATGACAACTGCCAAGCAAAATATTGATTCACAGTTTAAAGTAAGTAAAGAAATACAAGAAATGCGATCAGCGGTTAGCCATATCAATAAGAGAATATTGCTATATTATGCCCAGCAGGATAGTGATAAAAAATGCGGACTACTAGTTAATTTAAAAAAGTTTTTTGCCAAAACTGGAGTGGATTTTTACCCAGAATTGCTAAATATTGCCCATCCAGAACTAACTAAATATATATTTGATGAGCAGACTAAACAATTAATTAACCAGCAAATAATAGAGTTAAATCAACATAGTAGCAAGCAACAAATAGATAATAAATTATCAACTATTACCAATCAATTAATCGAAAAATTACAACAAATACATAATGACAACAAAATTAATGAGCTAACCAATTTTAAAAGACGAGAAGAAATAGTTACTTGCCTAAGATGTATCATACTTGAGAAACCATTAAGTAAAGATGTTCGAGAATATATTTTGTCTGATAGTTTTAGTCAAACTATCGATAGGATTGTAGATGAAGTAACAAACAGAATTGCCCTAACAATGGCAAGAGATCGTAAGTCCTCATTGTCATCCTCTAGAGCGACAATATAATAGTGAAGAAGATTATACTGATCCACTAGCGGGTAAAATATTTGAGCAAATGCAAGAACTCAAAGAAGGGCTAGCTTATTTACAGCGAAACATTATTGAATATTGTCAGTTAATTATGCCGAGTTTTCATCCAGCTTTACTGAAAGACATTCTTGAGGATGAGAAGAGCATAAAATTAGAGAAATATTTACTTTTATCAAAAAGATATTTTCCAGTTTTTAAAAAACTATTTCCTGATATTGGTGGTTATGAACTAAGTGATATAGCTCGTAACTGCCTGCCATCATTCCAACAAATGAATATTGCCACTATATTACCAATCTTTCAGAAAATTGCCGTATCTATTATTGGTGATGAAGAATTACATGATTTGAGGATTATTGATAGTGAACTGATTAAGCTAAAACATCCGGTAAGACATTTGTCGGTAGGCTTTCCATATTCCTCAATATTACAAACTTTTCCTCTGATATTCCCAGATGAATACGAACACGCTCCGAAAAAAGATGCAGAACTTGGCTTGAAGGTCTTTAATAGCAAAGGTGGTTATATTGAAGAACGGCTAGATAATGGGCAAAAAAGATCGGCAACATATTAATAGTAGATATGTGGATAGTGATGCGTTGATTAGATTGGTCAATGATAAGAAATATTTAACAACATCAACAGCTACGAAAGAAGTGTGTGACTTGTTCACCACTCCTTATCAATCAGGATGGTTAAATTTCATTATGCACGGGGAAATTAAAACGGATATTGATATGACTTTTAAGGTCGATAAACCTTATCCAGTTAGTATATTAAAAATCTATGCTAAGGCAAAAATCTTGCCAAACTACAAGGGTATAGTTTAAACAAGGAAAATGGCAACAAGAGAAAAAATTATAGTAAAACCAGATGCCAAAAAGTTATAATGTTTCTGATTTTTTTCAGATAGTTTATGCAGTCTTGACTGATGCTGCCATATTATCTGGTTAAGCTACAACTAATATATGTAGTCTTAGTAAAAGTCTTGCATTTGAACAAAGTTTTCCTTATTGTACGTATCTAATTTAAGTGTTAATTATAACTTTTTTGGTAGATTAAAGAATTACTAGAAAAAATAAATGATTAATTTTAAGGTCAAGAATTGTAATAATTTTTAAAAAGGAATCTTATGAAAGACAAGATTGATTCTCCAACCTCTGTAAAACTATCTTGTAATAATGTACATCTTACAATTTTTGGTTTTGATCACCGTATGGAATATAGTAAATGCCCTGAGGAATATATGGATTGGCTAAGAAAAGCTAATATATTACTTCAAGAGGAAGAGCATGGTATTATTGGAACAGAGCCATTTAGCCATAAGGAGGAGTATGTTAAAAATGGTGAAGATAAATGGTATGAACAGCTAGATGGAGAAAAACAAACTCTTGTACAAGAAATAGTAAAAAAATATTGTGAAAATGTTTCTTGTGTTGCAACTACTCCATCTGCATCTAGTTTATCATTTTCAGCTATATATCAAATAGTAAATACTTTTGACTATTGGTATAATACTATTCATCCTAAAATTGACAAACTATTTAGGACACAAGACAAGACCATTATAGATTTAGATGTTGAAGATATGGTACCATTAGAGGACTCTGAAGACTCAAGCACATTCAAATTATTTTTAGGAGATTTAGCGAAGGTACAGGAATTGTTAAACCAAGACTGTAGAGAAGTTAACCTAGAATTAGAAAAATACTTAGCAGTTAAAGCGACAGCTGACGATATTGAAAAGCTACGTAATGAAGAAAAAGAGTTTTGGTACAACAAAGATGGTAAAGAATATGACTCTATGGTTATTAACAGAAATCAGACATGGTGTAAGCTACTAAATGAAACTATTGCACAACATTCTGATGGGGAGGTTGTACAAATTGCTCTAGTTTGTGGTAAGTTGCACATACCAGGGTTAGTTAATTTATTAGGTGAGGAGCATCATGGAGGTTTTTGCTTGGAAGATGCATAATTAAGCTCATCGCTTGTTACGTATAGCTTAACCAGACAATATGGCAACATCAGATAAAACTGCACAAATTTCTTGTTTTTCTTTCTATACTTTTATCCTCTTGTAGACATCCTCTTTACTTAATCTATAATGGATGAAATACTAGTAAAGCAAGAGACCCCTAACTAATGCAGGGGGTCTCTGACCGAGTTCCTCAGTCCATGTTATCCTTGCTAGATAAGTATTAATCGGATAACGCCCTAATCCCTCGAAAGAATCGACTGCCAAAAGCAGATTTTTCAGCACATTACACAACTTATACTAGTTATAGTGTAACATATTTTTACAACAAATTAAATAGCTAAAAATCTTTAAACGGTAAAAAATAGCAATGTTTGATTTCCTAAAAAAAATTTCGAGTGGAGCGAGTATATTTGCTACGGGAGCCTCTTTGTTCAATACTTATGCTCAACTCAGGAGTAATAAAGAGAAAACCAAGCAAGCCTTATATGAGCAGCAGCATTTATTGAGACAACAGGAAAATGTTAGGTTTGACCGTCAACAACTAATCGAAAGAACGGGTGAATATGGAGCAATATCAAGTTATCATGTCGACATGCTGAGACAGGAGCAGTTACTTAATCGTCAACAGTTGGGCTATAATATCCTGAAAACTGGTATTGGTATAACTGGCATTGATTCAGCTGGTTTATTACTACGGCATATGGCTTATATGGATGAGATGAAGGCAAGAAGTGTAGAAGCTGAACATTTTCACCAAAGACCAAGATCAAACTTAAATACGGCAATGATTGATTTAAACAAGGAAGCAATTAACCGTAATATTGGTTCGATCAGGTCAGCTTCACCTTGGCAAACTATTGGTACGGTTTTAAGTGGGGTGTCTGATCTTGCTAGAATAGCAAGAATTAATGAAGGGACAACAGAGAAGTAAAAAATAAGTCAATCTAGTACTACAGTTGTAAATTAATTTCTTCGGGTCTATCGGCTCTGTCCAAAAAACTGTGTAAATTTCCAAAATTAGGTCATTAAATTTTATTAAGTCTATCCTCAAATTTAATCATCAAATGAGCTATAGCTTCGTTCCAATTTTGGATAGGCATAGTCCATTTTTTGGTCATATAGTCAATTGTCAAATATAAACTTTTAAAAACAGCATTATCACTGGGAAAAACACGCTTATTATTTGTTACTTTGCGCAATTGACTATTAACAGATTCAACTGAATTAGTGCTATAAATTACCTTTCTAATTGCCTCTGGATACCCTAAAAAAATCATTAAATTATTCCAGTTATTATACCAAGATTTGGCAATATGTGGATATTGTTTCTAGAGTCTGTCATAACGATTGTGTAAGTTGAAAAAAGTATTAAAAATAAGAATAGTAAAAAACACTTACATGAGGTTAATATGAAGAAGAAAACAAAAACAATAAATCAATATGTAGAAAAAGCAGTGTCAGAACTCTTGTCACAAAGCAATCCATCAGAAATTTTTGGCAAAGATGGTATATTCCAAGAGTTAAAAAAACAACTAGTTAATAAGATTCTAGAAAAAGAGATGGAATCTTAAGAGATGGAATCTTATATTGGATATGAGAAGCATTCCAAGGATGAGAAAGAATCTGAAAACAGACGCAATGGTAGTTATGAAAAGACTATAATAGATGAAGATGGTCGGAATATAACAGTAGATGTTCCAAGAGATAGAGAAGGAGAATTTGAACCGCTATTGATTCCTAAGGGAGTTCGACAATTTAAAGGGTTTGATGAGAAGGTAATATCTCTGTATGCAAGAGGTATGACCACAAGGGAGATACAAGGACATTTAGAAGAAATCTATTCTACCAAAGTATCTGCAGAGTTAATATCTAAAGTAACTGATGGAGTTTTGGAGGATATTATAAATTGGCAGAATCGTCCCCTTGATAGTATATACCCGATAATATATCTTGACTGCATATATGTTAAAGGAAGAGATAATCATACTATAATAAATAAAGCAGTGTATATAGCTATAGGTGTTAATATGGAGGGTAAGAAAGAGCTACTTGGTATTTGGGTTGGCAAGAATGAAGGCTCTAAATTTTGGATGCAAGTGGTAACTGAGCTAAAGAACAGGGGAATTGAAAAGATATATGTTGCTTGTGTAAATGGTCTAAAGGGCTTTCCTGAAGCTGTAAATAGTGTTTTTCCTAAAACTATTGTACAATTATGCATAGTGCATATGGTTAGGAATTCTACCAAGTACGTATCATATAAAGATTTAAAATCGGTAACAGCTGATTTAAAGAAAATTTATACAGCAATAAACGAGTCGGAAGGGATTATAAAGGAGTAAAAAATATTGAAATTTCACTTTTAGGTGCACAAACCGTATAACAAGCTGAAAATTTAACCAAGTGTTCTCAACACCCTGATTAAACTACTGTGTAAAATTACCCGAAATCACTTTAGCGAAAAAGGGTTTTAAAAAATGGCAAACGGGTAACTTTTCAAAAAAAGGGTAAGTTTTGTAACATCATTAAGAAATAGCTGGAAGCTGATCGTCTGGACAAAACTGCACATACCATGTTTTTAACACTACTTTTTAATATCCATAAACGTAATAAAAGGCATAGACCAACAATTTTAATTTTATATAGTCTGTTTTACACATAAATAGACCCCGAAATGCATTTTTAAACCGTTTCGCAATATTTCAATCTCATTCTTCAGGCGAAATATGTAGAATTATCTAAAACTTATCCAGCAATAGAGTCATCTATGTGTCTGCTTCGATAAAAAAAATTGACGCCTTGAAAAACGTACATTAAAAACATTGATTGTAGGCTCGAAGCCGCGTATGCTTTATTGTCCACTTTTCCCGCCAAAATATAAACATAGCTAAATTTGAATTTGAAACATTATATACAACGCCAACTAGTAACATATGTTATAAAACTCTACTTATATAACCATTTTACATCAGGCATTAGTAAGAATGTCATAGAACCTGTTCAAAATAAAATGGAACCCTACACAATAAATCACAAAATCTGCACTTTACTCGTTCTTAACATAGAAAATCAGCATTACGTGACAACATACAAATTTATACACTCTCTCAACAATTCATTAAATTATAAAGAGCCTTACTTAAAAGGTTAAATGGGCTTATAATGGGCAACTTCAATTATTTATGGAGGACTAACCAATATTGAAATTTTCACTTTTAGGTGTACAAACCGTATAACACGCTGATTTTATAACCAAACCTTCATTAGGCCCTCACAAATGTGTGGTGCAAATGTACCCAAAATCACTTTAGCGGAAAATGTAAAACAAAAAATGGGTAAATACGGCAAAAAGTGAAAAATATATATAGTTTAGTTCACTATTTCTTCCAATTTTGCTTTAGAATCGTCTTATATAAAATAAACAATCTTCACATAGAAACGTAAGAAATAAGTAAATGCAATTACATCTATATATTACATTTTCTTATAGTATGTTAGAAAATAAGATGGGTCATAAATGGAAAGAAAATAAATTGAAACTTTCTATTTCACCCTGCTAGTTACATCATATGTTAAGTTGAATTTAAATTTACTACTACATGGTCAAACTCCTTTGTTTAAAAAAAAAATTAAACCTCAGATGTGATTTTCGTCGCTTTGTATTTTTAGATTACTCATACGGGTTATACTGCTGAAATGATCCCGTCTTTTCCTTATGTATATGAAACGTTTTGTAAAATTATATCGAATTTACACATCCTTGTTATTAATATAATTAAGACTATAAAAGTATCACATGGTAAATTGGTCGGCCTAATGTTAAAGTTTTAGAGCTGTGCTGTGTTTTATTTAAATGTTGGTGTGTGCTAAAATAGTTTTACAACCTTCATATGTATTGTGATTTTTAATGCGATAACATTGTTAATAACACTAACAGCACAATATGTATTTCTAAACACAAATAATTGCCAAATTTTCATGACATTGTCCAGTTGTTCAGCTCCTTACCCGTTTGGCTTTAGAATAATACATGCACACAATGCACACAAAAATTGAAGCGACTGAACGATCCACCTACGTTTGATTGCTCATCTCTTCTGTGTTTACAGATCTTTACTACCAATGCAAAAAGCATACAAATTTGTTGACGCGTGTTAGATCGAGCCCCTCCACTGAAATATGTGTGGCATACCGCATCTTCCCATTCGTTTTATCAAGCGTTATCTGCTCCAACATACTTAAACCTAAATGATCGTATGCTCAACTCTACTCAGGTTTTTTTTTTTATATCCTTCCCCATTTCCAAACTAGTGTTCAGGTTGGGGGAGCGTTTGCTCCATTTATTCAAGCTATTTTGGCTCTTAGCTGCCGGTTAGCCAAACCTGACACAACTACTTCAGCCTCCTCTTCATCGGAACAACTCTTCCATATCCTGCTGCATTTTTACCAAGTCTCTCCATTTCTTCCGATCTTCCACCATTTTCCCCAAAATTCTACATCTACCCAAGATACGTCTCTCTCTTCTACGCTTTTTTTAAATTTTGGTCTATCCACCTATCTCTTGGTCTTCCTACTTTTCTTTTATTCCCTGTTAACCTTGCAAATTCTCTTCTTGGTATTCTTTCATTTTCCATCCTTTTCATGTGTCCAAACCATCTCAGTCGCTCCCTTCCAATACGCCACCTCAAACTTTCAACACCCAGTTCCTTCCTTATCACACTACTTCTCACTTTATCCATTTTAGTTAACCCCCAATACACTTCTAAGAAATTTCATTTCTGAGGCAACTAGACGATTTTCACATTGTTTTCCCAGAGTCCAGGTCGCTGAAGCATACGTCAGTATTGGGACGAAATATAGTTTGTAAAGTAGCATCTTGCATTTTCTAGGCATATCCTCTTTCCATAACAGTTTCCTTACAGATTGGTAGAAACCTTCTGCTAGGTTAACCCTTCTAGATATTTCTTGGTCAATTTTAGCGTTACTACCTAACATACTGCCTAGGTATTTAAACTCTAACTTTCTCCTTATCTCTTTGCCTCTTAAAACTATTTTCTTCTCCTTCGGCCGATACTTCTTTGCCATTATCAGTTGCTCACTCTTACTTTGACTTAACTTCATGTTGTTTGCTTCTGTAACCTTACTCCATGCATCTACTCTACGTTGCACTTCTTCATGAGACTCACCCCATACAACAATATCATCTACAAAGATCATTGTTTTCGATGATTGGTCTCTTTCCGGCTCTACTTCTCTGAGCATAGCATCCATCACCACTATAAATAAAAGTGGTGACAATACACTGCCTTGCCTCAGACCACACTCCACCTTGAACCATTCAGTTCTTCCATGGCATGTTTGTACACAACTCTTTCCATTCACGTGCATGGTTTTAATACGTTCTATAAGGTCATTGTCTACATTAAACGCCTGCAAGGATGCCCAAACTGTATCCCTTGGTACAGAGTCATATGCTTTTTCAAGATCTAAGAACACCATGTTCATGGATTCGTCCTCCTCCCACCGACCTTCCATTATTTGACGTACAGCAAATAAGAGATCTATTGTGGATCTGCCAGGTCCTACAACCATACTGTTCCTCTCTCAGCAACAATTCAACATGATCTCTTAACCGTCTCTCGAGCACTCTCTCGTACAGTTTCGCACCCTGACTCATGAGTGATATGCCTCTGTAGTTCTTACAAACCTTGCGATTTTCCCTTCTTAAAAATTGGTACAATCACACTTTAGTCCAGTCATCTGGGATTTCTTTATACTTCCAAACTGAATTTACTACTCTCCACATCCATTCTACTCCACTCTTACCTGCTGCCTTCAACATCTCAACTGTAACTTCATCAGCTCCTGGGGGTTTTCTTTTTCATCCGTTTGATTGATTCTTCTACTTCGAGTCTTGATATTTCAGTTTCCACAATTTCCTCTTGCTGCTGAATGTTCACTTTTTCCTCATTTTCCTTTAATGTTTCGTACACTATTCACTTCTCCTAAAATTCCCTCGTTACCTTCTCCAACATTGAGTAAATTCTTAAAATATTGATACCATTCCTCCTTTAGCTTGCAAGGGTTCAGTAATCAATTCACCATTTCATTTAACATGAAGTTCTGCACTTCTTCATTTCTCCGCTTCCTTTTAATTAACCCATATAACATCTTCTATTGCCATGATAATCTGCCTCCAATTTATCCGCAAAAACCTTCATCGATTTCTTTTTCCATTTTCTATGACTCTTTTACTTTATACTTACACTGATGGTATAATTTTACATTTTCTTCAGACCTGATATTCTCTTTTAAACCCTTCCATGCTTCCTGTTTTTTCTTTTAACTTTTTTTACTTCTGCATTCCACCATGGAGTTTCCTTTTCCTCCTTTTCCCTTTAGGTCTACCACACACTACCCCAGCACTGGACACCAATACATTTCTCATTGCATTCCACTCTTTTTCTACTATCCCAATAATAGGTTATTGTAAATAATTACAAATACAAAAATGAATTGGTGTAAGGGTGCAAGAGCTTTACTAATGGTTAATATCAGTTCAGTCCTGTTAGATATTTCGAACAGGACAGTTTTCCCTTTAGTATTTTATAACTCGGTGCCAGATTATTGTGTTAAATCACTAATTTTGTGGAAGTTTTATTGAAGTCTACGAATGGTTGTGCCCGTTGTTTAACTCTTTTCTTTAATGTAAATCATGAAAAATCATACAAAATAACCTGGAAATGGGTGATTACTGACTGCAATGTATAATAATATAAGACTTATAATGTATACATTTAACAAAACTCACATAACCGCACATTTATTAAAATAGGTGACAAGGACGATTTTGCAATCCCTTCGGCGAAAGAATATATCAAATCCACATTTCACAGAACTACCGTGTGTGTTATTCGTGATGGCAAGGAAGGCCATTAATTTCCAGAGAATATAAAACGATTTTGACTAAGAAAGGTTTTGTTACACTTATAAAATCGTTTGGAGATAGGCAGACGATGTGGCTATTAAAAATTTTCTTAAATACCGAAAAAGTACAGTTGACATTTTTCCCATACAAATTTCACCAAAAATGTAGAACTGTTTATATGACTCACGCAAACGTGAAAGAGCAAAAAAACATTTATCTGAAGAAGGCACTACGTTTCAATGTACCAACTGAGTCTAAACGCCGTGCTGGGAATGAATCACTTAAATTTGATTGGAATATCAACTGTTTAATTTGTGGCGAGATAGAAGATAAATTTAACGAGGGAGTTTGTTTTCACTTGTCGACATGAATCCTGTTCGAGTCAGAGAGTCTGTTTTGCAAGCCCCGTTAACTAGATGTGATCAAAATATAAGCAAACGAATTTCATTTGAAGCGATCTCTTTGCTGTAAAAGAGAGGTAAACATCGAGACTGTTTTTCAAAAATACACAAGCACAAGAAACATCGAATCCGCAAAAAAAAGATCAAACCAATTAACAAAACATGACCAAACCGCAGACTTTATTCGGGATTCTTGCAAAGACTCAATTGAAAAAGGAAAAATAATACAGCTCCCTAAAGTTTAGGAAATGTACATTCAATTTCTAAATGAAGCTGGAGTTGACATTGAGATATCAAATGCAATCCGTCCTTTTGCCATTAAAATAAAAATTTTCAGAAAAGTATTCAAACGTGTTTTTGTTTCATTCTCAGTCAGACCATTTATCCCCGGGAAACATGAGGGACCTTGTGTAATGTAGAACAAAGTTCTTGTGCACTGATTCCGATAAATGCCCCTGCTATCGAAATGGACTGGATTGTACAAATATTTGCCGATGTAATCGAGACTGTTACAACGTGTTTAATTTTCAAGACAAATCTTATATCACTAATGATGACCAAATCTGGATGGATGGATTCTACGAAATCATCCAAAAATAAGTTAATGTTCATATCATTTTCTTTTTTCCTAGGTCTATTACATTCGGGCAGTGTTACAACGGCGTTAACCTAAACTGACGTGATTTCGCGAGTGCTCGTACGACTTTGCACTAAAGAAACCATAAATCATTGAACTTTTTTATTTTTTATTTATTATTTATTTATCTTTAACAACAGGTATCAAAACCCACAAATGTTAGGTGAAACTAAAACTAAACAATTCAAAAATATACAATTCAAAACAATACAAATACGTTACCTATACAAATCATTAAATATAATATGATATGAACAAGTACTAAAAAATTAAAATTTTACAACAACTACAAACAAGAAAAAATTGCCCATTATAAGCCCTTTAGCCTCTTTAGCCTTTTTAGTCTTAAAAAGGCTATTAAGTGTATAAATTTGTATGTAGTCATGTGATGCTGATTTTCTATCTAAAGAACGAGTACAGTGCATATTTTGTGATTTATTTGGTATGGTTCTATTTTATTTTGAACATGTTCTATGACATTCTAACTAATGTCTAATGTAAAAGGGTTGTTTTGTGGAGTTTTAAAAGATATGTTACTAGTTGGCGTTCTATATAATGTTTCAAATTCAAATTTAGCTATGTTTATATTTTGGCGGGAAAAGTGGACAATAAAGCATAAGCTGCTTCGAGCGTACAATCAATGTTCTTAAATGAACGTTTTTCAAGGCGTTAATTTTTTTTATTTAAGCAGACACATAGATGACTCTATTGCTAGATAAGTTTTAGATAATTCTACATATTTCGTCTGAAGAATGAGATTGAAATATTGCGAAACGGTTTAAAAATGCATTTCGGGGTCTGTGTAAAACAGACTATATAAAATTAAAATTGTTGGTCTATGACTTTTATTACGTTTATGGATATTAAAAAGTAGTGTTAAAAACAAGGTATGTGCAGTTTTGTCCAGACGATCAGCTTCCAGCTATTTCTTAATGATGTTACAAAACTTCCCATTTTTTTGAAAAGTTACCCGTTTGCCATTTTTTAAAACCCTTTTCCGCTAAAGTGATTTCGGGTAATTTTACACAGTAGTTTAATCAGGGTGTTGAGAACACTTGGTTAAATTTTCAGCTTGTTATACGGTTTGTGCACCTAACTTCTTTATTTGAAGAGCTAGAGCAAATTCGTTACAGGCCTATTAGAGAGCTACAAAACTTTAGTAAAAAATGGGACGAAAAATATCCAGTAATTTCTGACATGTGGCAACGTCTTTGGTCAGGTATAGCCACGCTTTTTAGTTTTCCTGAAGGGATTAGAAAGGCAATATATACTACTAATACTATTGAATCAGCCAATCGTCAAATCAGGAAAATTATTAAAAATAAAGGGGTATTTCCAGATGACAAATCAATTCAGAAAATAATATTTTTGGCATTGACAAACGCCCAAAAGAAGTGGACAATGCCAATTAAAGATTGGTCAGTTGCCTTAAATCAATTTGCCATACTTTGTGGTACTGATGACCAAAAATGGGCAAATCTCGATCAAAGATGGACTAATTCTGATATCATACTTACACACTCTTTCTGATAGACCCTCAGGAATGGATTGCTTCGTCGGCTATGCCTCCTCGCAATGACGTTTTATACTTTTTTTTTCGTGAACACTCACAACTCAATACATGATTTTAATAATTAGAATCATGTATTGAATTGTATTTCTTAAAATTATTTTGTCATATATTGAGTCCTAAATTATAAGTTTGTTATTTTATTCTCACTTGTTCTTTTTCTTTCTAAGCTTAGTAACTATCAAGTAATATTCTTATATACTTTTCTATTTCTTCTATATGAAAGGTTGCGTACAAAACATGCTGTTCTTTATTACCAATTAGGATACTTAACTCTCTTAATTCTTTATGTAATAGAGTCACTTTATCTTGGTATTTGAAATTATTATAGAAGCCCTGACTAATATTCTGGAGATTGTTACATATCACCCTAATATTATACAGCCACTTGATAAAAGTTATGATCAACATCATTTCAATAATGATTAAAATAATTGTAAAAATTATTAATAATTGATAAGTAATTTCATTACCCATTTTGTTGACATTCACGAAAAAAGCTATAGCAAATACGGTGATTATAATGGTTAAACCTATTCCGAAATTAGTAATCTTCATATTTATACTCCAGATAGTTGATAATTTTATGTTATTACTTTATTGTATAGCTATGTATCTACTTAAATGATTTGGATATGTTTCCTATATAAGACCTCCTTTATTTTTAATGCTTTATATTTTATATAGTATCAAAAAATTTTTAATGTGTAAAGTAGTTTAAATGAAAATACCTATAACCAAGTTGTAGTCCCGACTGGCATTACTCCGTCTATACGTACCTCATGTACGCTAATGTTCTTAATGGCATTGCATTATTAACTCCAAACTGATTACCATCAGTAAGAATAATTTTTGTATTAGTGTTGTAAATAATTGGATCATTAACTCGTTCATGACCGAATCTATTTGTCTTAAATACTGGTATTTTTAAGGTAGCGGCAAAATCAGTAAGGACAGTAATGATGGTCTTATTTTCATTTCCACAAGCCCCAAATATTATAGCGTTTATCCGATCTAACAGTCCAGCTTGTTTTAAATGATGTAAAGTACGATCTAGCTGGTATGGTTTTATATAAACATCTTCCAAAAAAAGTATCTCATGTACGCTAATGTTCTTAATGGCATTGCATTATTAACTCAAAACTGATTACCATCAGTAAGAATAATTTTTGTATTAGTGTTGTAAATAATTGGATCATTAACTCGTTCATGACCGAATCAATTTGTCTTAAATACTGGTATTTTTAAGGTAGCGGCAAAATCAGTTAGGACAGTAATGATGGTCTTATTATCATTTCCACAAGCCCCAAATATTATAGCGATTATCCGATCTAACAGTCCAGCTTGTTTTAAATGATGTAAAGTACGATCTAGCTGGTATGGTTTTATATAAACATCTTCCAAAAAAAGTATCTTATCGGCTGTTTTTATTTGCCACCATGTACCTATAGATGTTTGTACAATGGTTAGATTACCACCCGTAAGATAACCTGAACGATTTTACTAGATTTTGCAGCAAGATTGAGTGCTGATAATCCTTTAATTTTAGCTTGAGTCTCTTTGCCAGCAATTATTTTTGCAATTTTTATAAAATTCCGACGCTCTTTAGTTGGATTAAATATTTCAATGATGCCATTACCATGAATTGTCTTCCATCCCCATTCTTGCGAAAAGAAAATATGTAAAGCTGTCATATCACTAAACCCTATAAAAAACTTTTCCTTTATCGGCTTCTTTAAGCGTTGTAAGTCATAAATCAATTTTGCTGAACCAAATCCCCCACGAAGTGTCCATATTACATCATTTGATTGATCAATTAATGCATTTTGCAAACATAATAACCATGTCTGATCATCGGTAGAATGGAATAAGCTTTTTCCTCCAAAACAATCATTTGGAATATTTAGTTTTAATGAAGCAATATTTCTCAAATTAGATAATTCATTTCTTTCCCCTGAGGCAGGAGCAACAACAGTAATTTTTGTGTCTTTAAATAAATTAATAAATTCGGCATTATTCTTATTGAAATCTGAACTAGAAAATGCTGATAATAACATGAAAATAACAGGTAGGGAAATTGTATGCATTGTTAGGAGCCGAATAGTTGAAACAGTGTGGAGCGTATAGCTAACCAGATTAGTATTTATCCATAGCAAACTGCCGCTATTAGTGAGGAAGCGTATAAGCCGACGAAGCAATCCATTATAATCACTTTTCTGGATTGCTTTGTCGCTACTAAAGTAGTTCCTCTATTAAATTTCATCGAAATGTCCTATTTATGATATGGATGGTTTTCTATTATGGTTTGAGTTCGATATATTTGTTCTAATAATTGAGCGAGCGAAGCGAGCGTCTCCACTTGACTCTTATGGCTCGAATGTCTGGGTTTTTTTTTGTTTTTTTTTCTGTTACTGCTTCGATACAGGTCGCACCGTTTCTCTGATCGACCTGAAATTTTGCACACATGTACATACCACCTAGGCGGGTTGCTGTATAGTTTTGTGGCAAAATCGTTCAAAAAGTTAAAAAGTTACATTAAAGTTAATCGAAAGTTTTTTTTTTCAAACTAAACGGCGACAAAATCTGAGGTGGCCAAATCATTTAGAATGTCCGTCCGATCACGAATATGTTATTTTTATTTTGATCCGATAAGTAGTGTAGATGGAAATTACATTATTACAAAGTCCCGTTACCATGGCAACGGAAAGTCGCACAGCTTTTTTGGCTCATGATAGGGGTCAAACGGAGGCTCGGATCGAGTTGAAATTTTGACCATCAGCAAGTTTCGTTCCCTATTGAATGCCATTAGTTTTGTGGCAAAATCGTTTAAAAAGTTATAAAGTTACATTAAAGTAATATAAAGTTTTTTTTTAAACTAAACGGCGACAAAAATCTGAGGAAGCCAAATCATTTAGAATGTCCGTCCGGTCACGAATATGTTAATTTATATTTGATCCGATAAAGAGGGCCTAGTGTAGATAGAAATTACATTTTAACAAAAGTAACGTTACCATGGCAACGAAAAGTCGCACAAGAATTCTGGTCACTATGTACTGCCACCTAGAAGAAATCAAGAGTAAAATAGTTTTCCCAAAGAAATGATGTCAAGGTCCTCTAGATGGCGGTGGATTTTATCCATTCTCTCCTATTTTACAAATTTTCAGCTAAATTGGTCAAGACCTTAAAGACTTATTGGTATGTAACATTATGGGCATGTCGTACTCGGGTCGTGTTGCACGTACCGGTGCTCGCTCAACAACGCGTCCAACTGAGCGTTTTCCTAGTTAAGTAGACACAATGCAAAGTTTATCCTTCTATATCTAACGCATCTGATTGAGCGAGCGAAGCGAGCGTCTCCACTTGACTCTTATGGCTCGAATGTCTGTTTTTTTTGTTTTTTTTCTGTTACTGCTTCGATACAGGTCGCACCGTTTCTCTGATCGACCTGAAATTTTGCACACATGTACATACTACCTAGGCGGGTTGCTGTATAGTTTTTGAACAAAATCCGATTGTTGGTTATAAAAAAATAAAAATAAAAAAAAAAAAAAAAATGTACCGATCGTTATGAAATTTTGCAGGGTCAATAAGTACAACATTCTCTCCTATTTTCCAAATTTTCAGCTAAATCGGTCAAGTCCTTAAAGACTTATTGGTAATCGTATTTCGAAAAATGATGTTAAAAATGAAGGAAGCAGTGAAGATACAAAGATACACTTTAGAAGGCATGACGTGAATTAGAACAATGCAAAAATGTTGGTATAGTATAGTGTACAATGTCAATATCCAGTTAGGCCTACACTGTGTGGTGGGCCTTATGGGAATGTCGTACTCGGGTCATGTTGCACGTACCGGTGCTCGCTCAACAACGCGTCCAACTGAGCGTTTTCCTAGTATTATTTTTGCCATTTGATGGGGCATAGTCATTTTTGAAAGGCTGAGATTGATATTGGCTAGTTCAATAATAGATTTATCTAAACCGAAAGCTCCACCAATAATAAATTGTATATTTTTGCCTGATTGCAAATTATTTACTATTAATTTTGTAAATTCATGGTTATTATAACTCTGACCAATGATATTTAGTGCTATTTTACAGGGTTTTTCTTCTAAAAATTTGTTAATTAATTTACCTTCAAATTGTTTAATTTGTTCAGCCGGTAATTTTTTTGAATAACAAATCTCTGTAGATTTTATATTATATTTTATCAATTTCTGATAATCTCTAGCAATTGGCTGATAATAATTATTAAGTTTACCAACGGAAATTATTTGTATTTGTCTCATTATTTATTATTGATTAATTAATTTAATTATACACCATAAAAGTTATGCACTAAGTAAAAGTTAGAAAATTATATTGACTTTTTATATATTTTTCATTAATATATTAACAAGCTTTAATCTATACCTTAAGCAATTATGGCAACATGCCTGGCTGTCAATAAGAGACATTAAACTAACTTGGCACGGTTATCAAAAATAATTATTTTTATTTACCCACAAACTTATCCACAATTTTATTTTACTTATTTGACAAATATCCTTTAATCAACTCTTCAGCAATGTGTACAGCATTTAAAGCAGCTCCTTTACGTAAATTATCGGCTGTAATCCATAAATTTATGGTATTTTTTTACTATGATCCTGTCTAATTCGTGAGACATAGACAAGATCCGTGCCTACTACATCTTTAGGAGTAACATATTGTATTGCATCCAAATGACAATTAACCGCAATAGAATCTGATTCTTTGAGGATTTCTTGTGCTTCTTCAGCATCTATCATCCCACTAAATTCAACATTAACTGAAATAGCATGACCAACAAACACCGGTACTCTGACACAAGTTACACTAGCTTTAGCATGTGATCCTATAATTTTTTCTAATTCTAGGGCAATCTTAGATTCTTTACTAGTAGAACCATCTTTATAAAAATCACCTATATGTGGGAATAAATTAAAAGCTATTTGTTGCGGAAAAGCTTTAGGAGTGATGTCATTAAAAACATATTTTGCCTTGGTATGCTCATAAAGCTCTTCCATTCCTTTCTTGCTTGCTCCTCAAACTGACTGATAGGTTGATATAACCATTCTGTTAATCTTTACGGCATTATCCAAAGGCTTTAACACGGTAGCTATAGGAGTAGCACAACAATTCGGATTAGCTATAATATTTTTAATAGTATAATCTTTTAGGCTCACTAGATTAGCTTCTGGAACTATCAAAGGAACATTAGGATCAAGTCTAAAAAATGATGATTTATCGATAACTATGCAGCCCTGCTCAACAACCTTGGGTACATATTTTTGTGATATTTCTGATCCAGCTGAAAAAAAAGCAATATCAATTTTACTAAAATCTACACTATCTATATCAGATGTTTTTATAGTTCCATCCCCAAAACTAATTTCTTTACCTTTAGATTCAGTCGATGCTATAGCGTGGATATTATTAATTGGAAAACTTCTTTCAAATAAAATCTCTCAAGTTTCACGTCCAACATTACCTGTTGCACCAATCACTGCGATATTATATTTTTTTGTCATATTTACTTAGCTTAATTGTTTTATATAGCTAACCCAAAAAAGTGACCAGAAATGGATTGCTTCGTCGGCTACACCTCCTCGCAATGACATCTTGGGCAAGAGTACTCTCGTCATTGCGGACCACGTTAGTGGTCGTGGCAATCCATTTCTGATCATTTTTTGAATTGCTTCTTGGCTTAAGCCTCCTCGCAATGACGAACCTATACCAACTTAGAAAATAGTTTTCCCACCAATGATATGAAAGTGAAAATGAAACACACTCTGTCCTGATATCGCACCTTTATTGGTAATTAAACGGTAACCATCTTGCTCTAAACCCACTAGAGACGCAATATAAGATAGTTTGGTAAAATAATTTTTAATTTCATCGCCAGAAGCTTTAAGGATAAAATCACTATAATCAACATATTCCTTTTTTGGTATAACTATTACATGTACCGGAGATACAGGATTTATATCGTTAAACGCTATTAGATTCTCATCTTCATATATTATCTCTGCTGGCAAATCCTTGCCAATAATTTTCGCAAAAACATTGTTCTTATCATACATATTCATTATACTCTAATTCTTATTACCTATACCTAATCCGATTAGCATTACACAGTCACTACGTATATCACAGCCCTCAATCCGAATTGACTCAAGTCCGGTTCGAGTTCATCGGTTGGCTCTTGTACACGCTCGATTCTGCATGAAGTCAATCCACTTTCCTAAGTGGACTGACATGAGTAAATTGCTTGATATACAGTTCAATACGCATCAATAGGATATCAAAACTGCCCTTTGAGATATAGATTCATCGTGAATACATTATTAGGCAGCGTGTTTATTACATGTACAATAAAATGGCGTCTTGGAGGGTTTAATGAAGACATTAGCTTATATTACGTAGCTATAGTAGAGTTGCAAGTACATAGTATTTTCAAGTGTGTATTTCATGAATCGTTGCAATCTATTTTAAACTGCCACAAAACAACTTCAATTCGATCGAAATAGATGAGAAGTCGTTTCGAAGTCAGTGATATACACTTCAAGTGAAACGAATGAACTCAAACCGAATTCAGCAATTGGATTGACTTCTGTGATATTAGTATGGTCATTGCGAGCCACCGTAGGTGGCGTGGCAATCCATTTCTAATCGCTTTTCAGGATTGCTTCGTCGACCTACGGTCTTCTCGCAATGACGGTTTTCAATTATTGTTTTCTTAAGTTGACACCTATGCACGTCACTGCAAAGTGGCTCCTCACTAATAGTAGACATCAGTTTGCTATACGGTTAGATATTAATCCAATTAACTATAAATAACATTATACTCTAATTCTTATCGACCACTAAGCAGTTTTAAAAATTTTAATTCAGCTTCTATATCAGATTTTGCTAATATTATCTCTTCAAGTTGGTATTTCTTTCGTTGCAAATCATATTCTCTCATATCGCTACTAAAAAAACCAAATATTAACATAATAGCTATTCGACTGGTAAAAGTAAAATGAGCAAAACCTAAACTTGATATAGCTATACTTATTATTAAAGTAATGATTAGTGCTATCCACATTCTATGATATAATGCCCAAAACATATTAAAAAATGCAGCAAATAATGAAAAACCCTGCTTGATAATGATAAAATCATTATCTTTTTTATGAGGATTAACATATATTGAATAAATATTCATAAGAGAATCTTGTAATTATGATACTGAATGATTACTTAAACACCATAATAATAAACAAACAGCTAAACATCAATAGCTAAACATCAATATTTAGAAGATTATTTATGTCAGATAACTCATTACACGGGACGACTATACTGTGCTTCAGAAAAGGCGGAGAGGTTGTAATCGCCGCTGATGGTCAAGTTTCCCATGGTAATACAATTTTAAAATCCACAGCAAAAAAAATTAAGAACCATGTTCAATAAGAGTATTATTGCTGGCTTTGCTGGATCTACGGCAGATGCTCTAACTTTATTTGAAAAACTAGAATTAAAGCTAGAAAAATATTCATATCAGTTAGTGAGAAGTGCAGTAGAACTTGCCAAAGATTGGCGTAGCGATAAATATTTACGTAAACTTGAAGCAATGATGATTGTTGCAGATCAAAAAAATATATTAATTTTAACTGGTAATGGTGATGTAATCGAACCTGATGGTGATGTTGCTGCCATTGGTTCTGGTGGATTATATGCATTGGCAAGTAGCAAGGGTTTAATGTCTTTTGATAATAACCTAACTGCCGAAGAGATTGCTTTAAAATCAATGCATATTGCAGCTGATATCTGTGTTTTCTCTAATCATAATATTATTTTAGAAAAAGTTATATGAGTACTAGTATTAAGAAAAAATCCGTGGGATTAACTCCCGCTAAATCTATGGGATTAACTCCCGCTAAATCTATGGGATTAACTCCCGCTAAATCTATGGGATTAACTCCCGCTAAATCTATGGGATTAACTCCCGCTAAATCTATGGGATTAACTCCCGCTAAATCTATGGGATTAACTCCCGCTAAATCTATGGGATTAACTCCCGCTAAATCTATGGGATTAACTCCCGCTAAATCTATGGGATTAACTCCCTCTGAAATCGTAACTGAACTTGATAGATTCATTGTCGGACAATATAAGGCTAAAAAAGCTGTTGCGGTCGCTTTGCGAAATCGCTGTAGGCGTAGAAATATAGCCGAGCCACTTCGTCAAGAGATCGTTCCAAAAAATATTTTAATGATTGGTCCAACTGGTGTAGGTAAGACTGAAATAGCTAGGCGTCTTGCTAAGCTTAGCGGTTCACCTTTTCTTAAAATAGAAGCAACCAAATTTACTGAAGTAGGGTATGTTGGACGAGACGTTGAGTCAATAATACGAGATTTAGTGGAAATAGCTGTTAATACCCAAAAAGCTAATGCTAAAAAAGAAGTTATTACTAATGCAACTTTAAAAACTGTAGAAAGAATCTTGGATGCTTTAGTTGGCAAGTCGGCATCAGCTGAAACTAGAGAGAAATTCCGTCTTAAGCTTGAAAAAGGTGAGCTTGACGATACTGAAATTGAGATCAATATAACAGATTCAGGTAACATATTTGGTGGTAATTTTGAGATTCGTGGTATGCCAGGAGCTGCTCTGGGCGTGTTAAATGTTTCTGATATGATCAGCAAAGCTATCGGTACTAGTAAAACAAAAAACAAGAAAATGCTGGTTAAAGATGCTATGTTAACTATCTTGGCTGAAGAGTCAGATAAATTGATTGATCAAGAAAAAATTACTCAAGATGCATTAGTGCTAGTACAAAATGATGGTATAGTATTTTTGGATGAAATTGATAAAATCACCTCAAGAGCTGAGGGAAAAAGCTCAGAGATTAGTAGAGAGGGAGTACAAAGAGATTTGCTACCTATTATTGAGGGTACAACAGTTAATACCAAATATGGTCCTATAGAAACTGCCCATATATTATTTATAGCATCAGGTGCTTTCCATTTATCAAAACCATCTGATTTATTGCCTGAGTTGCAAGGAAGGCTACCTATTAGAGTAGAGTTAAGCTCACTTACTAAAGAAGATATGGTGAAAATCTTGGTTGAACCAGAATCAAGCTTAATAAAACAATATTCAGCCTTAATCGCCACCGAACGGGTAGAATTAAAATTTACCGATAAGGCAATAGATAAAATTGCTACTTATGCAGCAAAAGTTAATTTAGAAATTGAAGATATTGGAGCAAGAAGATTGCATACTATTTTAGAAAATTTATTAGAGGAGATAAGTTTCAATGCAAGTGACATGAAAGAAAAAAAGGTAGTTATGGATGAGCATTTTGTTGACCAGCAATTATCAAAAATTATTAAAGATCTGGATCTAGTAAAATTTATTTTGTAAATGATAGTTCATCTTGGTAGTTTAACCTTTAGTGGTATAGACATAATTGATGTTGATGTGCAAGTACAGATATCGCCAGGTATCCCTAATTTTACTATAGTAGGGTTGGCTGATAAAACCATTGGTGAGTCTAAAGAGAGGGTTAGAGCAGCCTTGTCTTCGATAGGTCTTGCCCTGCCTGCCAAGAAAATACTTATAAATTTAGCTCCAGCTGATTTGGTTAAAGAGGGTAGTCATTTTGACCTTGCTATTGCTTGTGCCATACTTAGCAGTATGAAAATTTTACCAGCTGAGGAAATGCAAGAATATCTAGTATAGGGATATCTTTAAGCCTTTTACCTGTTAGTGGAGCTTTGCCTGCTGCTATTGGTGCTTCAGCTAGAAATAAGGGGCTAATTTGTTCGAAACATAATGGTCAGGAAGCTGCATGGTCTGGCAATAATAATATTTTGGTGGCGGGCAATTTAATAGAGTTAGTTAACCATTTTAAAGGGCTGCAAATATTATCATCACCAGAATTAGAAATTGATACTAGCATAATAAATTACCCTGACTTTAAAGAAATCAAAGGGCAGAAAACAGCCAAGCGGGCTTTAGAAATAGCTGCTTCAGGTAGCCATAATCTATTGATGTTTGGTCCACCTGGTACTGGGAAATCGATGCTGGCACAATGTATACCTGGGATATTATTGCATATATAATTGCAATTAATAATAATGCATATGTATTGTGTAACATCATTGTCATGGGTGTGCTGGAACTAAACTTTCATTAGCCCATAATGGGGTGTTATTTTTGGACGAATTACCAGAATTTCCACCCAATGTTATCGAATCTTTAAGGCAACCAATTGAAACTGGGGAAATACTAATTGCTAGATCAAATTCGCACATTAAATATCCAGCTAATTTTCAGCTAATAGCAGCAATGAATCCTTGTAAATGTGGATATTTAAGCGAACCGCACAAAGCATGTTCAAAAGCTCCAAAATGTGGTAGTGATTATCAGATGCGTATTTCCGGTCCTATCATGGATCGATTTGATCTACATATAAATGTAGGCTCTATCGATTCATATAATTATAATTTAATAGGAGATGATACAGAAGAAGGGTCTGAACAAATAGCAAATAGGGTTGAAATAGCTCGCAACATTCAACAAACTAGATATGAAGGATATAATATCAAAACAAATAACCGTTTGGACGGGCAGTTGCTTATCGAATACGCACTACCAGTGGATGATGGAAAAGATTTACTTAATGAAGCCGCTACAAAATTTCGTATATCAATGCGGGCATATAATAGAATTTTACGAGTTGCAAGAACTATAGCGGATTTAGAAGGTTCTCGCAATGTCTACAAGATACATATTGCCGAAGCATTAAACTATAGAAAAATGGATAATAATCCATAAGAAGGGGAATACAACCGTCATTGCGAGGAAGACGAAGCAATCCATAAAAGTAACCAAAAATGGATTGCTTCGTCGGCTATGCCTCCTCGCTAATAGACACTTGGCGATTAGATTTTTTATTCATCATGAGAAAATAGTAAAAAATGTAGAGTACTATGCTAATTACTATACAGAGAAGGAGTTGCCACACCCACACTTAGTTTTTGCATTGGGATTCCTAATTTCAAAATAGGAACTGCCTAACTCTTCAATAAAATCTATTATACAATCAGCCATGAATGGCTGTGATATTGAGTCGATAACCACTTTAGTATTATCTTTTTCTATAACATAATCATCTTTTGTTATATTATTACTTGGAACAAGGGCATAATTATAAACAAATCCCGAACAGCCTCCCCCATCAACAACTACTCTAAGAACCAAATTTGGATTATTTTCCAACTTGATTAACTCACCCACTCTTTTAAAAGCATTATCAGTAATTTCTATTGACATGATCTTATATTATTAAATACCCTTAGCTCTTATATCAGATTTTTTAAGATATAAGGACCTAGAATAATCCTAAAAACCTAATTTTGCAAGAGCTTCGTTTAAAAACCTTGAAAAGCTTGGTAGGTGATTCTATACTACTCCTACGTTGTAATAATATATAGGAGAATATAATGTTTGATACTGACTTAAATAACATAAAATGTGAAGGAAAGATTAAAACAGAAGGTGATATAAATACATTGTCAGATGGTAACCTAACTTTTAGAGGGGTATCCATATCTGCAAATGGATTTTATAATGTGGCTTAAGATGATCTATCAATTCTAGGAACCATGTATAAAGTAACAACAATAGAAGACGAACAAGGTAATGTCATTGAAAAAAGAGAATATATAAATATAGAGCATTATCCCTCAGAAATTATATCAGATAAAGAACTAAATATAACACTGACTAAGGATTGTGTTATAGAAAATATTGCATTGGTATCTGGTGATAACATGATACTCACAGTATGCGGTAATGTGCAATGCTCTAAAGTTTTAATTAAGGCTAAATCGATAAAAATATCAAGTTTAGAGCCAGGAGCTACTTTAGAAATAAATAACTGTACAATAAATGGTTTTACTATAGATGATAATTATAATATTACTCCAGAACATGATGTTACTATTACCGGAGATGCTAACCCTTGTGTCATAATGTAGGGCTTTTGCAACAATTCTAACTAGCGTTAAAATAGGAGTTACTTTATGCTTGCTTCATATGCAGTAGATCCAACCAAAATTAGGGGAAGATTGTTTAACGAATATCCTACAGCTTATAGAAATGAATTTGAACGAGATCATGATCGTATGATTCATTCAAAGACTTTCAGGCGTTTGCAATATAAAACTCAGGTTTTCATTAATCATGAAGGGGATCATTATCGAAATGTCTTACTCATTCGATTGAAGTTTCTATGGTAGCACGTTCTATTGCTAGAAATCTTAATTTATCAAGTGATTTAGCAGAAACTATAGGTCTTGCTCATGATCTTGGACATACTCCTTTCGGTCATGTAGGAGAGATAGCTCTAAATAAGTGTATGCAAGATTATGGTGGATTTTCCCATAATGCTCATTCATTAAAGATTCTTACTAAAGTCCCAGCTGGACGTTGCCCTACATTGATATTGCAAAGGCATTTGATTCTGTAATCACAAACATTCTTTACAAGATCAAAGAGCGTTTTGATGTGAGTGGTAATTTCCTTAAGCTCATTGAGAATTTTTACAGATCGAAAGCAACGTGTAATTATTGCCGGTTCACTTCCTCTTGGTTACCAGTGCTATCTGTGTCCCCTCAGGCAGTGTATTGGGCCCTTTTCCCTTTTTGTGTTGTTTGTAGACATCTTGTAGACAGACTTAAACCGTTTGCTTGTGATTTTCTGTTGTACGCTGGACGATTGTAAAATTTTTAAAATTGTGTCGAAATTATGTGATGCAATCGTTCTTCAAGATGCATTAACAGCGCTTTCTCAATGGTGTTTGGATTGGCTTCTCCGTCCTAATCCTGATAAGTGCTCATTTTTGACAATTTCACTGCGGAAAATTACCATTAGTTTTCTAATTATAATTTGTCGGGGCAAGTCATTCAGCGAGTTACTAAAATGAAAGATCTTGGTGTCATCATAGATTCAAAATTCCTTTTCATTGAGCACATTTCCAAAATAACTTCAAAAGCCATGTCCCTTTTGGGTTTATTATATAGGTTCACTGATATTCGTGACCCAACTGCTCTAAAATCATATTTCACGGGCTGTGTTTTACCTGTGATTGAGTACTGTACTCCAATTTGGGCATTATCAGCTGATACCAACATTAAAAAATTAGATAGAGTACTTTCATTTTTCTGTGCAATTGTACGTCATCGTGTCCCAGCTTTTAATGCCTGGTCTCGTCAACAAATTATGAGTGAACTTTTCATGACAGATCTAGCCACTCGAAGAAAACGCTATGACATGTCCTTCTTGCACCGTATCATCAATGGCATTTTCCGGTCCACCAGTCTTGTCTCCATGTTTCCACTTCATGTTCCATCCCGCTTTACTAGGCTTACGCACCTTTTCCATGTAACTAGACCTAGACTTTCTATTACCCGTAGATCAATCACCTTTCGTTTACCTTCCTTTTATAATAATTTACCTAATTTACCAAAGTTCGATATATTCTCTGATTTTAATACTTTCAAAAAATCAATCCGTGATTGGACTGCAGTTGATGGTCATTAGCATTTCCCCCTCTATTCTTTCAAACATTTTTTTTTTTTTTTTTTTTTTTTTTTACTCTTATGTTTGTTGCACTTATAATTTTGATATATTTGTTTATTGTTAATTAATATTTTTAATTGTTTGTTAATTTGTAGGTTTATTAATTGTAATTTTAATTTTTACTTATTTATATATTTTTTAGGATTGTCTATGTAAAATGGTACTTGTGCTGTACTAGACTCTTATAAATATATGCGGCTTATGATGGGTTAAATTTAACATGGGAAGTGCTAGAAGGTATTGTAAAGCATAATGGTCCTTTAATAAATAATATACCTGAATATATAGTAGAGTATGATTCATTACATAATCTTGATTTAACTCATTATTCCTCGGCTGAAGCCCAAGTTGCTTCGTTAGCTGATGATATTAGTTATATTTCCCATGATTTAGAAGATAGTATAGGTGCCAAGATTATTGACTTTAATCATCTAACGGAAGTTAAATTTATTGCTCAATACGCTTTTGACATTAAATCCCAATTTGAAAATATAACAACAACTCACTTATATATGAGTAGTACGTAAATTGATCAGTGATTTAATTGCTGATTTAATACTACAAACAAAGAATAATTTACAGAAACAGAAAATAATTACAACCGATGATATACGCCATTTGGATTATCAGCTTGTTGATTTTACTGATGAAGCAAAAAAGCGTATAATAGAAATTAAACGATTCCTGTATAATAAAGTATATAAGTATAATAAATTAACTTCGATGGATTTAAAGTGTCAAAGAATAGTACAAGAATTATTTACGGTATATATGGATAATATTGATTTATTACCATTTAGTTGGAAAGAATTAATTATCCCAGGGAACATAAAATCTAAAGCTGGTATAGTAGCAGATTATATAGCTGGTGTGACTGACCGCTTTGCTATTCAAGAACATCGAGATCTTTATTCCTTCAATTCTAACAATATTTGATTCATGAATATATTTAAAAAATTACGTAACGATATCATTAGTGCAGGCAGAAAAATATGCGATAATGATGATATGTTACAATTGGCAGCTATTGAAATTCCTAAAGATAAATTCAACGGGGATCTTTCAAGTAATATAGCTATGATTATTGCGGCAAAACAAAATATTAATCCTAAGGAAATAGCTATTAAATTTAAGGAGATATTAACGCCTCTACCATATATTGCCTCTATAGAAGTTGCTGGTCCAGGATTTATTAACTTTACTATTAAAGCAGATATGTGGCATAACTCTATTAATGACATATTGCTAGATAAAGAGGATTTTTTTAAGATTAATTTTGGTTATAACAAAAAGGTCAATATTGAATATGTATCTGCAAATCCAACTGGTCCTCTGCATATTGGTCATGCTAGAGGAGCTGTTTATGGTGATGCTTTAGCTAAAATTCTAGATAGTACTGGCTATATTGTTACCAAAGAATATTACCTTAATGATGCTGGCTCCCAAGTGGATGACTTAGCTAACTCAGTTATGTTACGTTATAAGCAAGCATTAACAAAAGAAGATATCGTGATACCAGCAGGGCTTTATCCTGGAGAATATTTGGTAGATATTGGGCAAAAGTTGGTAGAGAAATTTGGGGATAAATTATTAACAATGCCGGATAGTGAACGTCATGAACTCGTTAAGGGTTTTGCAATAGAAGAAATGTTAGTGATAATTAAGCACGATTTAAAGGAGCTAGATATTGAACACGAGATATTTTTTTCAGAAAAATCACTGCATGATAGTGGCAAGATTAATGAAGTTGTTCAGTTACTGAACGTAATGGGGCTAATATATGAGGGGCAGTTACCCCCACCTAAAGGCAATGCAGATGAACCTTGGGATTCAAGAACTCAGAAATTGTTTAAATCTACTGCTTTTGGCGATAATCAAGATAGACCAATAGAAAAATCAGATGGTAGTTGGTCGTATTTTGCCTCTGATTTAGCTTATGCTAAGGATAAAATAGATCGTGGATTTGATCATCTAGTTCATGTTCTAGGTGCAGATCATTGTGGTTATGTAAAAAGAATTGAGGCGATAGTTAAAGCTCTTGGTGGAGATAAAGTTAAAGTTGATGTTAAAATTTGTCAATTAGTAAATTTCGTTGAGAACAGTATCGCTGTAAAAATGTCAAAACGTAGAGGTAATTTTACTAGCGTGCGAGATGTAACAAATGAGGTAGGTAAGGACATAATAAGATTTATAATGCTAACTCGTAAAAATGATGTCACTCTTGACTTTGACCTAGTAAAAGTAACAGAACAATCAAAAGATAATCCAGTGTTTGACGTACAATATGCTCACGTTAGAACTATGTCTATATTGGAAAAAGCTAAAGAATCTATGCCAGAAACATATAATAAATTCTTAGAAAAAGAGTATGATTTGTCTTTACTTTCTACTGAAGAAGAAATAGAAATAATTAAACTGCTTGCTTCATGGTCAAAAATTTTAGAGACTTCAGCGAAATATTTTGAACCTCACAGAATAGCTTTTTATTTGATTAATTTAGCATCAAAATTCCATACTTTATGGAATTTTGGCAAAGAGAATAATGATTATAGGTTTTTAATTGAAGATAATATAGAGCTAACTGTTGCCCGCCTTGCTTTAGCAAAATCTATTCAAAAAATTATAAAAGTTGGTTTTGATGTTATAGGGGTAACTCCTATGAATAAAATGTAGCACGTTATTTATAAAAATATGGTTAACCGCGTTTTGTTTCGAGTTATTATTCTTCTCTCAATAGTTAGTGGCGTTGCATATTTAGTGTATAGTAATTATAACCAAGATAATGGTCAGATAGTGACAATTTACCATGATCAATTGCCAACAAAAATTAAGCCACAAGATAGTGGAGGTATAGTAATACCAAATGCCAATAATATAATTTATGAGAATTTACAACAAAAAAAGATTAGCAAACCTATAATATTACAACCTGAACCAGAAAAACCGTTAAATATCACTAAACAAAAATCAGTACAAAGTGATGAAGATATTGACTCTATGGATACAATCTTACTTGGTATAATAGAAACTGATCAGGTTAAGTATGAGAAACACAAAATAAGTAAAAATGAGGAAGGAACGGAAATAATTTTACCTAATATAATAAAAAATGAGTCTGTACAACAAGAGAATTTAATAGAACAACAGCCTGTTCCAGTAGTTCAACAACCTAATTCAAATAAGGCAGGTCTAAATATAATAAAAGTTACTGAACAACGTCGTAAGATCGATGATACACAGTTATTAAATAAGTCAAATCAAGGAGGGTATAAAATTCAGATAGCTTCGGTAAAATCTGAATCAGAAGCCAACCAAGAAGGGGAAAGAATAAAAAAAATATGCAAATATCCTTAATAATACGATGATAAATATCAAGAAGGTACAATCTGATAAAGGAAGTTTTTTTTATTTAGTCTTAGTAGGTAACTACCAAAACATGAGCCAAGCTAAAGCTATCTGTAAGAAACTCTCTGACAATCAGCAAGCTTGTATAATTACTAATCGTTTATGTATCAAATTGTGAGTGTTCACCAACGTTATTGCGAGGAGTTAGTTCACAATATGCCGCTATTAGCGAGGAGACCGTAGGTCGACGAAGCAATGACGTTTGGGACTCTAGGAGGCTGACTTATTCTGGTTAGATATATCAAGGTTTGGGATATTTATCAATCATCCAATCTATAAATGTATTATCAACAGACTGCTTTTTCAGGGCATATTCATATACTTCTTTTATTAGAGCTGTAAGATTGGCAAATGAAAAATTTAAGTTTTTTTCAATTAACATATTAATTGTTAAACTATAGTGGCTTTACTAAAGATTTTCATCTGATCAACAGTTAGCACCTCAAAGTTTACTTCGTTGTTCACAACAAGAGCTTCTAAACTAATATCTGAGGCTTTGGCAATTAATTGTAAATTATTAGCACTAGGATTTTTTGAACTACCGTACAAAATACTATAAACAGTATTTCTACTTAAACCAGTTTTCTTCTCTATTTCTACAGCGTTTATATTTTTTTGCATCATTAATGAGCTAAGTTTTGTCTGTAAGTTTACCATAGATAATACTTTGTCTATAAAATTAAAGTCTCTAAATATTAAGGTATTTTTATTAAAAAGTAAACAACTAATAACTAATTATGCAAATTTGGGATCTAGAAAATCCTACTTTGTTTGCTTGTGAAATTATATATAATAAACAATAAACCATGGTGTTTATTACAGTAATTATTGGTGTTATTGGTACATCAAGGTATAACGATGCTGTTAAACCAAGGAAATTTACAGTTAAAGCTATGATAACTGAATTGATAATCATTTGAGCAGGGTTACTAGAAATTATCCTAGCCGTCATGGCTGGAATTAGCAATATACTAGTAACGAGTAATGCTCCAACAATTTTAATAGTTGAGAATACTGATAAAGATAAAAGTAACAAAAATGCTAATTCAATTGTTCTTACTTTTATTCCTTTAATTTGAGCAATATCTCTATTAATTACAATTAGAATAATTTGACGGTAGAAATAGCAAATGAAAAAAATAACCGACACAAATATGCTTGATAAAATTAATATATCATTTAAAGAGCTAGATAAAATATCGCCAAATAATAGGCTAGTAATTTTAATCTGTAGTGGATACATATAACTTACTACCAAAGCCAAAGATAACATAAAATTTGATACCAAAATTACTACACTACTACCACCTGACCTATTTTTTAGGGTGAATACTAAGATAGCAAAAATAATAGCGACAACTAATCCAGAATAAACAACAGGCAAATGGATCAGAATAGTAATACTTCCAGCCAGTAAACTTGCATGCGACAGACCATCACCAAAATAAATATATTTCTTCCATAAACTTAGACAACCGAGGGGAGCAAAAATTAAACTGATTAGAATTATAGTTAATATTATTAGAGGCATTTAATACGATTTTTAATAAATAAGTTGAGAATAGCACTTAGTGCTTAATTATTTTTGTGGTATATTATTAGTGTAATCAATTTTATAACCAGTAAGGGAATATGTCTACAAAATCTTCTATTAATCAAATAGAGCTGGAAAAAATTAGTAAGATTTCTAACCAATGGTGGCAGAAAGATGGAGAATTTAAAATTCTTCATAAAATAAATCCAATTCGTATTGGTTATATAGTAGATAAGATAAAAGAGCATTTTAACGTACAGGATGACATATTACCTTGTTCAAATTTAGAAATTCTAGACGTAGGATGTGGTGGGGGATTAATTACCTCTGCTCTCTGTGAATTAAATGGTATAGTTACTGGCATAGATGTTCTGCAAAGTAATATAGATATTGCAGTGCAGCATGCCTCATCCCAAAATTTGAATATACAATATCTTAAATCAACTGTTGAGGAATTAGTATACTCAGATGATTTAAATAAAAAACAGTATGAGTATGATGTGGTGTTATGTTTAGAAGTCATAGAACATATCGATAATCCTAGTGATTTTATAAAAAATCTGGCGAGTTTAGTAAAACCAGGTGGCATGATTATAATTTCAACGATTAACCGAACGGTGAAATCCTATATGTTAGCCATTTTGATGGCAGAATACGTGCTTAATTGGGTGTCCAAAAATACCCACGATCATAGTAAATTTCTTAAGCCATCGGAAATTTACTCGATGTTTATTAACAATAATATAGAGCTTAAAGAGCTCAAAGGCTTAACCTATAATATCATCAATGGGTGTTGGCAGTTGAGTGATGATATAGATGTAAATTATTTTGCTTACTTAACCAAATAAAGGAAAACATGACTGTAATTACCAGGTTTGCTCCATCTCCTACTGGTTTTCTGCATATTGGCGGGGCAAGGACGGCGTTGTTTAATTATTTATTTGCTAAACACCATAATGGTAAGTTTTTGCTGCGAATTGAGGATACCGATCAGGCAAGATCAACCGAAGATGCCGTAGAGGCGATATTTTCCGGCTTGAAATGGCTTGGTTTAAACTGGGATGGAGAAGTGCTTTTTCAGTCGAAACGAAATGATTTATACAAACAAGCTGTTCTGAAGTTAGTAGATGAGGGAAAAGCTTATTATTGCTTTACCTCTCAACAAGAAATAGATAGGCAGCGAGATAGTGCCATAGCTAATAAAAAACATTTTTTGTTCCAAAGCCCTTGGCGGGATGTACCATCTTCTAATTCGCAGGAGCAGAAGAGTATCCCAGTTATTCGCCTGAAAGCTCCAAGAACTGATCATACCATTATCCATGATGCTTTGCAAGGGGAGGTGGCTATTGAAAACTCGCACCTTGATGACATGGTGTTGTTACGTAGCGACGGTACTGCTACCTATATGTTAGCAGTAGTGGTGGATGATCACGATATGCAGATTAGCCATATTATCAGGGGGGATGACCATTTAACTAATGCTGCTCGTCAAATCCTACTTTATCAAGCCTTTGGTTGGTCTGTACCCCATATGGTACATATACCGTTAATACATGGAGATGATGGAGCAAAATTATCTAAAAGACATGGGGCTCTTGGAGTAGAAGCTTACCAAGATATGGGGTATTTACCTGAAAGCTTGTGTAATTATTTATTAAGATTAGGATGGAGTCATAAAGATGATGAGATTATTTCACGATCACAAGCTATAGAATGGTTTGACCTTGATGGGCTTGGCAAGTCACCAGCTCGTCTTGATTTTGCCAAAATGGATAGTTTAAATTCTCATTATTTACGTCTGCTCGATGACCAAACATTTACAGAAATGACTTGTAAGAATTTACAAGAAAATTATCAAGTTACTGAGAAAGAAATGGGATATATTAAGCAAGCAATGCCAAGTTTGAAAATAAGAAGCACCAATTTAGTTGAATTAGCAAAACTAGCTAGGATTTATTTGATTAATGTTCCTATTATTTACTCTGAGGAAGCTAAAGGACTAATCAATAATTGTGATAAAAATTTGCTGGGTCAAGTTATACGGGAATTAGATAATTTATCAAATTTTGATAAAGACTCAATTCAAATAAAATTTAAAGAAATTGCCAAGCATAATAATATTAAACTTGCAGATATCATGCCACCCATTAGGTCTTTAATGACAGGCATGATTACCTCTCCAAGTGTTTTTGAAATTATTGCCATAATTGGTAAAGAACATGCTATTGCTAGGTTACAATGTACCCAAGTGACTTAACAGCTAGTCAATATCGACAGCAACTCTTGAAAGGTAGTGAAGAATATATATTTTACAACCTAGTTGGAACTTATAATATTACGAGAATTTTAGGCAATTGTGGTACAGCTAAAGGTATGGCTTATTTTATAGAGTATAAAGAACTTTTATACTCAAAATATCCGTACATATTATACAGAGAGGAGCTTGATGTTAAGTACTATGATAATACCAATAAGGTAAGAGCTTTTAAGGAATATCTATATTCTCTAGAGCAAAACAAAATTGTTAAATATTTTGTTAATGAGAATAACCATGCTTTATTTTGCCAAATGCATTTTATCTCTAATAATCCTTGTCAGGCTGAAGCTACCCATCAATGTTACTTAGATATTTATCAAGCTAGTTACATATTCTTGAATGAAGATTATTTTGAACTAAGTTATAAGATTTTAGGTCCTAGTAAAGATTACACCATAAAAAAACTAGCTTTACTAGGCTGTGAGTGTTCACGGAAAAAAAGTTAAAGTACAATACGTCATTGCGAGGAGTCGTAAGCCTCCGAAGCAATCCATTCCTGACCATTTTTTGGATTACCGCGTCGCCGCAAAGCGCAGCAGCTTCTAAAACTGTACTTTAGTACAGTTTGAGATTTTTTACTTATATCTTAATCATTCCAAAATCGAATATTTATATTTTTAGCAGTGAATTGGTATACAAATGATTATGAAATGTTAATTTGTTAAATACACCATTCCGTAGTCGCGTTTTCTTTTCGTAGGCTGCTCATCTGTAAACTGTAGTTGAGAAAATGGACCAGGAGAACTCTCGTGTGAATGCAAGATACAAGATAAATACACTGTATACCAACAATCACACAAGAGCTCACCTGTCCCTGACTTGATGCACTCAGACGTCTCAAGCTAGCTAGAGCTGAGAAGAAAGACACTGACATTGCACTGACATTGACATACATGACACATGAGACATGACACATGACACACACTGACATAACATATACAGAGTGTATGCAGTAGAACAGCACGTATTGGTCAGGCTATAGATGTATGTATTGCAAACAATTAAATGACACATATTGATTAACAAAACACATTTCAATGAGTACGTACACAAGTTTATTACGACTACCAGCTGATGAACAAAATGTAAAGTACAGTTTGAGTTTTTTTTTTTACTTTTATCTTAATCATTCTGCAATCAAATATTTATATTTTAAACAGTGATTGGTATACAAATAATTATGAAAAACCAAATTACTAAATACACCATACCATAGTCGCGTTTTATTTTCGTAGGCTGCTCATCTGTAAACTGTTGTTGAGAAAATAGGCCAGGAGAACTCTCATGTGAACGTAGAATACAAGATTAATACACTGTATACTAACAATCACACAAGAGCTCACCTGTCCCTGACTTGATGCGCTCAGACGTCTCAATCTTGCTAGAGCTGAGAAGAAAGACACTGACATTGCACTGACATTGACACACATGACACATGAGACATGACACATGACACATGACACATGACACATGACACATGACACATGACACAAGACACATGACACATGACACATGACACATGACACATGACACACACTGACATTGCATATACAGATAAATGTAGTGTATGCAGTAGCACAGCTCGTATTGGTCAGGCTATAGAAGTATGTACATAAATTTTATTGCAAACAATTCAGTGACACAAACTGAGTTACACAACACATTTCAATGAGTACGGGCACAAGTTTACTACGACTACCAGCTGACAAACTAAATGTAAAGTACAGTTTGAGTTTTTTTTTACTTTTATCTTAATCATTCCAAAATCAAATATTTATATTTTAAACAGTGAACTGGTTTATAAGTATTTATGAAATGTTAATTTGTTAAATACACCATTTCTTAGTCGCGTTTTATTTTCGTAGGCTGCTCATCTGTAAACTGTTGTTGAGAAAATAGGCCAGGAGAACTCTCATGTGAACGTAGAATACAAGATTAATACACTGTATACTAACAATCACACAAGAGCTCACCTGTCCCTGACTTGATGCGCTCAGACGTCTCAATCTTGCTAGAGCTGAGAAGAAAGACACTGACATTGCACTGACATTGACACACATGACACATGACACATGACACATGACACATGACACATGACACATGACACATGACACATGACACATGACACATGACACATGACACATGACACATGACACACACTGACATTGCATATACAGATAAATGTAGTGTATGCAGTAGCACAGCTCGTATTGGTCAGGCTATAGAAGTATGTACATAAATTTTATTGCAAACAATTCAGTGACACAAACTGAGTTACACAACACATTTCAATGAGTACGGGCACAGGTTTACTACAAATACCAGCTGACAAACTAAATGTAAAGTACAGTTTGAGTTTTTTTTTTACATTTATCTTAATCATTCCAAAATCAAATATTTATATTTTAAACAGTGAACTGGTTTACAAGTAATTATGAAATGTTAATTTGTTAAATACACCATTCCTAAGTCGCGTTTTCTTTTCGTAGGCTGCTCATCTTTAAACTGTAGTTGAGAAAATGGCCAGGAGAACTCTCATGTGAACGTAGAATACAAGATTAATACACTGTAAAGAAACAATCACACAAGAGCTCACCTGTCCCTGACTTGATGCGCTCAGACGTCTCAAGCTAGCTACAGCTAAGAAGAAAAACACAGACATTGCACTGACATTGACACACATGACACAATATGACACTTTACACATTAACACACATGGCACACACTGACATTACATATACAGATAAATGTAGTGTATGCAGTAGCACAGCACATATTGGCCAGGCTATAGAAGAATGTACATAAATGTGATTGCAAACAATTCAGTGACACAAACTGAGTTACACAACACATTTCAATGAGTACGGGCACAGGTTTACTACAAATACCAGCTGACAAACTAAATGTAAAGTACAGTTTGAGTTTTTTTTTTACATTTATCTTAATCATTCCAAAATCAAATATTTATATTTTAAACAGTGAACTGGTTTATAAGTATTTATGAAATGTTAATTTGTTAAATACACCATTTCTTAGTCGCGTTTTATTTTCGTAGGCTGCTCATCTGTAAACTGTTGTTGAGAAAATAGGCCAGGAGAACTCTCATGTGAACGTAGAATACAAGATTAATACACTGTATACTAACAATCACACAAGAGCTCACCTGTCCCTGACTTGATGGGCTCAGACGTCTCAATCTTGCTAGAGCTGAGAAGAAAGACACTGACATTGCACTGACATTGACACACATGACACATGACACATGACACACACTGACATTGCATATACAGATAAAAGTAGTGTTTGCAGTAGCACAGCACGTATATTGGTCAGGCTATAGAAGTATGTACATAAATTTATTTGCAAAAAATTGAGTGACACACAAATTGAGTTACACAACACATTTCAATGTGTACGGGCACAAGTTTACTACGACTACCAACTGACAAACTAAATGTAAAGTACAGTTTGAGTTTTTTTAACTTTTAACTTAATCATTCCAAAATCAAATATTTATATTTTAAACAGTGAACTGGTGTACAAGTAATTATGAAATGTTCATTTGTTAAATACACCATTTCTTAGTCGCGTTTTCTTTTCTTAGGCTGCTCATCTGTAAACTGTAGATGAGGAAATGGGCCAGGAGAACTCTTGTGTGAAAGTTTTCTTACAAGATTAATACACTGTAAAGAAACAATCACACAAGAGCTCATGCTATAATAATAATAATATGCACATGTGAAAAGGTAGATGGGGTGGTGAACGCAGATGTGAAGTTTCATAGAGATGAGAATCAGCATGGAGTCGCACACACACGGCCGAGAAGTCATTCTCGTGTTCTGTAAACTTTTTTTCACATACAGAACAAGAGAATGACTTCTCGCCCATGTGTGTTCTTTTGTGTCTCAGCATTCGCAGGCAAACTGACACTCACAGTTGTGTGTTATCTGGTGAGCGAGAAGTTTTATTTGTAAGAATATCAATAATATGTGTATTTTTGATACTATGGAAACATTTAGACTATATTATTATTTTTTATTATTTATTTAAACATAAAATTTAACAATAACATTGCTGGTGGTAAGAATTAGAGCTTAGCCCCATAACACAAACTATAACTATACCAATATAACTTTACCTATAGGCCTAGGCCTGTTCGTCATATTATTAACCGATACATTCTCTTGTTGCACGTGATGCACCTTACGTCCACTGGCACCACATGGCAACTGCATAATATTTTATTTGTGTCGAACCAATGCTCTCTGATCTTAATTTCCCAGTATCTTTTGTTGTTTTGTATGTGCGCCGTACACAAGATGGCAGACAAAATGCATTATTCTGTAGACTAACAAAAGTTGTCAATTTTACGATTTCGAGACTTTGTGATCCGAAATTGCCCTATTGCCGTAGCGGAAATCGAACCCAGAACCTTCTGCATTGGAGCAGAGTCTCTTACCACAAGACCAACTGTTGTTGTTGTTGTTGTTAAAAATTATAATAGTTCATTATTTGCAAGTCTATTTTAATATTTAATGTTTATTATGGGTCAATCATATATGATATGACTTTATAAAAGAACATTTTATTAAATAAATATACATAATATTTAACAAGTCCAGGCATATAATTAATAATTATGCTGCACACGGATGCTAATTAGAAATAAAATATAGCCTGACACAAACTTGGTTTTTCGTAACATCAGCTTATTTTGTAGACTACATTTGAATGGAGTATAACTGTAATTTTTCATTTTTCGATGTATACCCGGAGACGTAATTAATTCAAGGGGTCTAGAAGATACCTCTTTCACCGCCATCGCGTGGTCAACTCTCTGTGCACGTGATTTGTATTGCCTTGTGAACTGCATTATCGATCGATGGAAGCCCCCTAGACTATTTAAAGTTCTTTATATTATTTAGGGCGATTAAATGACTCATGCTCAACAAAATAGTCAGTATCTAGAAGGCAAATAGAAGAAAAATAACTTTTTATAAAAACAAAACGCGGAAAATAAACTGTCATCAACAACCGCTGGTTGACAGTTTAGATATTATTAATTGAAATAAATTGGAAAGGAACGCAAAGGTAAGAACTGTGGCACTAATTTATAAATCTAGGTCTACCGGGGATTTTGTTTTCGTTGGGATGCCCGCTGTAAGGTACACATCAGGTTTACCCGGTGTGACTTTCTTCTGGTGACTAAAAAAGGTAAGTAGGATGTAAGATAATTGTGAATGGAATGAGGGTTGTTTATGAGAGATGATTCGTCTTAATGACTGGAGAGAAACACATTATTTTTAGTGACAGAATTGCCGGTGGAGAGATTCGATCCCGTGTCCGTCCGCAGCAGAGCCTACCGCGTTACACATGAGTCGCATCTGTCAGTATCGGGAATTGAACTCAAGTCTCTCACTGACCGGCCGGACGCCCTAACCACTAGTCCAAGGTGCAAGAAGTTGTAATGCCAGCAGGACGCGCCGCGCGCGACCCCTGTGTGGAGTGAGCATAGTCGACTGCTATACTACAGTCAACGACTACAATTTATCAGAAACATTACGAAGTAATTGGGCAAGGGACGAATGGGAACCACGGGCAAGGAAGGATGGGAAGAACACAAGAGATGTTAACCAGGAAGATAGAAGATAAGTGGTTAAAGTCAGCAATGACACATAGCCAACTAATCAACAGACTGTCACTCTTACACAATGATACAGTAAACATACTCAGCGGCAGCACTAGCACTCTAGTTGTTACATGGTATCAAAATAAAAATGTAAATGAAACTTCCTTCAACCACTTTCATGCTCAATAACTCTGCTTTGTTTTAAGGAGCAAGTAAGCATCTCATTTTCAAGTTTCAGTACCAACTGAAGCCAGGTATCATTTTGGGACATTTGGAATGATACGATGCAAGTATCTCAAACAGAAATTAAGTAATGTTAGTGTTATTTCTAATTTAAAGTGCAATCGTGCAAGTTTACGTGTCAATCCAAAGTCAGCAATTATTCCTATGTATGCCAGATTCACTTCGTACATACATCATTAAATTTGAAAGATTACTACATTACGATTTAGTTTATAACCAAGTCCCATATACTGACAGATTTCACTCTTTAAACAATTTTAAATTACCAAATAGATTAAGGAAAAACTTACATAAACAAAATCACAGGCCAATTTTTTAAAGCCAAGCATGACCCGGGGCCAAGGTTTCTAAAGGAAGAAGACACTTAAGAATTACGATGAAGATAAAGCAAAACATAACATTGTACCACTTTAGTTTGAACATAATACAAACAATAACAAATATAATTTTAAACAATGAAATAAACTATTTGTAAAACCTTTAGAAGCAGGTAAATATATCGAATAGTTGAATAAACATTAATTGCACTGCTCTTGTTCTTTTTAAGAAATGGGGTGGACTAACAATAGATTGACTAGAACTCCAATCTGTTGTACCTGTAGACCTTATTGCTTTCGGAGTTTAGGCCCATGTCTCGTTTTACATTATATTGGTTAAACAAGCGGGGGAAATGATTCGATCGTTTGTCCAAAATTACAAAACTATTCAAGATCCAGGTTGTGCACACAGGAAGCAAAAGCACAATCAGTTATCATACACAATGACGAAACTAATACTTCGCCCTTCTACCAATAGTCCGGATGTTAAGAGACTTGACCTTGCATTTTTTGATACAAGCAAGGCACTTGGCACACGTGTTCTAGGGACAATACCCTACTAATTTTCACTTGGAGCCATCGTGATATCCCGTGCAGGCACCCGTTATTGCATGTTGCCTACCCCTGCTGGTTTGAAGGGTTGATTAGCAAAACAATTCGGTGTTTGGTGATAGAAACTTGAAATTTTTACCAAATAGGGGTAACATTAGGCTTAACATACTGGCCACGGGGAAATTCGGATTTCTTCATAGTTAAGGGATGATTGGGGTTATAATTTTGGGGGTTGAACATTTTGAATTAAATTTTTATTGATGACACCCTTGGTTTAATGTTGGATTTCTACGTTAAAGTACTTCCCAAAATCTTCAAACAAAATGATGGTGCCAAAAATATGACTAGCGACCCCTAATTTGGTCATAATGACCTGTTGACATAATGACCTGAGGAATGACCAGTTCGAAAAAAATTAAACAGTCATGTGACCACTCTATTTAAAGCTTAGACGAAGTAGATTCATATGAAATAAATTTTAACATCCCATGTTGACCTGTGATCTTTATCGTCCTTTATTTGACCTTGATAACTGTTTCAGCATGACTGCACAATGTATACTTATAGCACATCCAAATGCATGTGATTTATTAACAGTTTTATTTATAAAATGCACTCAGCATGTAAGTAGTATATATCAATAGGCCTATGATATTAGGCTGCATTGCGAACGCTTTTTACTGTCGCGTTGATGGATGAGCAGTTTTGTTCCATTGAACCCTCTTTTACTATACTTTTACTTCGTTGTTTTTCAACGTGTTTACATAGAATATACCATTTTAAAAGGAGTACCAACTACCAAGTTCCTGGTAGATCCTTATGGTAATAAACCATAAAAAAATAATAGTAATTGCGTTGTTTATGTTGTCCTATCCCAATGGTGAATCGTGGCCAATCAGTGGCTAACTGATCGCTAGTTGCTCTTCAATGAAATAAAAATTAACACGGAATTTGTTCAGGCCCGCTTTTATTGGGGTGAAATGAACGTTCTTTCTTATGATTGGACCAAAATGTGACTAGCAAGAAGTGTACTGTAGTATGACGTTAATATAAACAATAACATAAATAATACAAATCAACAAATAACAGATGTTTAAATCGCGCACTTTTTGGGACCATTTTCCGAGAGCGCGCAATTTCTCGCTCTCTGGTGGCGCGGCAGTGAGTACATTTGCTAACTATTGTATGGACCACATAAATTAAACAAATTTCTGCTCTTCAGCACAGCCAGTCGACCTCTTGTTCATAAATCTAAGGCCAAAATGACGATTGGCGAAGAGCGATTCTCTTCAGTATGCTATACATAGCTGTACATAGTTGTACATAGCTACATCGATCTGGTGGTCTGGCTGCATTCTTTTTGCTCATCAAAATGTACCAAGCTCATCGTCCTTGTCGGTATTGGGGGCGTTGAGATCTTGTACCAAATTGGATCTAGTGAAATGCCTTTTGAATACAAGTCAAAAAAGTTCTGTAGTAAATGCACCACCTGTAGATGCAAAAATACGTGATGGGTTGAGCCCCCCCCCCCCAACACCCGGGCCACTCAATTACATTCCAAGATTATGTAGTCAGTGTCTTTCCTCCCTTCCTCAAGAACGAAATAGCGTCTGTGCTACGCATAGACATCATCTGGGATAAGTATACTACCCAATAAGTCTTTAAATATGACACGGGACAAACATTTAGGAGACGCGTAACTCCAACTACAAAAATTCCCAAAGGATGGCCAAATTTTCTACCATGCAATAAAGAAGTTGTTTAGGCTGTTAGCCTCCAGCATATATCAATATTGCTACTGATGTGCTAGTCCTTGCAATCAGCTGTGTTCAGTAAATGACTGGCATTGAAGCTCTATAGGAGCATCTGGGGACTGGAAGGAACCATCAGTATGTCGCCATACACCATGTTGCAGCTTATCCAGGTAAATAAATAACCGTATTGACTATGTTCTAAAATAGAATACCGGCAACCGATTTGAATTATCTACAGGTTATTTTATTAAATCTTTAGCACTTCCTATGTTCCACGCGTTTTCGGGATGGAAAAGGTTCCTCCTTTCGTGATAGTAATGGGAGAAAGTCTGCATTCGATGCTTGGAGAGCGTTTCCTGATGCTACAGATGGTTTCATCGCAGCTATTGTTGAAAATGTGGAGGCTGCCATTGAGACTTTAAAGATATTTGTAGAAGTTTTGAATAAAATCAGAGATCATTTTACATATCACATATATCAAGAGCTACAAAAATGTACGCTTGAGATACTCTAGAACAAATGTGTGTACGTTAATTTTAATTTTTTGACCAAGCACATTACTTTACCGTGAATGAATGTCGCAAAATACTTTTCATCCAGTAAACAGACGGCTAGAAACGATTAGTCCGACAAAAGACGTCTTAGTACAGCACATTCGACCCTCAATCTATCAAGGAGTACACGTCTGGGATCAAATTCTCTTCCTACAACAACAGCTGCCTTGGCCTTCTGAGTGGGGATGGGATATGATATGACGGCAGATAAGTGCCAGTGTGGACCATTGAAGAATGTACGGAGTTAATACGATGCAGGTGCAAGAAAGAATGTGGAGGATGATGCAAGTGTCTCAAACTTTAATGAAAGTACACAGCTCTGCCAGTGCGTCGCACTTTTTGAGCTTAAAGGGGCTATTTACCCAAAAAACTATTTTTTACCGCATAATCTATGGCATATTAGTACACTAAATTGACCGTTTAAAAACTTATATCTTGTAACTGTGATTTGATATCAATTTTTCAATTTTCTTATCCAGAAAAAAGCGGAAATTGGCGTTTTGAAAAATTTCTTAAATCGGCTTTAACCCGCACCTTTTTTATTCCACATAGATACTAGAGCATCATAACAATCTAAAATGCCGCTTTATAACATCTGTCTTGAAACTGGGCACAAATATACTCTCAAACACGCAAAAATATGCATTCCAAAATCACACCTCTTCTTGGTTATCTGCATATTTTGACTGAACCACTTGCCCAAATTACAAAACAAAATATAGAGGATTTACAGAAAAAGTTGTAGAGTACGTCAATAATGGCCAATATTTTTTGGATCAAAATCCTCCAAGGTCACGGGGCATTAAGATCGTCCCCATGTTATTTCTTATGGGAGATTTTTGCCGATGGGACCTAGCTCGAAAAATGTCATGTTTGACAATTTTTTGGGAGGTCATGGTGGCCCCAATACTATTTCTGTTAATTGCTAAATTCATAACTAGCTGCCCTGAATGAAATATATTTTTTAGTTTAAAGGTTAAATACCCCTTTAAGTGAAAAAAATCAAAACCTTAACAAATTTGGTTCACTGCATAACTGATTAATAAAGTACTATAATCAACAATGGGTGAATTGTTACCTTCCTCTTAATGAATGTTAATCTAAAAAGTTTATCATAATAACGATCAACCAGGAACTTGGTACTCCTTTTAAAATGATATATTCTATGTAAACACGTTAAAAACGACACAAAGTAAAAGTATAGAAAAGAGGGTTCAATGGTATAAAACTGCTCATCCATCAACGCGACAGTAAAACGCGTTTGCAATGCAGCCTAATATCATATTGATATATACTACTTACATGCTGAGTGCATTTTATAAATAAAACTGTTAATAAATCACATGCATTTGGATGTGCTATAAGTATACATTGTGCAGTCATGCTGAAACAGTTATCAAGGTCAAATAAAGGACGATAAAGATCACAGGTCAACATGGGATGTTAAAATTTATTTCATATGAATCTACTTCGTCTAAGCTTTAAATAGAGTAGTCACATGACTATGTTTAACTTTTTTTCGAACTGGTCATTCCTCAGGTCATTATGTCAACAGGTCATTATGACCAAATTAGGGGTCGCTAGTCATATTTTTGGCACCATCATTTTGTTTGAAGATTTTGGGAAGTACTTTAACGTAGAAATCCAACATTAAACCAAGGGTGTCTCAATAAAAATTTAATTCAAAATGTTCAACCCCCAAAATTATAACCCCAATCATCCCTTAACTATGAAGAAATCCGAATTTCCCCGTGGCCAGTATGTTAAGCCTAATGTTACCCCTATTTGGTAAAAATTTCAAGTTTCTATCACCAAACACCGAATTGTTTTGCTAATCAACCCTTCAAACCAGCAGGGGTAGGCAACATGCAATAACGGGTGCCTGCACGGGATATCACGATGGCTCCAAGTGAAAATTAGTAGGGTATTGTCCCTAGAACACGTGTGCCAAGTGCCTTGCTTGTATCAAAAAATGCAAGGTATGCCCCAAATATCCCTTAGGCCTACTGCGTAGCACTGCTCAACCCCCCTGGCAGCAGTGAGGCCTACTGCGTAGCACTGCTGCCAACCCCCCTACTAGCGAACCTAGTGTGGGAAGGTTGCAACTTCAGTTTAATTGGTACACCCCCCCTGGCAGCAGTGATGTCTTGTACCGTGTCCTGCTACCAACCCCCGTGCCTACCTCGTTTAGGCCTGTAGCGGGAATGGTATTTGTCAGACTGGCAAGTAGTAGGGCCCACTGTTTAGTTTAGGTCTGTATTAATACGAGGAATTGGAATATGACGACCTGGTCACCCCCCTGGCAGAGAAATGATATGGTGTACTGCTGCCAACCCCCCCCCCCCTGCCTACCTCGTTTAGGCATGTAGCGTGAATGGGGGGGGGGGGGTGCAGGGGGGTGGCCAGGTCGTCAAATTTCAATTCCTCGTATTAATACAGACCTATACTAAAGAGTAGGCCCTACTACTTGCTAGTCGAACGAATACCATTCCCGCTACAGGCCTAAACAAGGTAGGCAGGGGGGTGGGCAGCAGTACACCGTATCATTTCTCTAAATGTTTAAAAGTTATATAATATAAAAAATTATAAATGTTTAAAAGTTATAAAATATAAATAGCAGGTAACTGTCATAAAGGAATAACATTAATATATCATGTCAAACATCCATACACGTTACAATTAATATATTACATACAAACAAAAAACCAAACCAAAATAAAGCCACACATCTCCTTAAATAACAAAATTACAAAAGAAAACGACAGTCAGATAAATTTGCCCGGAAATGTAATGAAAACAAAGATTTTGAACCACCATGTTTAAATCTGTTTCGAAGCATGATCGTCGTTAGAAGCTCTCCTGCCAGTTAGGGTCGAACACGGTCCTCCAACTTCTTCCTCTCGCCCGGCCACCATGCGACTGTCGGTGAGCAATGATTAAGTGTAACACTTATATTAAACCTCGCTACAATTCATATCACTGCAGGGAGATCTAATACAAGTGCCACACAGAATCTGATTTGATGATCATAAGCCTGTCGATTCATCTGTCTTATAAGAAACCTGGCAATAATATTGTGGGATACACACCACATGTAGAAAACATAATATGATACAGAATAAGATAAAAAAATTATATTTATGTATAATCTTATATATTATACAATATTCTATATAATATTATTATTATATTATATTATAACATGATACAAACAATAACAAATATAATTTAAACAATGAAAAAAACTATTTATAAAACTTTTTGTAGAACTGGTATAAATACATCGAATAGTTAAATGAACATTAATTGCACTGCTCTTGTTCTTTTTAAGAAATGGGGTGGACTTACAATAGATTGACTAGAACTCCAATCTGTTGTACCTGTAGACCTTATTGCTTTCGGAGTTTAGGCCCATGTCTCGTTTACATTATATTGGTTAAACAAGCGGTGGCAATGATTCGATCGTTTGACCAAAATTACAAAACTATTCAAGATCCAGGTTGTGCACACAGTAAGCAAAAGCACATATCAGTTATCATACTCCATGACAAAACTAATACTTCCTTATGATATTGATCATTTGATACATTTTGCTTCACTTTTAAGTACAAATATTTCTTCATCCAAATAAATAAAATTATACATGCTATAAAATATAAATAACTGATTCCTGTCATAAAGGAATAACATAAATATATCATGTTAAACATCCATACACGTTACAATAAATATATTACAAACCAACAAAAGACCAAACCAAAATAATGCCAAACATTATTCATTAAAAACAAAATTACAAAACACATACGGTCAGACAAATTTGCCCGGAAAACGAAGATTTTGATCCACCATGTTTAAATCTGTTTCGAAGCGTAATAGTCGGTAGAAGCTCTCCTGCCAGTAAGGGTCGAACACGGTCCTCCAACTGTTTCTTCTCTCCCGGCTACCATGCGACTGTCGTTGAGCAATGATTCAGTGTAACGCATGTACTTAAGATCACGTACAATTCATATCAATGCAGGTGAACCTAGTACAAGCGCTACACAGAATCTGATGTGATGATCATAAGCCTGTCGACCGATCTCCATCTGTCGATCCATCTACAGAAACCTGGCAATAATATATTGTGGGATACACACCACATATCAGCCAGCGGTTTAGCCGAGGTAGTTTAACCGGTTCCCACTCGAACCCCGCAGTTAAGCAAATCGGGCTAACGTTAAGCCGTTGGTCCCCTTGATACTTTTCGAAAGGAGTAGGCTACGTGCCGGTACCGGGTTTCCCCTCCTCCCTTCTGTTCATACTTCATCCTCATCTATCACCACTCATCGTCTCGAATAGCCAAAAGTGCATTTTTATGAGACGTTAATGAATATATCAACACCACACATCGAAGACATATGATACAGAATTAAAAAAATATATTTAAAATTATATCAAGCAAACATAAACCTGCAATCTAAGATATAATAAACAGTGTAGAGTGTATTTAATAATTTCTAAGGGACGGATGCACAACAGTTACTCAACGCCCACGGCCCTGTAATTGGATGAGCGTAGCGAGCGTAGCGAGCGAAGTGAAGATTCCATTTCACTACACTGGAGAAAAAAATCCGGAATGTTTTTTTTTTCTTTTTTTTTTGAATTTTTGTCTGTAACACGATTCCGGCTAAACCGATACTCCGATTGCGATGAAATTTTATGGAGACCTTCGAAATCTCTGAACTTAGAACTGCACCGTACGAAAATTTGATCAAAAAATTATTTCTCTTGTAAGTCGCAATTTTACGATTTTTTTGGTTTTTGTTTTTTGTTTTTGTTTGTATTTTTGTGTGTTTGTTAACACGATTCCGGCTAAACCGATACTCCAATTGTGATGAAATTTTCTGGAGACCTTTGAAATCTTTGAACTTTGAACTGAACAACTGCCACTTTTTTTAGCGCAATCGAAAAATTATTTCTCATGAAAATCGCAATTTTACGATTTTTTTTTCGTTTTTCTTGTTTTTTCTGTTTGTATTTTTGTGTGTTTGTTAACACGATTCCGGCTAAACCGATACTCCAATTGCGATGAAATTTTCTAGAGACCTTCGAAATCTTTAAACTTAGAACTGCCACGTTTTTGGGTACAATCGAAGAAATATTTCTCATGAATATCGTACTTTCACGATTTTTTTTACGATTTTTAGTGCGATATTTTCGTGACATTTGGGCCGATTCTGACCAAACGGGTAGGGCTACAACGTTCATATTTCACATGGACATAAAGGTAATGGTTATATGTATTGCTTTTTGAAAGAAAAAGTTGAAAAAGTTGGCCAGAATCTATAGAAATAATGGTTTTAATATGAGTTTTTTTTAGGTTTATAATAACAATTAACAAGTTACAATAGAAACTTGACAACAATCACCTACAATGCATTCAAAAAGCACTTGCAAAGGAAAAGTGGACCTACAAAAACTAAAAACTTACAAAAACGCTCATCCATCAACGCGGCGGGACTAAAGCGTTTTCCTAGTTAATCAAACATTCGTACATGCTTAAGAAATATAGCATATTGTGGCTGTGTCACTTAGTGAACTCTGAGAAGCAGATGCCCTAAACTCAATGGTAGCCGTGGTTTGCAAGTGACTGCTGTGGCACCTTCAGGTAGGAGAAACACGTGTTGGTGGAGGTGCCGGGTAGAGCAAAGTGGTGGGATTGCTCGTCAACGAATTGTGATTTCCTGGACAAATTTTAGCTATATTCTGATTAAAAATTATGCAATAAGATGTTACGTTGTTACGTTGTTGATTATAATAGAAAAGAACTCCGTTCCAGTAAACAAGTTTCTCCTTTGGGTAGTAGAATTACAAATCAATACAATGTCTAGTTTAAACCGGTCCACAGTACGTACAATGCATGTCCCTCGTTAGGTGTATAACAAGGAATGTTTTAGATTGGACAGTTGTGAAGGCAATATCCGAGCGCAGTTTAGGAGGACGTATCCTCGGGCATTAGCATTAACGACTGAAGAAAAATTAAGAAAAACTTTCAGCCGGATTGCATGTGGCGTAATTATATCCGTTACCTCTTGGTGAGCAATAGTCACTTAACGCCCACTGCTACCAACAATCCACTGAACATATTATTTCCGATAAGCGCGTACGAATGTTCGATCACTTAGCAGCAGTGGTTTGAAAGCAGTTTTGTGACTTATCTAGATAATCTGTGTAGATAAACTCCGTTATCTATTATCTTATCTAAACAAGTTTTGTGATGTTTTCTTTGTCTATTATCTAGATAAAATAAAGTTTATCTTATCTAAGCTTTTTAAGCTTTTAGATAACATTTTTTAGGTAAAATAATAATCAATTATATGTTGACAAAAATATAATAATTAATCACTTTTTAAATAAAAAATACTTCTACTAGTTGTAATGTGCGTACCCGGGTAATGTTAACTTGTCAAGTCTGACACATGTTACGATCGACAAGAAAACTGTTTTTGGGAACAAAATATCAGAAAAAAAATCTTCAATTTCAAAAATTATTATCTTTTATATTAACAAATTTATGTAGATAATTGTTAGTATCTATTTTCTTTTATCTAGATAACTTTCTACACTTTCGAACTTTACCTTTATTCTTACATGGATAACGTTTTGGAAAATTATCTTTATCTTTATGTAGATAAAAAATAAATTATCTAGTCAGTCACAACACTGTTTGTAAGCGACTGATGTAGAGAGACACAGTTTACTCAACCCACCGCTGTCGGTTGTGGAATCACTGTAGGAGTATGTTATTACTTTAACAATCTATTTACAATCTATTTTTACTATACTACAAACTAGCGACTTACAGCTTTCAGCATAAATCATTGTCAAATATTAGATTTTCTCACGTTGCTTGCAAGTCCCAGGATTGAGCGGCGTCCGGTGCTATCATACTCCATGTCTCAAGAGCATGTAATGGAACAAGCTCTGGTATATGACAACCTAAGATTTCTTGAAACGTTTCTTCGTGATTTCAACTCTCAAATGCACTGAAACAACACAATTGTATTAAAATTACAAAAAAAAACACATCAACCCGGCACCTCCACCAAAATTAATCGAGTTGAGGTTATATATATATATAGTATATGATATCATTTTAATTTAAAAATAAACATGTATATAATTTCTCAGCTCCCCTCTTACATCTATCTTATTCTTTCATATTAGCCTTTGTCAACAACCTATGATTTCTTGAGAACTCCTTACTGGTTAGGTCCCTATTGCAATGAAGCAACACAATACTATTAGAAAATAATAATATGACACGACCAGGCACCTCCACCAAACATATTCACGACTACAATATTTTATATATTGGACTACGAAGATGTTATTGTTTTGACAATAATTTTGAATATAAAACAAACACCCTTTAACGGTTGTCGTATTCGTCGTTGTTGTTGTTGTTGTTGTTGTTGTCGTTGTTCCAGAGAAAGTTGTCTACAGATACATTCCGAAAAACTAACCTTAGTTGAATTTTCTTCAATTTCTCAGTCGTTGTAACACATTTGCTTACGAATGCCCTGGAAAAGAAAAAATATAATGAATTTAACTTATAACACATTGTATAATAGGTAAAATAGCAAGTGCATTGTGAATGGAGTGATACGACAATATGTGAATTCTAACACATCTACCTTCCTTATTTTCTATTTGTTACTGGATAATAAATTGTGCATGTTTTTGATAACTACATTCGGTCCCAGATAAATAACAACTATACAATAGAATTACTTCTCTCTTCATGTTTGGGGTTCAATTACAAAATAACTATAGAAACACGGATCCTGTAAATATGATAAAATGCTTGATAATTTTATATGAGTTAAATGTATATTTAAAGTAAATTTCACATCTCATTGTTTAAGAGTGAAACGTCACTCCCTGTAACTAGAAGTGAGCTCTGGCTGCACCATCCTCGTACAACCTTCCATACAGGTATCGTGGGTGCCCAGTGGCTGAACCGTCGAGCACCGCAGATCCCGTGGTGTGGGTTCATCGCACTGTCTAATTCTAACAGGTTGGTTTATTTATTGTATATTGCTTAACGTCTCATATTTATGCACTATGGCTACTCGAGACGAAGGGAGGGACGTAATGGCGACGCGGGGGGACAAGGGGTGGACAGGTCTGTGCTGGTCAGAACCAGCCACAAGCGTAGGGGAGGGCAGGGGTTCCCCCACGTCGTGGTCGTCTCCGTCTGAGTCATCATCCGTCCGTGTTGTCATTGTCGTCGCCGTCGGGGAGGTAGTCAAAGGGAAGGGGGTTGATTATCATTCCCATACCCCCCTCACGGGTATATTAGTCATGACTAGAGCAATTACGCAAACATTAGGCATAAAGCCCATTATCAAACTATCAAGAAAAGAACAATGTATTTCTTCATAATAACACATCGTTTATACAAGTAACTTATTTAGTGAAAAAAGAACACACTGCACAATGTGGTCGAATAAAAAATATTACAGAAGAAAATCTTTTTTGTTATGTATTACAAAAAATATTTCATATTTACTAAATACATATCATAAATATAGACAAAAATATTTTACTTTTAAATTAATCACAATTAGAGCCAGGGGCGCCGACTACGTGGGTGCTCAGGGGCTGGAGCCCCCCTCGAACTCCGCACCACTCCAAATATTCTAGAATCGGCTTTACAACAACAAAGTTTTGAGCTATATCTACATTTACAAAAACGTTCACCAATTATCAATCTATTTTCAATTAATAATACAAATTTCTGTGAGTTAAACAATGTATTCTTCTTTATTCTTTTAACAATGTATTATATATTTGTAACTATATCTTATCATTTCACACATTTCTTTTCTTTCTTTTCTTCTTTCTTTCTTTTTCATTTCTTTCACTCATTCATCACATTTCTTAACTTACACAATATCACATGCGGCGCAATATTACCCAACTCAGGGTTGGGGTTCGATGTTCGATGCCCACTGGTTAGAACTTTTTTATATTTTTACACCCACATATTATTTTTGAGGGGTGTTAAATGGGAAATAAAAATTAGGTGATTTTGTTTTACCTACCTTGGAAATTTGTTAATGTTTCACTCTAATACGTTTTGAACACGAGTCGCATTTTGAATGTTCAATTTAAAGAATTATTGTTGCAGAGTGAGTTCCAGTATAAATAAGGTGACCAGACGGACCAATTTTAGAAGTCAGAACACCTGTACCGGTATCCTGAGTGACCCAATAAAATAGTTGTTTTTGTACCGGTTTGCAATTTGAGGCGGAAAGTGTGCCGGTATTCTGCAAACTGTACTGTGAATGGAATTGGAAGGTAACGTTTTATTTGAAAAAATACCCTCCTCGGATAAATAGGCCAAGGCTACGAATAGTAATAACATTGAAAAAGTTCTTCCATCTCTAAGAAGATAATTCATTAACTCAAAGTCATTATTTATATTAATTTTGTTCGAAGATTATGAACATTCAAAATGTGCCAATCATGCAACTCCCTCCCACATCCCCTACGCTAGAGTAATGCATTAGGACCTAACGGTTAGCCTAAGAGAGGGGGAGGAAAGAGAACGTTACAGGGTACTCAACACATGGCTCACTCACTCGTTCAACAACGACTTTGGCGTTTCTTTAGGAAGTCTAAGGGCTGGAATCACAACAGTACCTGCCAGTTAGGGTCGAACACGGTCCTCCAACTTCTTCCTCTCGCCCGGCCACCATGCGACTGTCGGTGAGCAATGATTAAGTGTAACACTTATATTAAACCTCGCTACAATTCATATCACTGCAGGGAGATCTAATACAAGTGCCACACAGAATCTGATTTGATGATCATAAGCCTGTCGATCCATCTGTCTTATAAGAAACCTGGCAATAATATTGTGGGATACACACCACATGTAGAAAACATAATATGATACAGAATAAGATAAAAATTTATATTTATGTAAACTCATATATATTATACAATATTCGATATAATATTATTATTATTATTATTATTATTATTATTATATTATAACATGATACAAACAATAACAAATATAATTTAAAACATTGAAAAAAACTATTTATAAAACTTTTTGTAGAAACGGGTATAAACATATTGAATAGTTGAATGAACATTAGTTGCACTGCTCTTGTTCTTTTTAAGAAATGGGGTGGACTTACAATAGATTGACTAGAATCCCAATCTGTTGTACCTGTAGACCTTATTGCTTTCGGAGTTTAGGCCCGTGTCTCGTTTACATTATATTGGTTAAACAAGCGGTGGCACCGATTCGATCGTTTGTCCAAAATTACACAACCATTCAAGATCCAAGTTATACACACAGGAAGCAAAAGCACAGATCAGTTATCATACCCCATGACAAAACTTATACTTCCCAATGGTATTTATCATTAATAATACATTTTGCAACACATATAAGAACAAATATTTGTACATCCAAAATTAATAAAATTATAAAATTTTAAAGTTATAAAATATAAATAGCAGATACCTGTCATAAAGGAATAACATTAATATATCATGTCAAGCATCCAAACACGTTACAATTAAAATATATCATATTACATACCAACAAAAAACAAACCATAATAATGACACTTATGTCCTACACATCTCCAAAATTACAAAAAAAGACGGACAGACAAGTTTTTCAAGGAAATGTAATGACAATAAAGATTTTGAACTACCATGTTTAAATCTGTTTCGAAGCGTAATAGTCGGTAGAAGCTCTCCTGCCAGTAAGGGTCGAACACGGTCCTCCAACTGTTTCTTCTCTCCCGGCCACCATGCGACTGTCGTTGAGCAATGATTCAGTGTAACGCATGTACTGAAGATCACGGACAATTCATATCAATGCAGGTGAACCTAGTACAAGCGCTACACAGAATCTGATGTGATGATCATAAGCCTGTCGACCGATCTCCATCTGTCGATCCATCTCCATCGATCTTATAAGAAACCTGGCAATAATATATTGTGGGATACACACCACATATCAGCCACAGGTTTAGCCGAGGTAGTTTAACCGGTTCCCACTCGAACTCCGATTTAAGCAAATCGGGCGTGACGTTAAGCCGTTGGTCTCCTTGGTACTAATCGAAAGGAGTAGGCTACGTGCCGGCACCGGTTTTCCCCTCCTTCCTCCTGTCATACTTAATCTAATCTTACTTACTTAATCATACTTAATCATACTTAATCAGTGTGATGTATATTCGACTCTACTTCGTAGACAAAACTCGTGCCGAGTTTAAATAAAGTCAAACATAAATTACTATTGGCAGTAAAACTCACACATAAATTATTAATATTTGCAGTCTCAACGAATCAACCTCCTCTAACATTTTGTAAATATTTTATTTAAATCAATCCAGAAATTAAAAAATCCATCCCAGCGGGGTATCGAACTCCGGTCTCCCGATTGCCGGTCGAGTGCTTTTCTAGATCTGAAAAGATCTATCTATTAAGGGAGTTCTCCATTTAAATCGTACCATGTAAATTTAAACACATAGGCCCACACATCTGATTCTGAGTGGTGTAGAGGAGGCACGACCAGTTACTGTAGAGAGTAAGCCTACAATAATTATAATGATAACATTAACGTGTGTGTTCTCTTATTCGCAGTAATTTGAATAGCAGATAGAGATGGCGAATTGAAAGAAGCTGGTCTTTCCATGGCTGTGTTCTCGTAGTTGAGAGGTGAGAACTGTACTGAACAACTTCATTTCTCAGCTGAATATAGGCGCAAGAAGCTTGACGGTGTCACTGCTTCAGGCATCAGAGTGTGGAATAGGTGTAAGAAGAAGACTTAAGAGTAGGCTGAAGTTGAGTCAGGTCTGGCTGACCAGCAACTAAGAAAACGAATTAACTCCAAGTCAATTGAGCTGGAGCTTCTTTACAACATAGCTGTTAGTTTATTTGTAAAATGGGGAAAGTTTTTTTTTAAATTGATGACGCGTGTCTCTCTTTTAATGGCAGTATAGCTAAAATTGCTGTTGCACGTGCTAAGTTTTTTATACATGTAAGTTTATTTCAAATATATTTGTTTGTAGTATGTACCATTTTACAAATTTTACTTGTCTACCTCATAACTTAGAAAAAAATAATTATTTACGTAGGTAGGATGGGGTGGTGGTGTGTTCATGCTTGTGTTGGGGATGCGATGCAGGCCTACTAATGTTGCAAATATTGATGTTGAGTCAGTAACACATTGATAATCCGTACACATCAATGTATACGGTGGTAAAACATCATCCTCAAACATCGTGCTTTGCTGTTGTGTGTGGGTGGAGTGGCGTGGGGGGGGGGGGGTTGAAATGTAGTGTGAGTGCGTTCGTGTTTGTGCGATTTATTAAGAAGAATTAAGATCAATTACTCAAACAACAAGTGTCAGTAAGTCTTTTACCAGACAATTGGAACATGCGGCGGAACCAACCGTCGCTGGAAGGCACCGAGATGTTGCGCCAATGAAACCAAAAACTAGCATAAAACATTAGTTTAAAGCACCAAATATACAGAACATAATAAAGTCACGATAATGACTTTTAATAATACCATCTTGTGATTGTTGCTTCTCTTCACCGGCTCGGTCGTAGGCCATGAGTTCCTTGAGACTTGGAGTCAGGGTAAGTAATTCCTATAGGGTAACTGACAGAATCAAATTCACTGTGAAAGTCAACCTATGGGAACGACTTACCTGACTCAGATAGCTAGACGCGTTCTCGAGGCTTTTTGGACGAACTAGAAGCTGCAATGTGGATCGCAATCTCAGCACTTATTATATAACTCAACTATTGATTACAGTTATGCCTGTGTAAATGAAAAAGCGGACAAGTGTAGGCCTACATTAAAGCAACGAAAAAAATTTAAAGTGAATTTGCTAGGTTTTTTATACATGTAAGTTAATTTAAAATATATTTGTTTGTGGTATGTACCATTTTACAAATTTTACTTGTCTACCTTATCTCAAAAAAAAATTATTTACGTAGGTAGGATGGGGTGGTGGTGTGTGCATGCTTGTGTTGGGGATGCAATGTTGCAAATATTGATGTTGAGTCAGTAACACATTGATAATCCGTACACATCAATGTATACGGTGGTAAAACATCATTCTCAAACATCGTGCTTTGCTGTTGTGTGTGGGTGGGGTGGCGGGGGGGGGGGGGGGGGGGTTGAAATATATTAACATTAAGGTTCTGTGACAAAATCATTACATTTGGATAAAGTATGTGGGTGTTATAAGTCAAAGAATTTTAAAAAATCGAAAAAAATCGTAAAATTTGAGATTTTTATGAGAAATAATTTTTCAATTACGCTCAAATTTCACACGAATATATTAATTCTTAAATATAGGATCATTGAAAAATTTATTACAATCGGATAAAGCATGTAGGTGTTATAAGTCGAAGAATTTTTGTAAAAATCGAAAAAAAACGTGAAATTGCGATTTTCATGAGGAATAATTTTTCGATTGCGCTAAAAAACGTTCAGAAGTTCAGAAATTTCAAAGGCCTTCATAAAATGTCATGGCAATTGGAGTATCGGTTAAGCCGGAATCGTGTTAGAAGACACACAATAATACAAACAGAAAAAGAAAAAGAAACATTCCGATTTGTTTTCTCCAGTGTAGTTAAATGGAATCTTTGCTTCGCTCATCCAAACAAAATGAGAATAGTTCATGTTTTGCAAGTTTTTTAATATTTAATGTTTATTAGGAGTCAATAATATATTATATGACTTTATTAAAGGACATTATATTAAATAATAATTTGGAGGATGAGATGACTAGCAAATATCTTGATGCCAGATGACGCAATGACCTTGGACTCTGGATGACTAGCTTCAGATATTCTCGGTGTGTTGAGAAACGGAGAATATCGCACAAGATAGTTTTACATATTCAAACGTATTGTAAAACTAACATTGTGTGATGATTCCCCGATTCCCACTTCGGAGGATTGGTGATTTTCTTTTGTTGCCAGATGACTAGCAAATATCTTGATGCGAGATGACGCAATGACCAGTGTTGGGGAAGGAACTTTTAAAAAGAACGCGTTCACGTGAACGCGTTCTTTTTTTGTGAACTTTTCAGTGAACTTACTCTTTTTTTAAATGAATGAACTTGAACTTTTAAAAGTTCATTCCGAGAACGAACTTTTCAGTTTTAGAAAGTTCATTTGTAAGTTCTTTCCGTGCGCCGAGCAGCCGTCGACTCGCCGCAGTCGACGCTTAAAAACAATAACAAATCGTTGTTTATCGTAGTTTATTTTTTATATACCAACAATTCTGACAATGCTTATTGTTACGATACACGTACTATAGTTACGGTATCACATGTTATCCACAGCTGCTAATAAAAAACAATACGTCGCGGTCGTCATCGTCTTTGTCATAGTTCGTTGTGTCATTGTCATCGTCGTCGAGGAGGTCGTCAAGGGAAGGGGGCAAGGTCCCCGACGACGATTGCCAGAGCTCGCCTCTATTTATCGTTTATCGTAGGCCTACGTTGACGCACGTTCAGCTGATTTTGACAACATCACGCACGATTCACGAAGTTAAAACGATGTTCGCCAACAAATTCGGAAAAAAAAAATCTTTGAAGCCTAAAATGCTAAGTATCTGCATTAATTTTACAAGCTGGTCGACGAGAATGTAGTACAAATCATCAACACGATCAAAGACAACTCAACACTTTCGTCCGACTCAAACTCGCGAGTAAATTGGTACTCGGAACACCCCTTATGTTTTTTCTCGTGTTTTTCTTCAATTTACGTTTGCCTTTATTAAAATAGTGATTTTTTTTTACAAAAGAACTTTTAAAAGAACTTAGTTCATATTTTAGACGAACTTGAACGTTTCAAAATTTTAGGTTTTAAAAGAACTTGAACTTTTTAAAAGTTCATTATTTGAGCTGTGAACTGAACTTTTAAAAAGTTCATTTTAAAAAAGAACTGACCCAACACTGGCAATGACCTTGGACTCTGGATGACTAGCTTCAGAAATTCTCGGTGAGTTTCAAACATGTTTCATTCCCTCAGTAAAATAGCAGTTCGATGTCATGATGATGTGTATTTTGAAGTCAATTTTAGAATATTATCAAAGAAACTTACTTTGTGTGTAAATCGCACACTGAAACTCACTACTTTGTTGGCAAATATTACATCGATATGTATTAGCAATATTTTGATTTATGTGTTAATTTTTAGGACATGTTTAATGAGACTTTATCACCAAGCTATATTAACTATTAACAATAAGAATGAACACATTTAAATTACTTTAAAAACTATTCATGTAATATTAAATATGGTGTAACTATATTGTTATGAAATGCGTATCCTTTTGACACATGGTTGGTATAGTGCAAGGAGACAATTGTATGCAAATTATCAAAATCAAATTAAGTGTTCAAAAACCCAAAACTTGAATATTGAGTAGATTGGGCCTTCAATATGCCTCAGACCTCGTCTCCGAGAAACTCTGCTCGTAAACCTGAAAGACCTTGTCACAGTTGAGCAGCAAGGTCGATGTCTTTATGAAGTATACATAATATACCGCATTGAAAAAATATACACATTTTGTCCCTTATTTATTTGTTAATTTGTTATTTATTTATCACTATTACGAAATGATACAATACAACAATTAAATTAATGTGTAAAAGACCCAATCACAATCACTTAGCGCGTGGAAATAAAATCACTCACTTAAATCTGTATTTTACGCTATTATTGATTGATTGACGGTGAATCGTCTTTACTTCTCTGGTTAATTTTGCTAAGTATTTTTAAGCATTTTGCTCATTATTCAATTACGAAAACTATTATTATTCGCGTGGCAGTAATTTCACGAACTTGCATGATGAACAGTTGTGTATGAATTCAATGGTAACTACTTGATAATTTCAGTTATTTACGTGCGCTAAGTGGTTGTGAATGGGCCTTAACGCGTAAACACTCATTGTAACCTCTTGCTGAGAGGTGATGGATTGGAGTTGCAAAGTGTTCAGGATCGCGATCCTCGCATCTGGCGGTCAGTGCCAGAATCACGATGTGTTCTCCGACCACTGGGTGATCAACATATTCACGAACCATCAGTAGCAGTCCTCTGTATCTGTAACGCACATTTGTGATGCAGAAGACTGCCGTATTTCAATGAACTGACGTCTGTATTTCTATCTGACCTTTAGAATGACAATTGTCATCGGGTCAAAGCATTGAACAGATATCTATGAAATTATTTTTGTACAATTTGATATGTTGTAATTATATATTCATGTATGTATGACAAAAAATTTGTAAAAAAATTAGGATTTAATTTATGGAAACTACTTATAATATACTTGAAATAATTTTGACACCACAAACAATGAAGCGTTTCGTCCTTCTGGGACTCATCAGGCAGGTGACAGATGGTTACCTAAAATTAGCGCAGCTACACACAAAACAGAACTCACAATACATATCAAACCATTGGTATGGCCATGCTGGTAGTTAATTATGTTTGCATGTTGTCATCATCAGGGTTACTATCCTACATCAATCTTTAAAGAAACGTTAGTTGAGCTGGAATAGAGATCACAGATTGGGAAAGGACAGACACAAAACGACAGAAATAAAGATTGATGTCAAAACATAACCACGATCTGATGCATGACTGCTCGTCCTTCTGGGACTCATCAGGCGGATGTTGGTTACTCAAAATCAGCTACGATACAAACAACAAAACTTACTAAACACAGCCGAAACTGAAGTACGGTAGTAAATTCTGTATGCATGTTGTGATCATCGGCAGGGTTGCTTTTCCTTCCCTTCATTCAGCCATTCATTCTCATCGACAATTATACTCAATAGTGGATATAATTATTAATCGTTGATGAACTAAATAAAAAGTTAAATTAAAGCAACTACAAAAGTCAGACAGCCATAAATTGTATAGGCTATGGCCAAGAGCAAGTCCTATATGGAAGAAGACTTGTTTGTGCATATCCATCCATCTTTGATCATAGGACTCAGCTAGCATTTACCATATAATTCAATATTATATTCAGGCAAGAGTCATTTATAATATCTGAATTAAAAGTCAATTAATAAAATAAATTTAAGTTCACAGTGTGGCTATGAAGGTTGTTCATATAGCATCTCACATTGTTAAATTGTACTATTTGACCTCACAATCGATTCGCAGAGAAAAAAGTCAAGCTAAAATAAAAAAATATTTAAAAAAAATATTTTAAAGACAACCAAATCGTTAGTGCACAGTCTTTTCAAACAGGACTCGACAAAATATATCTTATTATTTGACTGGCGAGTCATTCATGATTATAGCATCTCACATTGTTAAATTGTACTATTTGACCTCACAATCGATTCGCAGAGAAAAAAGTCAAGCTAAAATAAAAAAATATTTTAAAAAAATATTTTAAAGACAACCAAATCGTTAGTGCACAGTCTTTTCAAACAGGACTCGACAAAATATATCTTATTATTTGACTGGCGAGTCATTCATGATTTAATGAACATTAATCTATTAGAAGGATGGGAAAGGAGTAATGATACTCAAAATCACCAAACACCCCAATGCTGATGATCACTGCAACTTGTTTCAGGTAACCTTAATCTGTGACGCGTTTATGATATATTTAAACGTCAATTCTATTCAGTAATAAAAATTATTTTCAATGAAGAACGATATATTATAACAGATAAGATACATTAGTGCACACACAATTAACAATCAGTAATACGTTAACGATGTACACTACGTCAATATATGAAAACCTTTTTTAATTATATGTTAAAAATTGGGATTTGGAAAAGGGAAAGGGAAAATATGAAATTGAAAATAACTAGGAAGCTTCGCAAACGCTTTTTTGTAAGTTTTTAGTTTGCGTGGGACCACTTTTCCTTTGCAAGTGCTTTGTAATGCATTGTAGGTGATTGTTGTTACTTGTTAAATTGTTATTATAAACCTAAAAAAACTCATATTGAAACCTTTATTCTATGGATTCTGGCTAACTTTTTCAACTTTTTCTTTCAAAAGACAATACATAACCATTACCTTAATGTACATGTAAAATATGAATGTTGTAGCCCCACCCGACTTGTCAGAATCAGCCCAAATGTCACGAAAATATCGCACTAAACATCGAAAAAAATCGAAAAAGTACGATATTCATGAGAAATATTTCTTCGATTGTACCCAAAAACGTGGCAAGTCTAAGTTCAGAGATTTCGAAGATCCCCTCCAATTTTTATCTAGATCGCATAAGCCGTTTTCCCGGTAGAGAGCGAACAAACAGACAAAAATACAAACAAACAAAAAAAACAAAAAAACACCCGAGCTAATTTTTTGGGGGGGTCAGTGAAATTTAAGTCTTCGTTTCGCTCATCCAATAAGTGTATCTAAAAACGCGCTACTGCTCGAAGTGATTAGTAGAAAATCAGACAACTAAATTGCAAAAAAAATTAAGAGTGAAAATTAAAAAAATAATTAAAAAATTAATTTTAAATTACTACGACACATCTGCAGCTTCCTAGCTCCTGTACCTGGAGCCATGCTGAGGTCGGTACGTGCTCAAGTGATGATGATTGAAGCTAAATGGTAAGTAATATCACTACCAAGTCCTGCATGAATGTTTGAATAGAACTTTTCTTGATAACCCACAATTTGTTGCAAAAATATTCCCAAATAATATTTGCTAGAAACAAGCTCAAAAAAAATAAAGTTCAAAACAGGGATATAACCTTTACAACAATCACCTACAATGCATACTAAAAGCAAGTCTCCGGGCCTCCAGATATTTTTCATTCTATTCATTGGTATGACCATAGCAATTAGTCCTACTAATAACAAATTGCCTAATTTAAAAAAAACTATTCTGCAATGGAACTTATAGAAGTAAAGAGATCCCACGCATACTAAAAACTTTAAAAAAGCTCATCCATCAACGCGATTAAAACAATCGTTTGCGAAGCGGCCTTGTGTATTTCACTTAACCGGCACCTCCACAACTTTAATTGGCTGGCAAGCTATTAAAAAACCCGGCACCTCCACCACGGCAGAAAAATAATTTATACTGAATTCCGCGTACCCGACACATCCATCAAGGAAGCAAAATATTTAGTTGGATGAGCGAAGCGAAGACTTCAATTTTAATGACACTCCCCAAAAAAAATTTGCTCGTATTTTTTTATGTTCGCGCTTTACCGGGCAAACGGCATATTATGCGATCTTGATGAAAATTGGAGGGGACCTTCGATATCTCTAAACTTACTCTTGTTGTCACATATTTTGGTATACTCGAAGAAATATTTCTCATGAATATCGTACTTTTACCATTTTTTTCGATTATGAATGCGATATTTTCGTGATTTTCGGCCGATTCTGACCAAACGGGTGGGACTTCAACGTTCATATTTCACATGGACATTAAGGTAATGGTGATGCATTGCCTTTTGAAAGACACATTTGTTGAAAACGTTAGCCAGAATCCATATATAAAGGTTTTAATATGAGTTTTGTCAGGTTAATAATAATTAACAACAATAGAAACATGACAACAATCACTACAATGCGTTCAAAATCCAAATCTTTGAGCCTCCAAATATTCAACATTCTAACCTTCTTTATAATAAATATCCTAATTGAACAAAAATGTTTTTTAATGAGTCTTTAAAAAGTAAAGAGATCCCACGCATACTAAAAACTTACAAAAAAGCTCATCCATCAACGCGACTAGAACAAGCGTTCGCGAAGCGGCCTAGCTATTAAACACCTATAAAAACTTATATTTAAACCCTCATTTCTATGGATTCTGGATATTTTTTCAGCTTTTTCTTTCATAGTGTACTACATCACCATTACGTTAACGTCCATGTAAAATATGAACGTTGTAGTCCCACCCGGTCGGTCAGAATCGGCCCAAATATCACGTAAATATCGCATTAAAAATCGGGAAAAAATCGTAAAAGTACGATATTCATGAGAAATATTTTTTCGATTGCACCCAAAAACATGGCAGGTCTAAGTTAAGAGATTTCGAAGGTCCATTTCAATTTTCATCAAGATCGCATATGCCGTTTGACCGGTAGAGCGCAAACAAACAAACAGACAGAAAACAAACAAAAAAAACACCCGAGTTAAATTTTTTGCGTGTCAGTGAAATTAAAGTCTTCGCTTCGCTCACCCATTTAGCTTTGGACTAGCGTCTTAAACGACAAATCAGAGTCCATATACTTCTATTCGCCTTCTTCTTCTCAATCTCCTCTCGACATTGCTTCGTACAGGTTGGTGGTGAGTGGTTGCGTTTCCCTCTGGTAGTTTGAATTGCGAGAACAATATGGAATCCCCACCATATAACTAAAATCGAAGCGATTGAAAGGGTCCAAAAAAGATACATTAAACTTTAATGTGCTCAATCTAATATTCAGTACCACAGAAAAGACTATATTCAACACTGTTCAACCACCAAATTAATGACCCTTTGTAACAGGAGGACGTCCATTGTCACGGTATTCTTATTCAAAATCATTCAAGGTAGCATAGATTCCATTTTACTACAACTGCTAATTTTCTCGCACCCGCTCTTTTAACTAGAAATCAACATTTATTCAAACCTGACAAAAGCAGGATCGATGTACACAGATACGCATGTGTTAACCGATTACAAGCTTCATTCAATGAATTATCTTCCAAAAACAGAAATCTTGATCTTAATTTTAATAGCTTAGCAACTTTCAAAATCAATCTTATTAAATCCATATTGTCATAACTCGTAACCAATGTATTTACAAAGTGTAACACATCACACGAACACAATACACACGCAAACGCAAACGCACACGCACACGCACACGCACACGCACACGCAACACGCACACGCACACGCACACGCACAAAGACAAACACACATACAAACGAACACATCTTAAGCTTGTTTAGACAAGTAAGTAGTTTTTAATCTGTGTTTCTGGTTTCTGGCAAAAGCTGTTTATAATATAATAACTGTTAATTTTACATGAACTATATGTTTGTTTTGTGTCCTATATATTAAATTTGCGCTAGTGGAATGTATATTCTGTTGCAAATAAAGGCTTAATAAAAATAATAATAATAATAATATGATTGCCTTTTACAATATTTTTTTAGGAATGTACAAATATGAAATTATGTACATTCACCACCAACAACATTCTCGTGTGCGCCCAATCTTGTGGAGTAGGCAAGTCCAGAGTTCGATTCCAGGCTCGGGTGAGGAGTCGTGATTTTCATGAATATACTTCAATCAAACATAAGCCTGTGTACCAAATAGAGTTCTTGTAAACACAAGACTATTTTATTCTAGGGTTGTGATCTAAGTACCCATCATGTAACATCTGAGTTCTTGAATCCATTGTCAGAGATCCTTCCTCGATTCTGCAAAAGAAAAGAAAATTTGAATGAGACGCAAGCAGTGAAAACAATCATAGTTAGAATACCTATAGCATAAAACAGTAAGATACGGTATTTGATGATACTTGCCATAATATATTATCATTAATGAGCTACGCTTACCATTTGTAACGGTTATATTGTATTAAAATTAGTTTTGCTATTTTTATTATGGCTTTGTAGGCTATGATTATTTTATATCAATTCACATACATTCCACATGAATGAATGATGATTAATGAATGAATCCAAAGCTAGTTTTTAACAAAAGTAATCTGTGGTTCCTTTTAAGAAATTATATTCTGATTAAAAAACTTTTATTCTTTTGACCTTCTTCTCACGTTTCTTTTCTTGTAGTTTGTTGCAGAAATTTAGACAACATGAGCTATTTGCACTTTTAATGACAATCACATTCAAGATGCAATTTTGATTTTATTTCGTTTCCGATTATAATATTTACAATCGTAATGGACGAAAAACGACAAATCACCATATTATACATAGGCTATACTTCTCATGTATAATGCACCTTATTTCCAAATTATGTATCCTCATAGAAGTAGATTAGCAAGTCAATAAAACTTTAACTTGTTGTGACCAGCACTGTACCTGTAGATCTTGCACCACGTGGTGTGTCCTGTGATGCTTCGGCGGAGTGGGGGTAGAAGTAAAAATAGAGCAACGCGCCAGTTTTACCTTTCCCTTGTACCCACCTTTAAAGTATAAACGTGATTAATGTAATTATGTGTTATGTATTTGAATGAAAAAAAAACAATTTATTGAAATGTATATGTAATTTTAAATATTCTTATAAGTTGTCCTTTACATTCAGTTAAATGCTGTGTTTAGTTATCATAAAGTAAAAAGCGCGTCAGACAGATGACCAGGGTCACAAACTTACTAAATAATTTATTTTTTTGAATCCGAATCCGATGGATCCCTAGGTGTCTGAAAAGTTACCAATAGTGTCTATGACTGAAGGTCTTGTTGCTGATGTGACCTCAAAACAACCTAAAAGACTAGCCTTTTCTTATGGTTGCCCCTAAATATAAAATCGTACCGTTATGTATTGAATAACTTCCTATTTTGAAACGGTTAATTACATTAATAACTGTAACCTTACATTATTAACGATAATGGCAGGATTACTTATTAATTTTTGTAAATTAACAAATCGTTTTTAAAACAATCCATAACATTAATCACCCAATAAATATTTGATTATACCTATTTGATTTACATATAGAAACAGCCCTTATTATTTACGCATATAAATAACATATCACTACAGTGTGTTTATCCCTTATTTGAGCACATCGTTATTTTCAAGAAAGTAGAAGGTTACTAGACCTACCATTTCCTAAATTCTGTGGGGATTCGTAATCGTGATATCAATCGCTCTCGGGCTCAGGCGATACGTAAAATTGACGCAAACTGCCAGATAGCGATTGATATCTCGATTACGATCCCTACAGAATCTCGTGACTGATAACGAAGTCCTTCATAAAATTTTCATAATTCATTTAATATGGTTGCAACTTACTACTACAAATAGGAAGGATAAACAAAAACTAGGCCTATGAATGACGGAGAGTTTATACAGCTAATCCTATCTTTTGGTTATGACTAACATGCATCTTCTATTCTTGGAAGTTCTAGTTGGCCACAGGATGACATCACTGACCTCTGTCGATGAGTGTGGAGCATGTAACGATGGTTATAAACGTTAACAAGACCCAGACTCATCAACAGCGATCAGCATTAACATTCTTCGTCTTGACATCTTCATCGGCTACAGAAGATCCAATGTAGGTCTATTTCCTAAATATTACCAGCACATTGAGATCAAAAATATTTATCTTTTATTTCAGGTTACTACTACAAATAGGAAGGATAAACAAAAACTAGGCCTATGAATGACGGAGAGTTTATACAGCTAATCCTATCTTTTGGTTATGACTAACATGCATCTTCTATTCTTGGAAGTTCTAGTTGGCCACAGGATGACATCACTTGACCTCTGTCGATGAGTGTGGAGCATGTAACGATGGTTATAAACGTTAACAAGACCCAGACTCATCAACAGCGATCAGCATTAACATTCTTCGTCTTGACATCTTCATCGGCTACAGAAGATCCAATGTAGGTCTATTTCCTAAATATTACCAGCACATTGAGATCAAAAATATTTATCTTTTATTTCAGGTTACTACTGCAAATAGGAAGGATAAACAAAAACTAGGCCTATGAATGACGGAGAGTTTATACAGCTAATCCTATCTTTTGGTTATGACTAACATGCATCTTCTATTCTTGGAAGTTCTAGTTGGCCACAGGATGACATCACTGACCTCTGTCGATGAGTGTGGAGCATGTAACGATGGTTATAAACGTTAACAAGACCCAGACTCATCAACAGCGATCAGCATTAACATTCTTCGTCTTGACATCTTCATCGGCTACAGAAGATCCAATGTAGGTCTATTTCCTAAATATTACCAGCACATTGAGATCAAAAATATTTATCTTTTATTTCAGGTTACTACTACAAATAGGAAGGATAAACAAAAACTAGGCCTATGAATGACGGAGAGTTTATACAGCTAATCCTATCTTTTGGTTATGACTAACATGCATCTTCTATTCTTGGAAGTTCTAGTTGGCCACAGGATGACATCACTGACCTCTGTCGATGAGTGTGGAGCATGTAACGATGGTTATAAACGTTAACAAGACCCAGACTCATCAACAGCGATCAGCATTAACATTCTTCGTCTTGACATCTTCATCGGCTACAGAAGATCCAATGTAGGTCTATTTCCTAAATATTACCAGCACATTGAGATCAAAAATATTTATCTTTTATTTCAGGTTACCACTACAAATAGGCAGGAGAAACAAAAACTATGCCTATGAATAACGGAGAGTTAATACAGCTAATCCTTACTTTTGGTTATGACTAACGTGCATCTTCTATTCTTGGAAGTTCTAGTTGGCCACAGGATGACATCACTGACCTCTGTCGATGAGTGTGGAGCATGTAACGATGGTTATAAACGTTAACAAGACCCAGACTCATCAACAGCGATCAGCATTAACATTCTTCGTCTTGACATCTTCATCGGCTACAGAAGATCCAATGTAGGTCTATTTCCTAAATATTACCAGCACATTGAGATCAAAAATATTTATCTTTTATTAGGTTACCACTACAAATAGGCAGGAGAAACAAAAACTATGCCTATGAATAACGGAGAGTTAATACAGCTAATCCTTACTTTTGGTTATGACTAACGTGCATCTTCTATTCTTGGAAGTTCTAGTTGGCCACAGGATGACATCACTGACCTCTGTCGATGAGTGTGGAGCATGTAACGATGGTTATAAACGTTAACAAGACCCAGACTCATCAACAGCGATCAGCATTAACATTCTTCGTCTTGACATCTTCATCGGCTACAGAAGATCCAATGTAGGTCTATTTCCTAAATATTACCAGCACATTGAGATCAAAAATATTTATCTTTTATTTCAGGTTACCACTACAAATAGGCAGGAGAAACAAAAACTATGCCTATGAACAACGGAGAGTTAATACAGCTAATCCTTACTTTTGGTTATGACTAACGTGCATCTTCAATTCTTGGAAGTTCTAGTTGGCCACAGGATGACATCACTGACCTTTGTCGATGAGTGTGGAGCTTGTAACGATGGTTATAAACGTTAACAAGACCCAGACTCATCAACAGCGATCAGCATTAACATTCTTCGTCTTGACATCTTCATCAGCAACAGAAGATCCAATGTAGGTCTATTTCCTAAATATTACCAGCACATTGAGACCAAAAATATTTATCTTTTATTTCAGGTTACCACTACAAATAGGCAGGAGAAACAAAAACTTGGCCTATGAATAACGGAGAGTTAATACAGCTAATCCTAACTTTTGGTTATGACTAACGTGCATCTTCTATTCTTCGAAGTTCTAGTTGGCCACAGGATGACATCACTGACCTCTGTCGATGAGTGTGGAGCATGTAACGATGGTTATAAACGTTAACAAGACCCAGACTCATCAACAGCGATCAGCATTAACATTCTTCGTCTTGACATCTTCATCAGCAACAGAAGATCCAATGTAGGTCTATTTCCTAAATATTACCAGCACATTGAGATCCAAAATATTTATCTTTTATTTCAGGTTACCACTACAAATAGGCAGAAGAAACAAAAACTTGGCCTATGAATAACGGAGAGTTAATACAGCTAATCCTAACTTTTGGTTATGACTAACGTGCATCTTCTATTCTTCGAAGTTCTAGTTGGCCACAGGATGACATCACTGACCTCTGTCGACGAGTGTGGACCATGTAACGATGGTTATAAACGTTAACAAGACCCAGACTCATCAACAGCGATCAGCATTAACATTCTTCGACTTGACATCTTCATCAGCTACAGAAGATCCAATGTAGGTCTATTTCCTAAATATTACCAGCACATTGAGATCCAAAATATTTATCTTTTATTTCAGGTTACCACTACAAATAGGCAGGAGAAACAAAAACTTGGCCTATGAATAACGGAGAGTTAATACCGCTAATCCTAACTTTTGGTTATGACTAACGTGCATCTTCAATTCTTGGAAGTTCTAGTTGGCCACAGGATGACATCACTGACCTCTGTCGATGAGTGTGGAGCTTGGCACGATGGTTATAAACGTGAACAAGACCCAGACTCATCAACAGCGATCAGCATTAACATTCTTCGTCTTGACATCTTCATCGGCTACAGAAGATCCAATGTAGGTCTATTTCCTAAATATTACCAGCACATTGAGATCAAAAATATTTATCTTTTATTTCAGGTTACCACTACAAATAGGCAGGAGATACAAAAACTTGGCCTATGAATAACGGAGAGTTAATACAGCTAATCCTAACTTTTGGTTATGACTAACGTGCATCTTCAATTCTTGGAAGTTCTAGTTGGCCACAGGATGACATCACTGACCTCTGTCGATGAGTGTGGAGCATGTAACGATGGTTATAAACGTTAACAAGACCCAGACTCATCAACAGCGATCAGCATTAACATTCTTCGTCTTGACATCTTCATCGGCTACAGAAGATCCAATGTAGGCCTATTTCCTAAATATTACCAGCACATTAAGATCAAACATATTTATATTATTTCAGATTACATCTACAAATAGGCCGGAAAATCAAAAACTATGCCTATGAATGACGGAGAGTTAATACAGCTAATCCTATCTTTTGGTTATGACTAACATGCACATTCTATTCTTGGAAGTTCTAGTTGGCCACACGATGACATCACTGACCTCTGTCGATGAGTGTGGAGCTTGGCACGATGGTTATAAACGTGAACAAGACCCAGACTCATCAACAGCGATCAGCATTAACAATCTTCGTCTTGAATATCTTCATCAGCAACAGAAAGTCCAATGTAGGCCTATTTCCTAAATATTACAATGCACATTAAGATCATAATTATTTATATTTTTTCAGGTTACAACTACAAATAGGCAGGAGAAACAAAAACTTGGCCAATGAATAACGGAGAGTTAATACAGCTTATCCTAACTTTTGGTTATGTCTAACGTGTATCTTCAATTCTTGGAAGTATCCTATGTTGGCCCATTTCCTTAATATTACCAGCACATGAAGATAAGACATTATATTTCTTTTTTCAGATTAATGAACAGTATTGAAGAGACGGTGAACACCTACAAAAACCATTGTCTACCTTAAACGGCCGAGTCAATAAAGTGGACTTCTTTAATATGCATAAATAAATTTGTATTTAGTCAACTCGCATTGTTGAAGGAAGGCATGGTTACATAAATGAAACATGAAAACACTGATGAAATAAAAACCGTAAACTAAGGAAAGAAATAGCCACAAGGCAATTGGAAAATGCGTTCGGAACGCGACCTAGTTATCAAAATGTTATTGTACATCGATTTTCGAACGATATCGGTTATCAAATTGCATCCTTAGTATTAACACTATTTTACCCTCTTCAAGTCTTTATTTATTGTCCACTATTAATGAGTTATGGACATTAACTTGTGTGATTGCTGTTTAATATTATAGTTTTCACTTCCAGCAAGGTTGCTTTTTTGCTCGTGTCTTTTTTGTCTTTCCACTTTTTTTAGTGCTAAGCAAGTACGTCATAAAGTAGACATTGCATTAGTTAGGACTTCTCTTGTGTATGGTATTCCCGCATGGCACCATGCATACTGAAAAACACTTCATCCTTTGAGGCATTTCAAAACCGTGCCACGAAAATGATTCTGGTAAAAAATTATCACTCTGGTCAATTGATTCTGGAAAGAGGTGGCGTGGCTTCTTCTTGGTATAACATTACGTGTCATCTTTATTTAGACAATCCAGAAATCAGTGGCGGAACTTCGTTTCAATGGCCCGCCCGAAAAATCTATGGGGGCCCCCTTAACAGATACACACATACATAGGCTCAGTGTTGTATTCAGGCTTTTCATCCCGGGAGGGGGTTGGGGATATATATATATAATATTCCGTGGGTATTATATAAGAACCAAGTACGGGGGGTTCGGGGCGTTTAAGGGGCGAAGCCCAAAAATTTTAAAAAACTGGTTTTTGGAGTGCGTTTGGTGCGTTAAGTTGTGGGCTGAATGCAATACCAAAATAATGTGGTTCTTGTGTGTTGTGTTGTGGACGCTAAAAGTTCCTAAATTAGCGTTAGGTTTCACCTTCGAACCGCTAGATTCACAAAACGGTAATTTTAGCAACGAAAACAAAAAAACAACAATATTTTCTAAACAGGGTGAAATACTGTGTTTTTACTAAGTTTTTTTTAACGGGCCCCTAAACGGGCCTGGGCCAGCCCGCAGCTGCGGGCCCTGCGGGCTCCTAGTTACGCCACTGCCAGAAATAATTAGAGCCTAGCTCTATTTAAATCGGGGAATATTCTCCTATGCTAGTATGTTGAATGGTCGTGTGTGTATCAGTCATGTCAACTGTATCTCTCTACAATTGAGACAGACTTGAGAGGACAAACGTCGTATGGAAATTAACACTGAATACTCTTGATTTTATTTTTTTAAAGCCAAATACAGGGCACACAGTGTCAATTTACGTCAATGGATCCGATGATATGTTTTTTTTTTCATAATTTTGCTAGACATGACTGAACGGACACTATCCGTCAAATCAAAATAAATTAATTGTCAATATCACCATGTAATTGGCCATGAATGACATAAAGTAGGACAAACTTTATGTTCATGTACATAGAGTTTTTCACGCATGCACATGCAAAACTCTCTAAAAGAAACTATCAACGAGGTATTATGCAGTGTATTACCTGTTACAGCTAGCACACACAGCACTATTAGCAGCTTTAGCACACAATCTGTGATTTCGCTAGTGAAAAGTGACACGATAATCATACACGGATACACATCATGCACTGTGTATGTGTAAACAAGTCTAACATGTTCATCAATGATGGAAAATAATCTAATCTGAATCATAATATGTTGAGACATCTTACTGGGCATTGATATCGTCATGTAAGCAAGGCCTTACAATTTATTATATTATACCACAACTCTTCCCTCTTCACGACCTTGTATCCTCGATTGGCCCATAATGGAGTCATACTACGTCAAACAAGGGCGTAACCTAAAAATTATTGTAACATAATTATTTCTTCTTAATTCTTGATGGGTATGATAAACTCATCATATATAAAAAAGTTTTCTCAAATATGAGCCTCCATTTTGATTCTATTACATTTTTGCAAATTAAAAAAGTAAATTGATTTTACTACGTAAATAACATTTAATACATTGTTTGTTATTTACATCATTTATGAATATGTTTTATATGCAACTAAAATTAATCACGTTTATCAATCAATTACGTTTTAATCATTCTTCTAAACAATCTTTCACTATACATCCTTTTGACAATTCAAACTAAATCAAATTTCCCTACAAATTTACCACCCAGTTCAACTTTTAACTCCAACTGGTCTTACGTCTAAGATGTGTCTCTTGGTTCAAGTCAACAGCGTGAACAAGGTTGTCATGTGTGGTGTTGTCATATTCCCTGTCTCAGCAGCATGTATTGGCGTTTGTCAACCTTTTCTTGAGTTATTCCAAATCTCGTAAGTGATCCCAAATGCACTAAAACCAATACAAACAATTAGTATTATTTTGGCAGGAGACAGTAAATCCACGTTCATGTCACAGAAATTGGGATTTTAAGGAGTGTAGGGGGTTATGAAGATTGACAAAAAATGGACGGAACTCTGAGTGATGAGAAAATGAAGTTCATGATTCGGAGGCGATTAGATAGTATACATGAAACGACGCATGGGATAAGCAGATCAAAGCGAATTAGGAAGGGTGGGACCTACCCTCATTTGTCCGACTTTTGGATAAAGAGTTGGGACATTATTAGCCATAACCTGGTACCTACAACAAAACACTTAATTTAATAAAAATGGTTTGTTATCATTAACCAATAACCCTGCATCACCACCAAAACAGAACAAATTCTTTATTTTATAAGATAGGCGTTAACTACCATTAACCAATAACTCGGCACCTCCACCAAATCAGAACAAACTTTTAATTTTTTAACAAAGGCGTTAACTACCATCAACCAATAACTCGGCACCACCACCATAACAAAACAAATAATTTTTTTTAAAGGGGTTTAATATTATTATCCGAAAGCAATAAGGCATGGCCAACAAATCTACAAAAAGCAGCATAAACATTAAAATGTAATCAGTTGTACTATCAAATGAGAACTAACGCTCCATTACACATGCACGCAACTCTCTAAATAGCATAGCAGTATATTCAAGAGTATACTTGCACTCACAATATAAAGGGATGTGTTCTTTGATGACACCAATCGGTCATCTCCGGATACATAATAAAAATTAAAAAACAAAGAAACAAAAAACCAGAATATGAATTAAAACAATCAAAGCAAACATTACGTTAAATTAAACTTTCCTGCTTCAAGTATGTCCTGCACTTGATGATGGTCTCTGCAATGATGGTGTTTCCTGAATCTTCTCCGTGGGTCGTTAAACACGGTTCTAAGATGAACACGTTTAAAACCATGTGACATCTCAGTAGTACGACACTCTCCAAGCTAGGCGTATTTGCAGGACCGCTCATGTTTGAACTTCTTTATTATTAACAGCATTGTGTATGACTGGACGCAGTTCATAATCTCATTTATTATTATTTATTGAACTCGAACAACCGGTTTTAACCCACAAGTGTAAGGTGATTAAAACTAAACAATTAAAAACAATGCAAACACATTAAACAAATAATTAAATACTTGAACAAATGCAATGAAATTAAAATTGTACAACAATTACAACAAGAAAATTGAACAACAAAAGTATATATAATATAAAAAAACGGCAGAAAGACCAAGATGAATGAAGAAAAAATAGGTTATAAATTACTAAACTGGTGAAAAGGTGATAAGGTGACAAGAGTGATAGATGAGTAATGTTGGAAAACTGTCGATTCCCACTTCGATTCACAATCGCACAAGAGAATTTTACATATTCAAATGTATTGTAAAACTACCATTGTGTGATGATTCCCCGATCCCCACTTCGGAGGATTGGTGATTTTCTTTTGTTGCCAGATGACCAGCAAATATCTTGCTGCCAGATGACGCAATGACCTTGGACTCTGGATGACTAGCTTCAGATATTCTCGGTGTGTTGAGAAACGGAGAATATCGCACAAGATAGTTTTACATATTCAAACGTATTGTAAAACTAACATTGTGTGATGATTCCCCGATTCCCACTTCGGAGGATTGGTGATTTTCTGTTGTTGCCAGATGACTAGCAAATATCTTGATGCCAGATGACGCAATGACCTTGGACTCTGGATGACTAGCTTCAGATATTCTCGGTGTGTTGAGAAACGGAGAATATCGCACAAGATAGTTTTACATATTCAAACGTATTGTAAAACTAACATTGTGTGATGATTCCCCGATTCCCACTTCGGAGGATTGATGATTTTCTTTTGTTGCCAGATGACTAGCAAATATCTTGATGCGAGATGACGCAATGACCTTGGACTCTGGATGACTAGCTTCAGAAATTCTCGGTGAGTTTCATACATGTTTCATTCCCTCAGTAAAATAGCAGTTCGATGTCATGATGATGTGTATTTTGAAGTCAATATTAGAATATTATCAAAGAAACTTACTTTGTGAGTAAATCGCACTTGCCACTTGATTATCATTCTTAAAATTCGCCTGAAAACGAATTTTGCCGGTTTGCCCGCCCAACCTCGTAGTCAACTTTACTTTTACACCCCCACTACAAAAATAGTTCCTACGCCACTGCATACAATCAACAAGTAACTATAGTTACTTGACACTTGTTGACGGTACAAGCAGAGTTAGGCGGGAAAGTGCGATACGTAAACAAATAGCGGACATTTTAAATGTTTCTTCTTTGTGTGGAACGAGAAAAGGTGTCATTATACTCTCATAAAACAAATCAGAAACCGTCCCTGGCCTAGGCCCAGATGTAGAAAATTATTTATAATACAACATTGTAGGTCTAAAGTTCCATTAGGCTATAGGACTAGATAAAATAAATACTTACATTACATGTTTGACAAGCCTAGGCTGCCTAAGCTGCCTAGCCAACCCTAGGCCAGCACAACCTTGTTCTGACACACTTCCCGCACAAATAACTAGTTTTGATTACTAAAAGCCTAATTCAGATAAACAATAGTATGATTGTCCACCTAGGCTATAAAAAAATGTACGGAAATAATACACCTATTCTTTTCTTGCAATGATCTCACGCAAAACTCCTGTCACTATATAAAAACAAAAACAAAAACTGTGCAAATTTTCGATGTTCTTTTGATAATCATTTGATTTACATGGCTGTGGATGCAGTGAAAGGTATAAGATAACATTAGTTGTGCGCTTGTTGTAGCATGGGAAAGTTTTAATTGGCCGTGAGTTGCCTAGACTTAAAAAGTCCTTATACCGTCGTTATACCATGGTTATACCACCTATACCTAGGATGTACATGAATCCGGGTCTAGATATTTTACATCCTATTGTTATTGCTAATACCATAGAAATTAAATCAACTTTGATAAAATTATTATATCTTAACAAATAATTTTGCAATAGAACTTGAAAAAGTAATGAGATCATACACATAACAAAAACTTGTAGAAATACAGCCAAACCTTACACACTCAAAAGAAATGAGATCTAAAAAAAGGGCCAAGCTCATCTACCCTTCCACATTTGCGCATTCTTAATTCATAAACGTACAGTGTCCCATAACAGCATCCTCGAAAAGCTTGGCAAAATAAAATTTGCATGTTATTACGTATAAATTAATTAGAAAAAAGAACTTGGATGAACTATTACGTTTAAATTAATAATCGCAAATTCTATTTTGCCAAGCTTTTTGAGGATGCTGTTATGGGACACTGTACGTTTATGAATTAAGAATGCGCAAATGTGGAAGGGTAGATGAGCTTGGCCCTTTTTTTAGATCTCATTTCTTTTAAGTGTGTAAGGTTTGGCTGTATTTCTACAAGTTTTTGTTATATGTGTGTAATACCTACTATAAAAACGCTTAAGTCCCGTCGCGTTGATGGATGAGCGTTTTTGTAAGTTTTTAGTTTGCGTGGGACCACTTTTCCTTTGCAAGTGCTTTTTGAATGCATTGTAGGTGATTGTTGTCATTTTTCTATAGTTACTTGTTAATTATTACTAGGAAACGCTCATTTGGACGCGTTGATAAGCGAGCACGTGCTATAGCTAGACCCACATTGCACATTTTTTTTAAATTTTAAAATTTGCGTCGTTCGCTGTCCACGGGGCCATGTTTCCAATATTATTTATTATTGCCAAGGTATATAGATAAACCCGTGCGTAAACCTTCACTTTGTGAATAAAATCCACTGCCATCTAGAGGACCTTGACATCATTTCTTTGGGAAACCTATTTCTACTCTTTGGTAATAAATAATACACTGCTTCCTCGATAGTATTTTGATTACTTCTAGGTGGCAGTGCATAGTGACCAGAATTCTCGTGCGACTTTTCGTTGCCATGGTAACGTTACTTTTGTTATAATGTAATTTCCATCTACACTACTTATCGGATCAAAATAAAATTTACATATTCGTGACCGGACGGATATTCTTAATGATTTGGCTATCTCAGATTTTGTCGCCGTTTAGTTCGAAAAAAAACTTTCGATTAACTTTAATGTAACTTTTTAACTTTTTGAAAGATTTTGCCACAAAACTAATGGCATTCAATCGAGAACGAAGCTTGCGGATGGTCAACTCGATCCGAGCCTCCGTTCGAACGTTATGGCGAGACATAAAAAGAACAAAAAAACAAACAAACAAACAAACAAACAAACAAACAAAACAAAAAAAAAACAAAACAAAAAACAAAACCAGTGTCTATTTTTTCCGGCAGAGTCAAATGGAAACGCTCGCTTCGCTCGCTTAATTATTTACCTCTAAAAACTTATATTTAAACTTTTATTTCAATGGATTCTGGTTTACTTTTTCGACTTTTTCTTTCAAAAGGTGCTACATCACCATAACCTTAATGTCCATATAAAATATGAACGTTGTAGCCTCACTTGTTTGGTCATAATTGGCACAAACATCACGAAAATGTCGGGAAAAAATCGAAACAAAATCGTAAAAGTACGATATTCATGAGAAATATTTCTTCGAATGTCCCTCAAATCGTAACATATCTAATTATAATGATTTCAAACGTTCCCATAAAGTTCCATCAAGATCGAAGGTAGCCGTTTTCCCGGTCGCGAGCCAAATATCACGGAAATATAGCATTTAAAAATCGAAAAAAAAATCGTAAAAGTACGATATTCATGAGAAATATTTCTTCGATTGTACCCAAAAACGTAGCAAGTCTAAGTTCAGAGATTTCGAAGGTCCCCTTCAATTTTCATCAAGATCGCATATGCCGTTTGCCCGGTAGAGAGCGAACAAACAGACAAAAAAAAACACCCGAGCTAATTTTCTGGGGGGTCAATGAAATTGAAGTCTTCGCTTCGCTCGCTACGCTCATCCAATTATAAAATGAATAAACCTTTTTTTAAACAAAATGATTACTTTTGTGGAAAATACAAATTATGTTTTCTTAGATTCAGGCGACATGGACCATGTGTGTATTTACTAATAATTGTGCCATCATCCACTAGAAAGTATACAAAGCAATAATGTGATGGTAGTCCGGATGTCTATACTAATCATGGTTGAAAAAAGTGAAATTTCCATTCGAAAAGCATAATTAAGCACCCTTTCCTTCCCAAAGTCCCCTTTTTTAAATATACATCTGACAATGCAATGCCAATGGAGGACAGGGACACGTACACTACTCGCCGTGTATAAAATATTAGCTTTCACATATATTAGTATGTATGCATGTAATGTATGGTCAATTCCATAAGTTCCAACACCAGCACCAAATATGTTCTCTGTGCCACTGTGCCAGCACTATCTTGAACTTAATTGTGCAGTGTTCTTAAGGATCAGTAGTCAGTTCAAACCACATCACACTCAATTACGATCAATAAACTCTTAAATCCTTAGGCCTACTAATGTATTATTCAACCGTCATCTGATCTTACCTAAGATGTTCAGTTCGTGTAGACAGCTTGTACATTGTACAAAGTTCGCATCGATGTTGCCATACCCGACTTAGAAGCTGCGTTAGTTAGTATTGGAACAACGTAGGTCTGACAGCCTATGTGGTATCTTTGCATTAATTGAGTTTTATTCCATATCTCACATGAAGTTCTAAATGATCTGAAAAGTAAAATAAACAAAAGTTACACAAAATATATCTAACACAAATTATTATCATTATTTAATATTTATGACCCGAGACCTTATCCAAAAAGCGAAATTTTAAATGCAAGTCAATTTTGCATCAAATCATATTGCAATGTGTTGCTTTGTATTAAAAAAACCGTACTACGCAACTCACCTCGAAATGAATCTCGTAGTTCTAGAGTCTAAAAAAGACGAACAAATTAAGCGAAACTGTCAAATAGGCCACCATAGTCAGAGTGAAGCTTCCCTATTAGATCATCATCACCTTGCTGTCCGTCCGTCCGTCTGTGTGTATCAAGTGCCACGATAAAGCCCTCATATGACCTCGGATTGACATGCGGCGATATGTTGTTGGTGGCCCTTGGGGTCAGAAGACGGGTAGGTTGCATTTTCCACTCTGTTCCTCCACCAAGACGATTCAATCTTGGACATGATTGTATGTGTTTGTTCTTCTTGACAATCTGCTTATTAAGTAGCTTCGCTTCCTATTTAAACGTGCTTGTTATTAGTCCATCATGTCTGCAAAGAAAATAATACCACCAATTAATAACAATATGGAAATAAACATAATCCATTTCTAAGTAATATTGTGAAAAATTAATATAATGCATAAATTTAAAACATTGTGTTGTTTGATGATGTGAATAGTAATTCACATTTTCGAATGCAATGCACCAAAACTCTTAATTTGATTGCAAATTACATACCAAATATTTGTGATGTAATTATTTTGTTTGGTGTTTTTTTAATATTTGCAATAGAATTTTAATTGGTACATAGCAAAATATGAGATATTGAATATAATTATTGAAAACAAAGCGTCCATTACATTGTAATTGATCTATCTATTTGGAACCATTGATGGTACTCAAAGTGGGTAAAATATTAAAATTAAATTTGAGAAAGCATCTTCTCCCCCACAACCCCCCTCTCACCGCAACCATTCACATAGTTCTCGCAATTTGTTTCATCTGGACTATTGTTGCATTTTATTGTTTTGGTTTGCACTTTAGCAATGGGTGACTTCCCGGAGAGCCAAAGAATTTAATGCCAAAACCTTTTTTTAGCATTTAATGCCAAAGAATTTAATGCCAAAGCATTTAATGCCAAAAATTATACCTGGCCAAAAAGTCCATGTTACACACGGTAACGTGCAAGGAGCGACCATCACTAAGGGGCGGGGCTCATTCATCATCATATCATCTATTTAGCCCCTGTTTCACCCAAGCAGGCACGGCGCGAGGACAGAGGTTTGCTGTTGTTTGTTTAAAGTTGCGTTGCAACGAATTGCATGTCAATTAGGTATATAAAATAGACTTTCTTACAACTACATTCCAATCAAATTACAACACAAACCTGGGTATAGATAGACCGTTTCAATAAATCATCGCACATTTTAAAGTACTTTTGACAGTCCGTGTATGCAGTGGCGTACATAGGAGTTCGCAAATTATGTGGCTTGGTGTGTAAGTAGCAGTGGCGTAGCCACGGGGTGGGGTGGGGGGCGCGTGGGTTCAACTTCTATTTTTAGTTGTCTTTAATTTTCATTGGCTTACATTGACGCTGGAGGCAGTAGGCCTATCTATACTTAGTCTGGGGGTCGTACACTAGCATGCCGTTTCATTTAGTCTGGAATGTAACAGCTGTTGAACAAGGGTCTGTGACCACAAAGTTTGTTCAATGATTATAATACTAGGAAAACGCCAAAGTCGTTATTTTTTATTTCAACATAATTTTACAAAATATTTTGGCACTCTTGTCGTTTAGCGGGTCAAACTTTTCAACACTGTTTTTTTTTTAATAAAATCAATGAAAAACAACTATAAATTAAAAATAAAGTACTTTCGTTAGGTTAGCCGAACTTTCCGCTGGCTACAGTGCGCCGCGCTAGTTCTAGGATATAATCGATAATAGCGCACCCGAAATCCTTTCCGTTAAAAACGAGGTTGGACCCGCTAAGCGACAAGAGTACCAATATTTTTTAAAATAAAAATCGATGAAAAATGATTTCAAATTATATCAAACATGACAAATTTAGACTAACTTTGAAAATTTAGGGATTAATTAACTATAATTGATAGTTAAATACTAAGAACTCAGCGTGTTGCCAGTTTCCCCCCCCCCTCAAGTTTTGGAGGTATCACATTTGCACTAAAGTTGTGTTTGAGAAGACAACTGATCGTACTCTGTATGTATTTTATTATACGAATTACGGGAATAAACTGAAGAAATTTCATTAAAATTAGGGGCACATTTAGTTGACCAAACACGTACATCCTTCAACGCGCCTTTGAGTATAGCGTTCCCGGTGTTTTGTGTCCCAAACACAGGATATAATATACGAAGTCCCCACCCCACTGAGATATTGCAGCTTGTGTGAAAGCAGGAACTAGCTCAGTGTAGTTATCCTCCCGGAGCATATACGATATGGTAGTGTAACATGGACTTTTTAGCCAGGTATAATTTTTGGCATTAAATTCTTTGGCATTAAATGCTTTGGCATTAAATGCTAAAAACAAAGGTTTGACATTAAATTCTTTGGCATTCGAGGTTGTAACTTTAGCAATGTGGTCAAGTTTGTAATTATTATTGTCTAACTGGTTATTATGCAATGCAATATTTACTGCTATACTCAGGCACCACTACTATTTATTTTTTTATCTGAATTCTCATCCGGGATGGAGTTCATAGGAATGATTAAATTTTGTTGTTTATAACTGGCAGGTTACAATACTCATATGCAATAGTTGTTTTTACCATGACCAAGCCTGGTTATAAAACTTTGTAAAACTAAGCTTAATTAATTTGTGCATGAAACAATTATGAATATATTAAATTCCTTAAATTAACATCGATTAAAATATTAATATCAAATATTCAGGTAAAAAGTATTTGATTAGTTTGCTCGTTGGTTGGTATGGTGCATGGGCAGACCTTCACTGATGATAAGATGCCGTCATCGAAGCAAAATAGTATGATCGGTATACTTTTACTTGAATATTTACACAGTAAAGTACACTGACCATCCTATTCGCCTCCGACTTGTGTCCGTGGATTCGGTAGAAGTATGAAGCGGATGATACGGTTGAGCTGCCCGAGTCCCATCTTGTTGTCGCATTCTTCTTTCGAACACCCAGAGTAAGAATACGGGTTTTTGTTTCGTAAGAAACATGTCCAGGGTAAAGTTGCTCCTCTCCATGTTATTAGATCCTTTCAAGTTAGGAATTAGATAGTTAGTAGGAAATGTCTGAAGGCTAGTGTAGTGTTTAGTGCAAATTTACATTGTTAAATGGATATTTAAAATTTTGATTGATCAGAAAATTTTTATTATTAGTAAGGTTGTTTACCAAGGAAAAGCGCAAGGCGCTAATAAAGCAAATTTTAACATTTAAAGTAAACATTATTGTCTCCCACACAAGTTTGGAAAATAACTACAAATTACCTCCTGTGTACTGTCAGTTACTAAAAAAATAAGCATTATTTGGGGAATGTGCTCTATTCACGTCATACACACATTCTTACTTGTCGCTTTGTTGCAAACTCTAACCCGATATCGGATAGATCGTTTGTTCTATCGATCTGTGGTTTGCACCAAAATGTTTTGTAAGAATGTCGCTTTTAGAGCACATTTTCCAGAAAATGCTCAATTTGGTTTTTAACTAATCATAAATATGCCATCAAAAAGGTAAATTGTAGTAATTTCACAAACTAGCATAGGGAAAAATATTTGAAATGTTAAAATGTGTGCTAGCATGTTGCCATGACTGATCCCTCGCAGTTCTCACCTCTCGTCGTCGTCTTGGTCGTCTGATGATATCAGGTCTAGGACCGAGACCTGGTCATGACCCAGTCAAACGTATCAAATGTCGTTTGGGCCGGGCATGACCTGGTCTCGGGCCTGCCTAGAGTAGCAGACTGCAGGCCAGAGTGACATGTGTGACATGTGAGATCTCAGTAGTACGACACTTTTCAAGCTAGGCGTATTTGCAGGACCTCTCATTTTCGAACTTCTTCTTTAACAGCATTGTGTATGACTGGACGCAGTTAATAATCTCATTTATTATTATTTAATGATCTCTTACAACAGGTTTTAACCCACAAGTGTTAGGTAACTAAAACTTAACAATTAAAAACAATACAAACACATTATACAAATAATTGAATACATGAACAAATGCAATGAAATTAAAATCGTACAACAGATACAACAAGAAAATTGAACAACAAAAGTATATATATATATATTAAAAAACCGGCTGAAAGCCCAAGATGAATGAAGAAAAAATAGGTTATAAATTACTAAACTGGTGAGAGATGATAAGGTGACCAGAGTGATAAATGAGTGATGTTGGAAAACTGTCATAAACAGCAGCTTTAATTAATAATTAAAGTTCCATGAGGTTGATGTCATTTTCTGTATTAATGATTAATAATTTGTTTTAGGTGTCTTGAATTTGGTTTGATGGCTTAACATTACCATGGGAACGCTACGATTTCAGCTGAAAATGTGCATTGGTACTTTTAAAACCATGTCTAAATTTTTGTCGATCCAAAAAACTGTTTTGAGAGGATGGTGATTCGAATTCTTGTACATGATTTGTTTTCAAATTTTAGCATTGTTTGGTCACACACAGTTTTTAAATGTCACCCAAAAATTGTACTTTTATATAGACTTTGATGGCTTGCTAGAAACAATCTGTGAGTTTAATAGTTAAAGGGGCTTTGCATGAGATAAAAGTATTATGCTATCTGTTCAAGGGCGAAAACAAAACAATATTGTATTTTTCTCTCCATTTAATCCGAAAAGTACCAAAGTTATGCACTAACCGCTTGCCAGACTTCTTTGTGAGAAAACAGACTAGATACCCCTGGGTACAAGGATATCTTGATTACGCGGCACCTCTGCCAAAAGTGAAACAAAAACGTGTGGCATAAACAATTTGCATAAATAATCAAATATTTTGGTTTGTATTATGAAATGAGAACTCGTGCTAGCATTAAACATGTTCGAAGCTCAACATATACTATAGTACTAGCACATACAATATGAAGGGCATTGTTTGTTAGAGGCACTAATAGATAATTAACCGGATATATACATATTTCCGTCATGTTTAAGATAACAAATATTAAATCTATATAACATATATTGAAAAATGAGTCAAAGCAAGAATATATACATTTATAAAAAGGAATGCATTAGCAATTTAGGAAAATTCCTGTTCACAAGTCCGAAATGAAACTGTCTAGCCAACTATACAGTTCATTAAAGTTTAAGCTCACGTTTGCTTTGCACTTTGTTCACTCTATGCTATAAACATCCTATTATGCTAGGCTATGTGCAAACTGTGCACTCTTATCTATGCTGGTCTGGTCTCTTCATTATAACGATGGCTTCCTGAATGTCTTCTCTGCGGAACGTGGGAAATGGCGAAAGACCTACTTCGTGGTATCACACATTTCAAAACAATGTTCTACCATGAAGTACATCGCACGCCAGTTCCCAAAATGTATCTAAACCTTATAAAAGTCACTAAATATTTATTAATTTAAATTTTAATCGTTATAATGATACAGTTCATTCAATTCAATAAACCTGTAGCAATCATTAATAAGTTCAGTGTTCACGTTTTAAAGGCTACATTCCAGTACAAGTATGAAATAATAGCATGCAATGATGATGCTTCCTAAATCTTCTAAGCAGAACATGAGATTTGGAGTAAATCATATCGTAGAGCTTTACAGATTCAAAACAATGTTAGATCTCTACGGTACGACTCTCTCCAAGGCTTAATGTGCAGTTCCGTCTTATTTGTTGAAACCTCTAAAAAAAAACTTCTTCCATCCAAAACATATAATAATAACCTTACCGATATTCAGTAAATACTTTTTTTAGCAATTTTTTTATGAAATTATTGTATAGTAGTTAATTTAAATTATTTGTTACTAACAGGCGTATAAAAATGCAATACAATAATACAAATTCCAAGTTATAGAATTATATTTGGCGTGTAATGCAAAAAAATTACTCTCTGCGAGTAGCTAAATAATAGTTAATCATGAACAGAGATAAAAGTAATTAGCTTAATTAAATACAAGGCCAACCATGTTCCATGTCCAGGTTTATACATGTTTTACAGTCTTGATGATATAACCGTGGTTCAACGTTCGGTTTTCAGTCTTGACACTTGTTTGCGCCATGCCTGAATGGCGAAAGCTGAATGTGTCCGGTTAGTTTTAAATACAACTGGATAAATAAATAAAATAAATGAATAAATTGTATTCAGAGTCTACCCACTCAAGTTATATAACTGATTTTCAGTGGGGGACAGTAAATCAAAGCGACAAGCCAACCCTGTAGGCCCCAACGCAATCGACGAGTGAGCGATAACCAACCAAAGATCGATTTGTAATAAGAAATATAGCAATCAGTAGTATGGACAGTTCGAACGCCCGCGGATCAACGCCAGAATCAACAAGCCCGATTCAGAACAACTCTGAATTTATTATGTGCTTTGTTGCTAGGACGGCTCCAAAGTCACCGTTTAAAAACTCCTAAGACAAGAACTGATGGACTTAAGTCCAAATCAGAAGTTAAAAAACTTCTGAATTTGGCTGGAATCGAACCCTGGACCTTCTGCATTGGAAGAAGATACGCTAACCACAAGACCAACGAGCCACACAAGACCAACGAGTCACTCAAACAACAATCAGCAGTCAACATTCAAGCTAGCAGATATAGTGATTCAGTGAAGCTATACTCATGCAGTAATAGTCATGGTGTGTTCATTGTAGTTGCAGTGGCGTATCCAAGGGGGAACAACCCCCCCCCCGAATTTTGCAAAAGAGTGTGAAAGTGCACTTTAACGTTTCGATTGAGAACATAGAATAACTGTGTTATCGCAATACTAAGGCAAATTACCATCTGACCAAAAGAAGATTTTAGTTGATAAAAAGTTGGTCATTGTGATGCTTTAAAACGTTACATATTTTCACCAAAATAATAAGAAAGGAGATTTTTGGGGGCCCCACTTAGCCTTCAGTACATCTATAAATTAATTTGTGGTTAAACTCCCCCCTTTATGAATTCCTGGATACGCCACTGTGTAGTTGCCCAGATGCCTTGGCAGTGGCGTAACTACCGTCCCCGCAGCCCCCGCGGTCGCGGGGGGGCCCGGGGGTATGAGGGGCCCGGAACGGGATGATCATACAGTGTTTTGGCTTTAGTCAGACTTGGTCGCCATGCAATGAACTAAACAAACTGGATATTTTATTATAATGGATATCTATAAGTTCTTGAAAAGCACTCAAAATTTCATAACTTCATCAACGAGTGATTACACCAGCAGTGTTGGCTGATTCACGAAGTCCCGGTTTGATATCCCGTTGAGATCGGAAATCCTGAATGAAGGTTTTTTCCACGATTTTCCTCAGTCATTAATGCTAATGCAAGGGATTGAGTCCTCTATAAAACAGCCCTTGGGCATCCCTTCGCAATTGTCCTAGCAAAATATATACCTAGTTATAGACACCTGAAGAGGGACATACATTCCACCCTTGGGCAGTCTTCCCAATAAAACAACACGACTACTTACGAGATATAGTTACCTACTACGTTATCAAATTATTGAGGTGAAATTCAAACAGATGTTACAGTTATTTGAACCAATTTTGTATAACCAAGCGTTCCAAACAATAAATAGCCCCTGGTTAATATTTAGAACAAATAAAAACTAAAAAGACCTACGAATAAACCAGTTTTTTTTCGTTCATGGGTCAAAGTTCACAAAATAATCCTACCCAAAGTATTGCAAAACACATTTGGATCTTTTAATTTAACTAACTCTTAATCTAGGTATCATTTGTGACAACGAGTGGTCACATGATACATTTTTGTAAATATTAAACAAATTGGTACTAAAGGTCCACGGTCACATTATCAATAAAATAATAGGCCATATTTAAAAGGAAATCAAATATGAAATGTTCTTCCAAATATGCAAACTTTTTACAACCACATTAAAAATTTAAGTTTATTATTATTATATATGGTAACATATTTTTTGGTTCCCCACTGTCTTAATATCAGCCTAATACTAAATGGGATCCACACTTACATCAGCCCAGAGTTGAAACTTCTCATCTTGGCATATGTTATGCTAAGAATACGTTTTCATATTCCAACACATCGACTTGGTTCTTGTGTAACTACACAATACATGCAACCATTTATACATTCATACTTGCAATACATACCATACCTACGAAACACACAAGCAGCATACAGTCACACAATACGTACTTACTCTGGCTGAAGGATGTTGACTGGCAGCTCGAGTGTCGAATATGCTGACATAAATGTGAATACCAAATTGTACAAACTGTCTTAATATCAGCTTGGTACTAAATGGGATCCACACTTACATCAGCCCAGAGTTGAAACTTCTCATCTTGGCATATGTTATGCTAAGAATACGTTTTCATATTCCAACACATCGACTTGGTTCTTGTGTAACTACACAATACATGCAACCATTTATACATTCATACTTGCAATACATACCATACCTACGAAACACACAAGCAGCATACAGTCACACAATACGTACTTACTCTGGCTGAAGGATGTTGACTGGCAGCTCGAGTGTCGAATATGCTGACATAAATGTGAATACCAAATTGTACAAACTGTCTTAATATCAGCTTGGTACTAAATGGGATCCACACTTACATCAGCCCAAGTTGAAACTTCTCATCTTGGCATATGTTTGCTAAGAATACGTTTTCATATTCCAACACATCGACTTGGTTCTTGTGTAACTACACAATACATGCAACCATTTATACATTCATACTTGCAATACATACCATACCTACGAAACACACAAGCAGCATACAGTCACACAATACGTACTTACTCTGGCTGAAGGATGTTGACTGGCAGCTCGAGTGTCGAATATGCAGACATAAATGTGAATACCAAATTGTACAAACGGACTGCACACCAGCTTGGTACTAAATGGGATCCACACTTACATCAGCCCAGAGTTGAAACTTCTCATCTTGGCATATGTTATGCTAAGAATACGTTTTCATATTCCAACACATCGACTTGGTTCTTGTGTAACTACACAACACATGCAACCATTTATACATTCATACTTGCAATACATACCATACCTACGAAACACACAAGCAGCATACAGTCACACAATACGTACTTACTCTGGCTGAAGGATGTTGACTGGCAGCTCGAGTGTCGAATATGCTGACATAAATGTGAATACCAAATTGTACAAACTGTCTTAATATCAGCTTGGTACTAAATGGGATCCACACTTACATCAGCCCAGAGTTGAAACTTCTCATCTTGGCATATGTATGCTAAGAATACGTTTTCATATTCCAACACATCGACTTGGTTCTTGTGTCAAACTACCCAACACATGTAACCATGAATACATTCATACTTGCAAAACATACCATACCTACGAAACACACAAGCAGCACACAGTCACACAATGCGTACTTACTCTGGCTGAAGGATGTTGACTGGCAGCTCGAGTGTCGAATATGCTGACATAAATGTGAATACCAAATTGTACAAACTGTCTTAATATCAGCTTGGTGCTAAATGGGATCCACACTTACATCTGCCCATAGTTGAAACTTCTCATCTTGGCATATGTTGTGCTAAGAATATACGTTTTCATATTCCAACACATCGACTTGGTTCTTGTGTAACTACTTAACGCATGCTACCATTAATACATTCATACTTGCAAAACATACTATACCTACGAAACACACACACATGCAGCATACAGTCACACAATGCGTACTTACTCTGGCTGAAGCAAGTTGGCTGGCAGCTCGAGTGTCGAATATGCAGACATAAATGTGAATCTCAAATTACACAAACTGTATTAATATCAGCTTGGTGCTAAATGGGATCCACACTTACATCTGCCCATAGTTGAAACTTCTCATCTTGGCATATGTTGTGCTAAGAATATACGTTTTCATATTCCAACACATCGACTTGGTTCTTGTGTAACTACACAATACATGCAACCATTTATACATTCATACTTGCAATACATACCATACCTACGAAACACACAAGCAGCATACAGTCACACAATACGTACTTACTCTGGCTGAAGGATGTTGACTGGCAGCTCGAGTGTCGAATATGCTGACATAAATGTGAATACCAAATTGTACAAACTGTCTTAATATCAGCTTGGTACTAAATGGGATCCACACTTACATCAGCCCAGAGTTGAAACTTCTCATCTTGGCATATGTTATGCTAAGAATACGTTTTCATATTCCAACACATCGACTTGGTTCTTGTGTAACTACACAATACATGCAAATATTTATACATTCATACTTGCAAAACATACCATACCTACGAAACACACAAGCAGCACACAGTCACACAATGCGTACTTACTCTGGCTGAAGCAAGTTGGCTGGCAGCTCGAGTGTCGAATATGCAGACATAAATGTGAATCTCAAATTACACAAACTGTATTAATATCAGCTTGGTGCTAAATGGGATCCACACTTACATCTGCCCATAGTTGAAACTTCTCATCTTGGCATATGTTGTGCTAAGAATATACGTTTTCATATTCCAACACATCGACTTGGTTCTTGTGTAACTACTTAACGCATGCTACCATTAATACATTCATACTTGCAAAACATACCATACCTACGAAACACACAAGCAGCACACAGTCACACAATGCGTACTTACTCTGGCTGAAGAAGTTGGCTGGCAGCTCGAGTGTCGAATATGCAGACATAAATGTGAATACCAAATTGTACAAACTGTCTTAATATCAGCTTGGTACTAAATGGGATCCACACTTACATCAGCCCAGAGTTGAAACTTCTCATCTTGGCATATGTTATGCTAAGAATATACGTTTTCATATTCCAACACATCGACTTGGTTCTTGTGTAACTACTTAACGCATGCTACCATTAATACATTCATACTTGCAAAACATACTATACCTACGAAACACACACACATGCAGCATACAGTCACACAATGCGTACTTACTCTGGCTGAAGAGTTGCTGGCAGCTCGAGTGTCGAATATGCTGACATAAATGTGAATACCAAATTGTACAAACTGTCTTAATATCAGCTTGGTACTAAATGGGATCCACACTTACATCAGCCCAGAGTTGAAACTTCTCATCTTGGCATATGTTATGCTAAGAATACGTTTTCATATTCCAACACATCGACTTGGTTCTTGTGTAACTACACAACACATGCAACCATTATACATTCATACTTGCAAAACATACCATACCTACGAAACACACAAGCAGCATACAGTCACACAATGCGTACTTACTCTGGCTGAAGGATGTTGACTGGCAGCTCGAGTGTCGAATATGCAGACATAAATGTGAATCTCAAATTACACAAACTGTATTAATATCAGCTTGGTGCTAAATGGGATCCACACTTACATCTGCCCATAGTTGAAACTTCTCATCTTGGCATATGCTATGCTTTTTTAAAAGAATACGTTTTCATATTCCAACACATCGACTTGGTTCTTGTGTGCATATAGTGGAGACATCTCGTGTGATACACGAATGCACACCGAGCATTAAGTCAGAAAATTATTTTCCTTTATACTCAGTACGGAGACAATGGTGTGTTGAAACAATAAAAAAATATTATAGCTTAAATTAAGTATTGCACCTAGAACTCTCATTTTCATTATGGCCCAAAATTTGCATAGCTAAAATGGAGCTTTTGGCCCGTTAAAAAAATGTGTTTTATTTTTCCCTTTTTATTCAAGTTCTTCTTTCATTCAAATATGTATTGTATGTAATGTTTTTTTCCATTGACATTTAAAATATCGGTACGAGTGCTCTGGAATTGCCTTCAGCTCGCTTCTTAATGGGCTCTACGCATATCAGCCAATCAATTTGTTCCAGAGTTGAAACTTATGTTCTTAAATTTATTTTTTCTTGATAAATGCTTTGTATATTATAGCATGTTATTCGACAAAAAGACTGAGATATTACTTTAAAACAAATAAGTGTCATAATTGGTGATAAGACTATTATAACAAAATAGTGTTAACAAGATCCTAAGGTTAATTGACCGTTATGGTTACTTGTCTGCGTCATACTAACACTTGCATGGCAAAAACAACTGGAAGCGATGACGCAAAATGCAAAGTGTCTATCGAGGTAAAAAAAAACGAAAGACAATAACAACATTACAACAGCAGCATATCTTAGACATATTGCTTTTCGTAACAAAAATCAAAGTTCCTTATCAACAAATTAATAGCATGGTAGATATTGCGTTTTGCACCAACATAATGTTTGAAATCATCTCTTGATTTTGTGAGGCTTCTGCAAATCAGAAATATATTTTATATCTCGATGGACATATTGCCTTTTGCGTCATCGCTCATCAGTCTCTGCTTACATATTTTAAACAATTTATGCATCAAATTGATTAGATCACTTAATGGTATATAAATTAATTTTGAATTTTGAATATTACACACCAAACTTGTATTACCAAAAACTCGATTATTAAACTCAATGGTTAACCATAGTGTTAGTATAAAACAATCTCATAATGAAGAATTACAAAATGAAAACAGGCCATTCTCGAAACTGGTATTTGGACCACTTCAATGAGGCTAGCGCGGGAAGTGCACTTGCACTGGGGCCCAAGTTTTGAAAACTTACGTTTGCAGTCACCTCTGAAAACGAGTGACTTATAGGGTCATGTTACTACCAAAACGTACGTTTTGAGCCGAATGCAAGTTTTTAAATCACTATACAAATTATCAAACCACGAGCTTTTCGGCAGTGGGTGGAAACGTACGTTTTGAACCGTACGTTGTGATTTAAAAACTTGCTTTCGGCTCAAAACGTACGTTTTGGTAGTCACGTGACCCTTCAAGTCACTCTAGGCGTAATAATACGCAATTCTGATTGGTTGGGGGCTGTTTTAAATTCACCAAACTTCGACTCAACACACATTTATCCCACAACGTACGTTCTGATTTCAAAACTTGCATTTGTCTCAAGTCACCGAAATGAGGTGTGATAGGTTTACGTTTTGACGGTAGCTTGTGGTTGCAAACGCATTTTTCAAAACTAGGGTCCCTGGTTTTAGATGATTGAAGCTATACGGTTAGTAATATCAATCATTATCCAATTTAGCAAGAACGTTAATGAAGAACCGTTTTATTCATAACTACGATCGTTGGCAAAAAATATCCTAATACACCATCATTATCGGATATATAAGCCCAGAAAATAAAGAAATTGGCAAATCCAAAACATATTTTCTAATTCGGGAAATTCCCAGTTAACCGTTCATTTACGGATTACAAATTTAATATGCGCATCCAAAAGGTTTGCTTTAACAATATCTGAGTAGTTAAAATACATTGCCAAAGTTCACAAAAATCTAAGAAATTACAGAATGTTTTGGGTCGAAATCGATTAATTCATTGCTAAATGTTGCTGAAGGATCTCATAGATTATTCCTGTACTAACTTTTTAATATTTAATTAACCGTTGTCCCGAAAGGAAAAGAAAAAAGAATAGAAATGAGGGCGGTCAAACTTGCCGCTTGGGCCGAGAGGGAGGGTCAGCATGATCAGGCAATGTTAGCGACACAGAGGAAGCTCGCCATCCAGCCAACACGTTACATAATTTGCTCCACAGCCTACTCTGCCAACATGGTAAAACGCGTTTTTCTCCCCTGTTAATATAATCATCCTACATTTGAGGGTTTCAGACCCGGTATTGTTTGTATAAGCAAGAACACAATGCAGAATTCTAAGCTAAGCTATCAAGATAACATTTAACATGAAACGGATTATATATATATTCTCTTTCACTACTAAACTTCAGTTATATAAAGCAATCAATCGTGTGTATGATGTAAGAGAGAAACAAATAAGATGCAATTCAGGACAACTCAATATTTCAAACAAAACAATCTTGTTTGTGTACAAAAATCCCCTACCAAATTGGGCTGGAGTAGATTTAAATTGGATTGTATGACGTACGGAAGTCTGAGGGGCTATTACCCCCAAAAGTTATTTTTTAACAAATAATCTTAGAGTAATATAATACTACACTTGAATGACAGTTTAAAAAATTATCTCGTGTACCTGTGATTTTACACGAACTTTTTAAGCTTTTTGATTCTGAAATTTGGGAACATTTTCGTTTTGGTGAATTTCTTAAATTTGCTGCAAGCTTATTTTTCTGTTTCACATAGATACAAGAGCATCATACCAATATAAAATAGGCATTTATAAAATTTTGTCTTCAAACTGTGCACGCACTCAACCACGCAAAAATATGCATTCCAAATTACACCCCTTATTGGCAATCGGCATATTTTGACCGAACCACTTGCCCAAATTACAGAATAAAACGTGTAGAATTCACAGACAAGGTAGTCAAGTAATTCAACGATGGTCATTTTTTCACCAAAATCGTCCCAGGTCACGGGGCATAAAGATCGTTTCCATGATATTTCTCATGTGAGATATTCGCCTATTGGACTAGTTCCCAAGTTCGGCCTTTTTTCCGTTTGTGTGGACCCAATACTTTTTCTGTTTTGTAAATTTATAACTGCTTATCCTAAATGAAATTTGTTTTTAGTTTAACAGGTGAATACCCCTTTAAGAAACCACTAATATAAACACGTCTTTTCACTTGATTAAGAGATCAGTTGAGCATGTTTGTACAATAGCAACAAGCAATACTCTTAAAAAATTCATTTGATATAAGCGCTCCAAACAAGTCACGAACACTGTCTTCTTACAGTCGCGTTGATGGATGAGCATAATATATGGATGACCTATCTCACTGTGACTGTACTACTCCATTTGCAAAAGAGGCATTACAGTGAGATTTTCATAAGGTCAATAATGTGATTATGCCAAAGAGCTTCTCATTTCTAACTTCAGAGATTTAGAAGGTCCACTGAAAATGTCATCTACATCGGACTAGTCGTTTGTCAGGTACAGAGGGAACAATCGACAAAAATTCCACTAAATAAAATAAATTTAAATTTAGAGTCTTCCTACACGTAACTGATTTTCAGAGCGTGACATTTAATTTAAAGCCAAACAAGATCCTGTAGGCGCCGACACCATCGACGTGCGAACCATGACCAACTAGAGACCAGTATATTTAGGTATGAAACACCGACCAATCAAACAGTACACGATTCCACACGCCGAACGAGCAAGGCTAATTCGGAACAAATTATAATTTATTTGTACCTCGTTGCTATAGGACGACTTAAGTCACCGTTTACACATTCCTAAGCCAAGAACATCAGAAGTTAAACACTTCTGCCTAAAGTGGGAATCGCACCCTGGACCTTCTGCATTGGAAGCAGAGCCGCGCCAAAAAAGCAAAGCACTACACAAAATGCGTATGCGTCTGTTATCCGAGAGCTCAAACCGCTGGTTGAGCTCGCTTTTTAAAACCCAGCGTGTCTCTGACAATACGAAGTGTTGACTCACCAGTCAATCGCAATCGCACCACATTATTATTACTCATTTCTGGTATTTGTATTTAAATTTTAAACCTATTTTTTAATTGTTGGTAACATATTAAAATGTTATTTTTATTCTGTGTCCTTGTGGCAATTGTATTTGTACAAAAGTTCTCTCTCTAATGCCAGACAGGCCCACTGCGCCGCTAGTCTAGCTATAACAGTAGGATCATTCGTAACCGCCAACGACTATCTGGCATCGCCTTATTTTCTTAGCTCAGTATATTCGCAGGCAGTAAACTGTAAAATCAAAATATTTTTTAAATTATTTCTCTGCTTGGGAACACTGCTTTGCTATAGCCTACAAATAGGAATTTTTGAAAATATCTACATAGAACTATCACGTGCTACTTAAAAAAAAATACTTGTATATTAATCATAAAACCAATTTTAAACTGCCTATTACGAAAAACTAATATAATATAATATAATATAATGAATACCTTTGCAAATCGCACATGAAACTCTTTTTAGTTTTATATGTGTATGTAGCTCGATAGAAAATATAATGCGAATAATCCAATTTAAATCGTGGATGTAGTATGGGCTAGAGATGTGCAACGAAATTCGCGATTTTTTTTTTAAGTTGCAATAATCCCTTCAAATTCAGTTTGCACATCATCTGAATTGTGATTGAATAGTACCAATTTCCAATTCGCGAATTTTCGCGGTATTTTAGTTGATACCGTGAACTTGTGGCGAAATTAGCATAACCGCGAATTAGGTCACGAAATTTCAAACGAATTTTTTTTCATAATTTTGGTGGAGGTGCCGGGTAGGTAGTCGAAATTAAATTAATCCTGGCTGGTACATATGGTGGAGGTGCCGGGTCATAAAACGCGATTGTGAGATCGTTATAATCATTTGTACGCGAGTAAGCTCAAAATACTTCATATCAAAATATCGACATTACACAAAAAAATGCATAATTTCGTAAATTTGGTGGAGGTGCCGGGTAGTCGAAATTAATCCTAGTAAAACCAAAAACTTTCAGAAACTATGAAAAATGAAGGCTGCATGAAATTGAGCTTAAAATTAAAACTGAGTCTCACTCTTATGTGCTTGATTTTCTTTTATATTAATAATAGATGGCCCTGGAATTTGTGATACAGATAATTTAAAACTTTTTTTTGTGTTGTGCATTGTCAAATTGTTTTTTTTTAAATAACGAAAAATTGCGAATTTTTATTTTTAAGGCGCGAATTTTCAAACTTCAAAAGACATTTTTGCAAATCTCTAGGTATGGCCATAAAGCTTTAGTTATAATACAATACCAACTAGGGCTATTAAGGTCAAAACCTTAAAAGTCTATGAAAATTGGCTGAATGAACGTCAACCTTTAATAAAACAGCAAAAAAATGGGGGGCGGGACACCACCTCACTATCGGCCATTAGACATAGTTTTTTGACAATAGTTCAGCCAGCACATCAAGTGAAAATTAAATTTTGAGAATTTGTTTTCTGGATAAAGTTTCTAAACACCTTTAGCTTCAGCTATAAGGACAAATAAATTTCTGAAATAACAGATGGTTTACGAATTATATTGTCAGACGATACAAAACTCGAAAAAAACTCCTTTTTGTAGCGTTTGACAAAAAAATGGTATATCAACTGTTATTTCAGAAATCTTATTTGACCTTTTAGCTGAAGCTAAAGCTAAAGATGTTTAGAATCTATATCCAGAAAACTGTTTCTCAAAATTTAATTTTGAACTAGATGTGCTGGATGCACCATTGTCAAAAACCCGGCAAATAATGGCTAAAAGTGAGGTTATGTCCCGCCCCAAAAAATCATTTTTTAAAATGTCATATATGAGGCCCTCTTTTAATCAGAAAACTTTTATGTATCCTCGACTTTCAGAATATCGGCCAGAGGCGGATACAATATAGCCTCAAAATTGTGGTTTTGTTAATATTGTTTGCTTGTTTATTGTTTATCTTTGTCACTGTGTGCGTGTGCATAGTGTATGTTTTAAATGCACCTAAAGAGGAATAATTTAAAGCTGTCAAATTACAAGATTGGTGTAAGTTGATTTGATTTTAATTGTATTGCTTAACATTTCATATTAAGTACACTAAGGCTATTCGAGACGATAAGTGGTGGTGAATGAGGATGAAAGATGAATAGAAGGGAGGATGGGAAATTCGGTACCGGCACGTAGCCTCCAAGTACCAAGGGGGCCAACGGCTTAACGTCCCATCCGAAAGAATGATGTAACCTTGACAGTCATATAGGTTCCTCCACTAACCCGGACTGCCGAGCAGACGTCGAGGAGAATAAAGCCATTACACTTGATGTAAGTTAACCAAATAAATTCTCGTATGATACGTTAGTACATTGTACATTGTTTTTCCTGCGGGACGAAACACTTCATATACACATTATAATGTTTCGAAATGGTCTGTTAATTCTCCGTGGCCAAACGGGTCCATACTAGGAAAGCAAATCATGAACAAAGATAGACAGATATGAGTATGCAAACAACATCAATTTTATTCTAGGAACAATCAGTTCGAAAAGACGAACGCACATGTTCGGCTCGAGTGAGGTTTCAAACTTCATCCAGTCCTACACAAAGAATCGCTAATGCGACGTTTTTGTCACAATAAAGGCTTGCAAACATTTGGGTTCTCCTAACACGACCCTCATGGGATAGATACGGGTATTTAAAAAAAAACAATCTTGATGCTTGGGAGCTAACCATTCGTAAAAATACATTTCCAATATGCAAATTAGTTCGCTATTAAATTCTCCAAGCTGGGCGGGCCAACAGTTTTGAACGCCGAAGTGGCCAAATTTCGCAATAACACATAGCCTACTCCTAGTTGATAATCAATAACACAATGTGACATTAAACATAGTCGACGGCAACATTCTAGTTTAAGTTCAAGGTGTCAATTTTAAAATGTTAATCAAAATGTTAAACGCAGAAAATCTTGTGTTTCTTGACTTTATTAGACTTCTTCTTGACTTCGTTTGTTTTCAGTTGTCCGTTATAGTCTGAAAGAAAAAAACATCATTAATCAAAACGATACATTATTAAATTAACGATAAATTCAAAAATACATGAACCAACTTACTTGTTAGTTGTTACCATGTATAACCCCCCCCCCTCCTCCCCCCTCCCGCGCGCCGTCCTTGCCTCGTGGTGAGAAGTCCCACAACATCTCGCTTATAAGAGTTCCTGAAAAAGCGAGTATACATCACCGTTACTCAGTAGGAACATACACAACAGATCCTCCCAGAAATCTCTCATATTTCTGTCTCTTGATAGTCTTATTTTCCATGGAGCAGTAATATTGCGTAAACATGTTTGCTATTCAAGAGCACGACAGAAATCTAAACTATAAGTATAACGAAGAACGAAGCTAGTCTGAACTGTCTTCGAAACAAAATTGTTGCTGTGATCTGTAATATCTCAAAACAAGGATATCTAGACAGGATACCATCTTATCTAGCACCCCACACATAAATGACATAATACCACGAATACACATGCAGTAGTAAGTATTCTAAAGAGCATTCAGTTAAACTGCATACGTACAAGAATGTACGAGGTCAATATCAAACAATTACATAATGTTATCAATTATAAATGAGAATCAGCAAATATTTAATTTCGGGGTGAATGGATAAGTCGATCTCGTTGTCTTCCTCGTCGTCTTCGTCTTCTGATTTTAGAATATCAAACTTTCTTGCAATATCATTCTGGGGCTGGGGCATGAACTGGCCTAATTTCTCGCGATTTTTTTTACCCCCACCCCTAATAGTGATTTTTTTCATCAACACTTATTAGCATGAAATTTGGCATGGTGGTCGATAAAAATATAAGAATTACTATTCCGTTGGGAAGTAAACGATATTTCACCCCAAGTACATCCCTTAAAATTGGAAAGAGTGTTCAATGATTCGTTTTTTTTTCATGGGTGGTTATCTGGAAGAAAGTATTCAATTAAAAATCTAATTAAAATTCAATAGTTTTGGTTTATTTAAGAAATACAATAATAAGCATGTTACAAGTATCTATGTATGGTATGGTATCTATGATTACATGGTACAAGGTGGTATTTTCATACAATTTGTTACGAGTTTTGGGGCTGTGATATTACACTGTCACTTCAGACAAACAAACCGTCATTTGTTTAGAAACTGCATTGAGAAAAGAAGCTGCTATAAAATACCACCTTGTACCATGTAATCATAGATACCAACGCATAACATGCTTATTATTGTATTTCTTAAATAAACCAAAACTATTGAATTTTAATTAGATTTTTAATTGAATACTTTCTTCCAGATAACCACCCATGGAAAAAAACGAATCATTGAACACTCTTTCCAATTTTAAGGGATGTACTTGGGGTGAAATATCGTTTACTCCCCAATTTGCTATGAAATAAGAGAATGATGGCCATTTACAATATATTACAACTGTATGCTGAACAAAACACAAAACAGATTAAACATATTTATTGAGTGATCCATTTGCTATGAAATAAGAGAATGATGGCCATTTACAATATATAACAACTGTATGCTGAACAAAACACAAAACAGATTAAACATATTTATTAAGTGATCCATTTGCTATCGATACCAACCCAATCTTTTTTTCTGAATTTCCGATATAATTTTGTGTTTATGTCTTGAAAGTAAGTATTATTTATGAAGTTCATTACTCTTTAGAATATAATGAAAACGTTGCTTTCTTCCACTTCACTTTTCTTTCACTTCCATTTATAAACATATTACAAATAACTCTTTTAACTGCACAATATAATAAATAACATATAACCTTACACATCAACAGAGTGAAACAAGAGCTATTGATGAGTATCATTTGATAGCCATGTTTACATAATGTCATGTAGAGAGCAACCCATGCCATTCTACACACCAGTGATTGATTGCCTTGCGTCTTGACGTGCACAGATTCCTTGTTGTGCAATGTGCAGCAGCTGTGCAGGAGTCTTCTGTTTCTTGGTAGCCGGTGTGGGCGATTTCAATAGGATGAAAATCATCGAATGCAAAGAAGAAACAAAATGCGCCCAACTTGATTACAAACAAAGTTAAAGCACATTTTGTCTCTTACTCGTATTCGACAGTATCGTATGCGCAGACGAAGTACTGGGATGTGCATGTTATGTCTCTTTATGTCATGTCACTAAACTTTATCTACGTGACCGTTGTATATGAAATATTCCGAAGACTTAAGTCAATTATTCGCAGACAAGGCATTTTTTTCCCTGATCAACCAAAGTTATTGGTTGACTTTGAGGATTTTGGGGTTTGCCTTATATAATAATACATTTATTAAACATAAGCTATGACACCATGCTTACTTATTAAAATCACAAACTAATACAAAAAGAGTGTTACGCTCTATTGTTGGCTTTCACGACCCATAGATGACTTATGTATGATCACTGGGCCAACATGGGTGGCGAAAAGTCAAGCAGTGCCTCATACATAAGTCAGTGTTAGGCTCGTTGTAGATAGTTGAGAGATAAAACAAAACAATAATTCGGAAAAAAAGTTTTACCAAAAACTATCTAGTACTGAAGAAATAACATGAAATGGAACACCAAACAAGACAAGATAGAAGAGTTTTGTGCAGGAATATTGGGTAACCCGGTAGCACACAACCAGGATGCACAATGGATTCAAGACGAAATAGCTAGGATGAGCGATATTAATGAGATGAGATTCGAAGGTTTAACTGTTGATGAATTAAAGTCAACAATCAATGCTACACATAGCTGGAAAGCACCAGGTCATGATAATATTCAAACATTTTGGTGTAAGAAATTCAATACTACTCACAATTAAATTACCAAATGTCTCAACGAGTTTATACGCGTTTCCAAGCAAAGGGGTTGTTACCTGGTGGCGAATAATGCAACTGTCCAATCGGTGATAGGCGGAGGAGCGCGCTATGTGCTTACTTGAAGAACACAGAACACAGGTCGTGTTTGTCACTTATAAATATTTGCAATCATGTCATTGTCATCATGTACATTGTCGTTGCTCTCCCAAAGTGTTGTTAATTGAAGATTATCAAAAGCATGGGGTGCACCAAAATGATAAAATCGCGCCCCAATATGCGGGATTCGAGACCATGTCCACCAGAATAATATAACTATATTCAGAACTGCGCCCCATGCACCCATGAGACACAAAGGATGGCATTTGTATCCATATAACAATTCTCTAATTGTAATATCATTATAAATCATTGGAATATAATATGATATATACCAAATATAGACTAACAGAGTACAATAAATACTAAATCAAATTCAAACCGTCAAGAATGTTCACAACTCATAGTAAACACAAACACACACAGGTGGCACTTTTAATTGAGATATTCTTCTTTAGTTTATTATGATAATTTAATAATATAAATAAAGTCATAATAATAATAATAATAATAATAATAATAATAATAATAATAATAATAATAATAATAATAATAATAACAAAAAATAACAAAAATAATATTAATATAAAGTTTTTAAGCATAAGCCCGCTTTAAGGACATAGTTATTGATTTAAAGCAGTTGTCGAAAAAGTTTGCCCCGACTGGGGTTCGAACCCAGAACCTCCGGCTTAACGTGCCATAGCTCTACCAATTGAGCCACCGAGTCAACTGAACAAACTTTTACTAAACTGCTAGTTGTTGTGAATGTTGACCTCCATGACATAAATCCAACAGAAGACTGCATTGTAGCTGTCAAATCTGAAAGATCACATGAATAAATCCACACATCTCATCTCCCATGAGTTGGGTAGCCAGCTTTAAGGACATAGTTATTGATTCATAGCAGTTGTCGAAAACAACAACATGTTCTGTGGTCTCGATAGCTTAATTGGTAGAGCTATGGCACGTTAAGCCGGAGGATCTGGGTTCGAACCCCAGTCGGGGCAAACTTTTATGACAATTTGCTTTCAATCATTAACTATGTCCTTACAGCCATCTTATGATTAAAAACCATAATCATACTACCCAACTCATGGGAGATGAGATGTGATTGGATTTATCCATGTGATCTTTCAGTTATACCGGCTACATTGCAGTTTTCTGTTGGATTTATGTCATGGAAGTCAACAGTCACAACTAATAGCACTTTAGTAAAGGTTTGTTCTGTAGTCCCGGTAGCTTAATTGGTAGAGCTATGAGCTATAGCACGTTAAGCAGGAGGTTCTGGGTTCGAACCCCAGTCGAGGCAAACTTTTACGACAATTGCTATGAATCAATAACTATGTCCTTAAAGCGGGCTTATGCTTAAAAACCTTATATTCATAACTAGGAAACGCTCAGTTGGACGCGTTGATAAGCGAGCACGTGCTATAGCTAGACCCACATTGCACATTTTTTTTTAAATTTGCGACGTTCGCTGTCCACAGGGCCATGTTTCCAATATTATTTATTATTGCCAAGGTATTTGGGTAAACCCGTGTGTAAATCTTTACTTTAAAATCCACCGCCATCTAGAGGACCTTGACTCCTTGGGAAAACTATTTAAACTCTTTGTTGACAAATAATAGACTGCTTCCTCGAAAGTATTTTGATTACTTCTAGGTGGCAGTGCACAAGAAACTTCGCGCGTCTTTTCGTTGCCATGGCAACGTTACTTTTGTTTAATTGTAAATTCCATCTACACTACTTATCGGATCAAAATAAAATTAACATATTCGTGACCGGACGGACATTCTAAATGATTTGGCTATCTCAGATTTTGTCGCCGTTTAGTTTAACTTTTTAACTTTTTGAACGATTTTGCCACAAAACTAATGGCAATCAATCGAGAACGAAGCTTGCGGATGGTCAAAATTTCAACTCGATCCGAGCCTCCGTTCGAACGATATGGCGAGACATACAAACAAAAAAAAAAAAAAAAAAAAAACAGTGACTAACTTTTCCGGCAGAGTCAAATGGAAACGCTCGCTTCGCTCGCTTAATTATTTTTATTATTATTATTATAAATATTATTATTATAAGAATTAACTTATTTTTACAAAAATAGTCTTCATTGTCGACCGCAGAGGAGCCCGGCCTAGCGTGATGAGTGATGACTTTCTTCGTAGTTTGGAAGTAGTTTGGGCCGGAAAGAACTGGTAACTATACTACTCGACAATTTTTAGCACAATGTGGAGCAATATATACCAATTCCTCCAAACTCAACTTTAAATTCTTCTTCTTTCATAGACTCGTGGACAATGGCATCAAGGAGAACCTGAAGGAAAAAAACGGAAGTTAAAAAACTTACAATATGTGTCTAGCGTAATCAGGGTAAACTTTGTCAGGTGCCAGTCAATCTTATTATGTATAATATTGTGGCAATCAGCACCATTCAACTGTTTTATTTTTGTGCGTTTTGATTCCGCCATTTAAAATGTGTGAGTTGGTAAATATGCTTGCATTATTTAGTTAGGAAGCATGGGATGCAAGACTTAACCGCTAAGACAATTATTTAACGCAACTATACACATAGTGAAGTTATAGATGGTTCCAGTTAAGAATGCCACCGCCGAGGGATTGCAGCTTTGTCTTCCAGCTACCTTTGCACTGTGAACACTGGTTAGGAAACAACACCTCATGACAGCTCTCTAAAACTATCGATATTCAGCATTAAAACTGCTTCCGAAAGTCACTAATATGGAAACTTAAAAAAAAGTGCAGGATTACGATTTTGTGCACTAACGCTTAACCACAGCTGCATTGTAGAATTTGTTTGGGGTGTGCCATCAAATCAAAGGGTTGCGTGTACTTCTTGTAGCAAGGCACGTGACGGTCTCGGAGCGCCTGGTTCCGTTAACCCCGTCGACGTCCTCTTCGTCTGATGAATAGGGGCTAGGAACGAGCGCTCATCCAACGAAAAGATAACTTTTTAAAATCTAGCTATTTTTTCGATCGAAGAGCACTCGGCCCGACCTAGTTCCTCGTCGTCTGGTGTCGCTAGTAGCTCTACAGATGTACACTTGAAATTAATTCCCTTAGTTCACACAAATTGAGTAAATTACAGAATATCACATTTCTTTTAATCAAAATCGATGAATAAATTGAAGAATACGTGAACTGGATATCAAACATTGATCCGTGTGAAAAGTTAGCTGAGCACATAAACTCGTCTCAACAAGTCAACAAGTCCAAACGTCTCAAAACTCGTTGAGCACGTGGAAAATAATTGGGTTGGTCCCACTCAACCGTCCAATATATTGTCAAAATAACAATCATTAAGACACGAAATTTTGCTGAACAAAATTATTGCATAATAACACTGAAAAGGTTAAATTAATTCCGTAAATAATGGGATTCTTCCACTATTTAAGACAACAAATAAATAAAAAGAAATATAGATTTAATTATGTCAAAACATTACACCAGATGTGCCTTAATCCGTCAGTTATGTGATGCAAATAATCAGCCGTGACCATAGCCACCCAGAAAACATAAATGGCTAATTTATCACCATTGAATCACCATTGTCACACAAGAGGACTATCCAGAGAGACAATGCCCACTAATAAACCACACTCTAGCTATATTATTGACAATCTAAGGTTGAGATAAAAATAACTGATAGTGTTGACGAGTCTTGTCCGTTGTTCTCCCTGCAGGACTTCTGCTTGACTGAAGAATGAGCTAACATAATTGATAGGTACGGTGAGTACTGTCTGGCTTCTTATATCAGACACAACCCTACCGTACCTGACTATTACGCCAACAAAGAGTAATTCGCCGTCGAGTAGAAAGTGCGTGTACCAGTACCAAGCTGAGATCGAGTCTTGTCACTGACAAGACCCTACCTATGCCAAATGAAACTCGACTCATTCGCAATGCACGGTAAAAAACAAATTATGGACCTTTCTAATTCTTTGACGAGTCTATTGTTTGTTGTTCTTCCTGCAGGACTTCTGCTTGACTGAAGATTGAGCTAACATAATTGATAGGTACGGTGGGTACTGTCTGGCTTCTTAAATCAGACAGAACCCTACTGTACCGCTCAATTACGCCAACAAAGAACAATTCGCCGTCGAGTAGAAAGTGCGTGTACTAGTACCAAGCTGAGATCGAGTCTTGTCCGTTGTTCTCCCTGCAGGACTTCTTCTTGACTGAAGATTGAGCTAACATAATTGATAGGTACGGTGAGTACTGTCTGGCTTCTTATATCAGACAGAACCCTACTGAACCTCACAATTACGCCAACAAAGAACAATTCGCCGTCCAGTAGAAAGTGCGTGTACTAGTACCAAGCTGAGATCGAGTCTTGTCCGTTGTTCTCACTCCAGGACTTCTTCTTGACTGAAGAATGAGCTAACATAATTGATAGGTACGGTGAGTACTGTCTGGCTTCTTATATCAGACACAACCCTACCGTACCTGACTATTACGCCAACAAAGAGTAATTCGCCGTCGAGTAGAAAGTGCGTGTACCAGTACCAAGCTGAGATCGAGTCTTGTCACTGACAAGACCCTACCTATGCCAAATGAAACTCGACTCATTCGCAATGCACGGTAAAAAACAAATTATGGACCTTTCTAATTCTTTGACGAGTCTTGTCCGTTGTTCTTCCTGCAGGACTTCTGCTTGACTGAAGATTGAGCTAACATAATTGATAGGTACGGTGGGTACTGTCTGGCTTCTTAAATCAGACAGAACCCTACTGTACCGCTCAATTACGCCAACAAAGAACAATTCGCCGTCGAGTAGAAAGTGCGTGTACTAGTACCAAGCTGAGATCGAGTCTTGTCCGTTGTTCTCCCTGCAGGACTTCTTCTTGACTGAAGATTGAGCTAACATAATTGATAGGTACGGTGAGTACTGTCTGGCTTCTTATATCAGACAGAACCCTACTGAACCTCACAATTACGCCAACAAAGAACAATTCGCCGTCGAGTAGAAAGTGCGTGTACTAGTACCAAGCTGAGATCGAGTCTTGTCCGTTGTTCTCCCTGCAGGACTTCTTCTTGACTGAAGAATGAGCTAACATAATTGATAGGTACGGTGAGTACTGTCTGGCTTCTTATATCAGACAGAACCCTACCGTACCTGACTATTACGCCAACAAAGAGTAATTCGCCGTCGAGTAGAAAGTGCGTGTACCAGTACCAAGCTGAGATCGAGTCTTGTCACTGACAAGACCCTACCTATGCCAAATGAAACTCGACTCATTCGCAATGCACGGTAAAAAACAAATTATGGACCTTTCTAATTCTTTGACGAGTCTTGTCCGTTGTTCTTCCTGCAGGACTTCTGCTTGACTGAAGATTGAGCTAACATAATTGATAGGTATGGTGGGTTCTGTCTGGCTTCTTAAATCAGACAGAACCCTACTGTACCGCTCAATTACGCCAACAAAGAACAATTCGCCGTCGAGTAGAAAGTGCGTGTACTAGTACCAAGCTGAGATCGAGTCTTGTCCGTTGTTCTCCCTGCAGGACTTCTTCTTGACTGAAGATTGAGCTAACATAATTGATAGGTACGGTGGGTACTGTCTGGCTTCTTAAATCAGACAGAACCCTACTGTACCGCTCAATTACGCCAACAAAGAACAATTTGCCGTCGAGTAGAAAGTGCGTGTACTAGTACCAAGCTGAGTTCGAGTCTTGTCCGTTGTTCTCCCTGCAGGACTTCTTCTTGACTGAAGATTGAGCTAACATAATTGATAGGTACGGTGGGTACTGTCTGGCTTCTTAAATAAGACAGAACCCTACTGTACCGCTCAATTACGCCAACAAAGAACATTTCGCCGTCGAGTAGAAAGTGCGTGTACTAGTACCAAGCTGAGATCGAGTCTTGTCCGTTGTTCTCCCTGCAGGACTTCTTCTTGACTGAAGATTGAGCTAACATAATTGATAGGTACGGTGAGTACTGTCTGGCTTCTTATATCAGACAGAACCCTACTGAACCTCACAATTACGCCAACAAAGAACAATTCGCCGTCGAGTAGAAAATGTGTGTACCAGTACCAAGCTGAGATCGAGTCTTGTCCGTTGTTCTCCCTGCAGGACTTCTTCTTGACTGAAGATTGAGCTAACATAATTGATAGGTACGGTGGGTACTGTCTGGCTTCTTAAATCAGACAGAACCCTACTGTACCGCTCAATTACGCCAACAAAGAACAATTCGCCGTCGAGTAGAAAGTGCGTGTACTAGTACCAAGCTGAGATCGAGTCTTGTCCGTTGTTCTCCCTGCAGGACTTCTTCTTGACTGAAGATTGAGCTAACATAATTGATAGGTACGGTGGGTACTGTCTGGCTTCTTAAATCAGACAGAACCCTACTGTACCGCTCAATTACGCCAACAAAGAACAATTCGCCGTCGAGTAGAAAGTGCGTGTACTATTACCAAGCTGAGATCGAGTCTTGTCCGTTGTTCTCCCTCCAGGACTTCTTCTTGACTGAAGATTGAGCTAACATAATTGATAGGTACGGTGAGTACTGTCTGGCTTCTTATATCAGACAGAACCCTACTGAACCTCACAATTACGCCAACAAAGAACAATTCGCCGTCGAGTAGAAAATGTGTGTACCAGTACCAAGCTGAGATCGAGTGTTGTCCGTTGTTCTCCCTGCAGGACTTCTTCTTGACTGAAGATTGAGCTAACATAATTGATAGGTACGGTGGGTACTGTCTGGCTTCTTATATCAGACAGAACCCTACTGAACCTCACAATTACGCCAACAAAGAACAATTCGCCGTCCAGTAGAAAGTGCGTGTACTAGTACCAAGCTGAGATCGAGTCTTGTCCGTTGTTCTCCCTGCAGGACTTCTTCTTGACTGAAGATTGAGCTAACATAATTGATAGGTACGGTGAGTACTGTCTGGCTTCTTATATCAGACAGAACCCTACTGAACCTCACAATTACGCCAACAAAGAACAATTCGCCGTCCAGTAGAAAGTGCGTGTATTAGTACCAAGCTGAGATCGAGTCTTATTGTCCGTTGTTCTCCCTGCAGGACTTCTTCTTGACTGAAGATTGAGCTAACATAATTGATAGGTACGGTGGGTACTGTCTGGCTTCTTAAATCAGACAGAACCCTACTGTACCGCTCAATTACGCCAACAAAGAACAATTCGCCGTCGAGTAGAAAATGTGTGTACCAGTACCAAGCTGAGATCGAGTCTTGTCACTGACAAGACCCTACCTACGCCAAATGAAACTCGACTCATTCGCAATGCACGGTAAAAAAAAAATTATACACCTAACCTATTCGCCAAAGTACTCCTTATAAGAATACGTTAATAATATTTGAGTGTTAAATCGTGATGTCACGATGCCAATCTAGAAGAGTGCACCTTCAACATGATATTTACAAGTATACTTGTGTGTAAATCCAGCTAAATGGGTTCGTATTGTTACCTGTTCCGCCACAGAACTGATAACACGAACATAGCGCAATGCATTTAACTATAGATTAAATTGATTTTGTGTTTTGGACTAGCACAAATATTATAAACTCCCACCATTAGGCCGTTCCCCCCTGTTTCTCCATTAGGAAACTAATTGAAAATATAGTGAATGGAATTGAAATCTGGCGCTATTAGAACATCAAAAATATATTTTTGTAATTTTCTGATCAGTCACGGCAACAATATTGCATATTGAACATAATTTAAAACTGCAACTACACTAAGCACAGGGTCCAGCGTATGTAATTGTGTTATTTGCCTTTCTGTGGGATTAAAGTTCAAATGCGAATTTCTTTAGTTTAAAATGAAAAAAATGGGATTTAACATTTTAGCATTGTATACGATTTTTTAAGTTTAAATGAAGTTTTTTGTCAATTTGTACCGACAAATGAAAAAATCGCAGGAAAAACGATTTCGAAAAAATAATTTTATTCTCTGTTAATTTCAAGAAAAACAGTAAATTATTATCACAAAAACTCAACCATCTAGGTTTAATGCTCAAGGGTACGTTTCAAATGCATGCATTTCAAAGTTCTGTAGTACTTTTCGAATTACAATCAGAAGCAGCCAAATAAAGATGTAATCTGTGTTGAATTAATTTAGTTTAGGCTCTTTACAATGGCAATTTAAATAGTATGTTAGGTAGTTTACAATTCATAATATATCATGTTCGTTCCTAAATATTAAGCAAAAATAGCATGAAGTATAAGATGATTATTAAGGTTAACTGAAAAATTGAAATAGTAAACAAGGATGAATTGATTAATAAACAGTTCAGAACAATATGTCTTCGAAAAGTAGGCTCCCGACACAGTAGGGCCTTCAAAATACCAGAAAGAGAATGCGTTATTGAAAATATGATAGGAAAGAGAAAGTTACAACAACAGATGGCAGGTAACAATGAACTAGTCCTAGGTAATGAAAGGCAGATTTAAGAATGGGCTCCGCAAACAGCATGGAGACAGCCAATGTGAGTCAACTTGATATTATATATAGCTATGTATGTTAAAGATCAAACTTATGTTGTTATTATAAAAAGTATAGAAACAAAACTAAAAATAAATGCTAAATACATGCTAAGCAAATTTAAGAGTTCAATTTATATGTACGTGCCAGGAAGACTTGAAAACTGAAGGCAAAATAAGATAGTGATGTAATATGAAAATTAAATATAAAACTATTCTTAAACATTGAACATTTATAAAACAACTACATTCAAACTAGCAGTCATTTTGATTATTTTATATTTTTGTATGCCAAAGGGAAAATTTTACACACACTGTTTAGTTCTGTTTTGACCAAGTCAGATAGAATCCTCGTATTGTTATTCCTCTTAGAATATCACTTTTTTCACTTCCCCAAAACTTCATACAATAATATGATAATATTTGTTGAGACCAAACAGAGCCATAATAGGAAAAACAAATTATGGAATTGATATAGTCTGTTATAAGTAAGACATCAACAATAAAAAATTATTCGTGCAACAATGTAGGCCTAGTGCTCAAAAAGTACGAACGCACATGTTCGGCTTGGTTGTCGGCGTTTCTGTGCCAATTTGATAGTGATTTCAAACTTCATCCATCCATACACAAAGCCCTTTACAACGACACACAACACTTATCATACTGTTAGAGGCCCTCTACAATATTTGTTAAGACTACCACTAATAACACAACATATAGATCATACTGTAAGAGGCCCTCTAAAATATTTGTTAAGACTACCACTAATAACACAACATATGGATCAAATTCAATATAACCATAATAATATCATTACTTATTATAATCTAGGCATATAATGTTGATGTTTTATTTTGATATCAAAACAAAGTAAAACATATGATTAAATTCAATTTAGGACTTTTACAACAGAAAATAAAATGTTTGCAATATTTCGGGTATTTTTAATACACTTAATGGCAACAATTAAAACATAAATTCCGTTCATACATAAAACAATCACTCCCAACTTGGTCTCGTTAAAACTATACAATTATACAAAACACATGAAAAGTTCTACCACAAAAGTTATGGCTTCGCGATGCCAGGTTGGTAACAAATCACTTCCAAATAGCCAGGGACTCAATACTGGGAGAGCTGATAACATAATCAGTAACAGATATCAACGCAACCTCCTTAAACCTCCATTCGTGTAAATTTGCTTCATGTAGAATAATTGAAGAATAAACTGAAGCTGCATTGATTGATTTATTTATTTATTTATTTATTTTATAAGCATTCCATTAATTCAACACTCATGTGCCCACAATTGGTAGGTGAGTACAGGACATTGTCATTAAGTGTACTAATCTAAACACAAATATTATAAAACATACAATTATAACAGATAACATCAACAATGTACCAGTCTAACAAGCGCCATATTATGCTCTCCCAGCCATATTAGGCCTACTTGTTCACCATTATTTTGTATTGTCATGTGTAACAATATAATATTTATACAGGTAAAATCGGTAGACATGGGCTAACCTAATATACAACAAAAGTTAATGCCATTTGACATCAATATTTACTAGTTCACATCTAAAATCTAATACTATCTAATATCACATCTAATGTTTTTTTTTTCTTGAATATAATATCTAGTCCTATGTAGGCCTATATTCAGATATTCCCTTACAGTGTAGAAACTGTGTTGTAATAAATAGTTTTTTACTTTGGATTTAAAGCTGATCCTAGATTGCAACTCATCATTTTGAGGACATATAATTTCATCTGGTAGCTTATTAGTTATTATAGATCTTCACTCCAATGTTTACCGGGTCACAATCCAGCAATTTCAATCTGTGGCCCAATTGATGAAGTTTAAACCTACTTCTTGTATTGATACCATGGAGTGACTCATTTGATTGAAAGTAGTGGGGAAAATCTCTGACAAACATTACTACTTCCAGAATATACAAGCTTGCTACTGTTAATAATTTTATATTTTTGAAGACTTGCCTACAGGAATCCCTTGCTCCAATATGTGACATATAGCGCACAGCTCTTTTTTGTAGACAGAACACTTTACCTACGTTTACAGAATTGCCCCAAAACAAAATCCCATAGTAAATAAGGGATTGAACATTAGCAAAGTATATACTATTCTCAGAGTATCTGTATTACACTGTGAAGATAAATTCTTCATCCGAAAGCAAGCAGAGCTCAGTTTGTTACAAGGATCACCAATATGATATGTCCACTTCATTCTAAAGTCTAGTGTGAGGCCAAGGAATTTAGAGTGATCAATTATATTAACAGATGTATTATTATAGTCCAATGTGACAATTGGCTGGTTACCCTTAACTTGAAAGTTCATTATTTGTGTTTTTAAACAGTTTAACTTCATTTTATTTACAGTGAACCAGGCCTCTAATTGTTCCAGAATCATTTTTAACTTATACAGTAGCTCATCTAGAGTTTTTGCCGTAATAACTACACTTGTGTCATCTGCAAAAAGAATAGCTGTGCACTCCTGTGGGAGGTTGGATGTCAAGTCATTAATATAGAGGCTGAAAAAGGTTGGGCCAACATTTGAACCTTGTGGGACCCCACTAATGACATGCTTCCATCTTGAAGAGGTGCATTTCCCATCACTACTAATATCAACCCTTTGTTTCCGGTTACTAAGGTAAGACTTGACCCACGCTCCAGATACCCCTCTTAAACCATAATAGTGCAATTTGTTCAATAAAATCTTATGATTTAATGTATCGAATGCCTTAGACAGATCACACAGGACTGCTCCAACTGCAAGCTTATTTTCTAGAGCATTATTTATTTCATGAATCAATTGGAAAGTAGCTGTGGATGTAGAATGATTCTCTCTAAAGCCATGTTGTTCATTACATAGAATTCTATTATTTCTATGAAACGGGTGGAGTCTATTGAGAAACAATTTTTCAAAAACCTTGGACAAAGTTGGTAACAGTTCCACTGGTCTGTAGTTCGATATATCATTCAATTCCCTTTTTTAAACAGTGGCTTTATTATAGAATATTTTAATTTCTCCGGGAAAATTCCCATTTTAAACGAGCAATTACAAATATGAGACAGAGGCCCTGAAATAAACGGGGCACTATGTTTCAATATAAGGTTAGGAATTCCATCCCACCCTCTATGTTGATGATGTTATCAGTTCTCCCAGCATAGAGCCCCCGGCTATTTGGAAGGGGTCTGTACCCAAAATGGAAACGAAGCCATAGAACTATTGTGGTAGAACTTTTGATTTGAATTGTAATTGTAAATTTAACAAGACCAAGATGGCAGTTATTGTTTTGATGTATCGACCATGGTTAAGTAGGAGACAGAGTTTATATTTTAATGGTGTCATTAGAAAGGAATTGAAATACCCGTAATATTGCATACATTTTTTTTATTTCATGTTGTGAAAGTACACGAAAACAATTTCATTATCTGTCACATAGGCTATATCCCAGGGAATGTAAATTAAAGTGATAATAATACTAGCGGAAGGAAGTTAACACGCTCAACAAAATTACACAATATAATACACGAGTTAAATAAAACAATTAATTATAAAAATATATACCCTTCTCTGAAAAAGAAATACAAATAAAATACACTACGAACTATTTGAAACCAACCTCAACCACACAATGGCGCAGCAAGTAAATACAGGGTGACGTTTTACCAATAAAATTATGCAGTCTTCAAAGAAGGCTTATAAATTAGTATAATTATATATATAGATGATATATAAAATACATATGAATATAACTTAATAGATAATAACACATACTTACAGAAGGTCAGCTAGAGCCCATGTCCTCCATTAACTTGAAAAACTGTCATGATTTTCTGATTTGTTGTACAGCCAGTAGGCCACACACGAAGAACTACGATGAACGTTAACGCAAATTTGTTCCTTATATCCGAAATAAAATCTACATTTGGAAATGGAACCGCAACATTTGGAACCCGAGGCTAGCCAACGATAACAACAGCTTTATTAAATAACTAGCTGACCCGTCGCGTGTTGCTGCGACGTTGTTGTGTTGTTGTTGTTGTTGTTGTTGTTGTTGTTGTTGTTGTTGTTGTTGTTGTTGTTGTTGTATTGTTGTGTGTTATGCTAGAACCCTTCGCGGGAGTGTACTCAACAAAATGCAAAACAAACAAAAGGGGGATTACATATAGAAACATTATCCATAAAAAATACGTATGTGTTAACTTTCATGGTGATATGTCCAACGGTGTCGAAGTCAATTCATTGGTGAGTCCTCTTTGCAGGCACCGATCACCACGTGGAGGAGTTACAACAAAATAAGGAGCATAGAAACCTTCCCCGTGAAAAAATACATATATGTACCAAATTTAATGGAGATCGGATGAATGGTATAGTAATGCAAACAACAACAACAAACAAACAGACATACATACATACATACATACATTCCTTTTTATATGTATAGAAATAAGCATTTACACAAAAAATCAATCAAAATAAGATTATTATTATTATTGTTGTTGTTGTTGTTGTTGTTGTTGTTGTTGTTGTTGTTGTTGTTGTTGTTGTTGTTGTTGTTGTTGTTGTTACCGACAGTGTTGGCTCGAGCGTTAAGCGCGCGACTCTGATTCGGGAGGTCCCGGATTCAACTCCCGTCGAGACCGGCAATCCTGACTGAAGGTTTGTTTCGAGGTTTTCCTCAGACGTTAATGCAAATTCAAGGGATTGAGTGCCATTAAACACCCCACGGACATACCATCACAACTGTCCTATCCGCAACATACCTATAGTTAGACAACAGAAGTGGGCATGAATTGCTCCCTGGGCAGGCTTCTCACAAAAATTATTATTTATAATATTATTGTTCTCAGTGGCCATGTTTGGACTTTTACATGGGCAAAACTTCTAAATCGGCTTTAAATAAATACAATAATAAAATAAATTGTATTTAGAGTCTACCCACTCAGTTATATAACAGATTTTCAGTGGAGGACAGTAAATCAAAGCGGCCCCGACGCAATCGACGAGTGAGCGATAACCAACCATAGATCGATATTTTAAATAGGAAATATAGCAATTAGCGGTATGGACAGTGCGAACACCAGCGGATCAGAGCCAGACGGCTCCAAAGTCACCGTATACAAACTCCTAAGACAAGAACTGATGGACTTAAGTCAAAATCAGAAGTTAAAAACTTCTCACTTTATCGGGAATTGAACCCTGGACCTTCTGCATTGGAAGCAGATACGCTAACAACAAGACCAACGAGCCACACAAACTGAAACTTTTGGATTTTCTAAAGAAAGTTCGTTTGTTATGTCTTCGCCCCCCACCCCACCCCCCTCGACGGTTTGTCAAGTTTTGTAATATCATGTAGTCCCTTATTTTTTCGCATTTCCAAAATATGTGAGTGCTGGCTAAAATAAAAACACGCGCCCTGACGGCTGAAATAGTCGCTTACTCGGTCGAGCCTACTTTAGTCTGCACTGATGCACGGTTTTATCGACATGAACATGGAAGCCTCCAAGTGCCCTGCACTAAGTAAAGGACACAAATAATAATTTATCAACGCTTAGGCACTGAAATGCCGAGGTTACAAGCCTAGCATGTAGGGTTACCTCATAGTGATACCTGCAGTTACAATATATTTGTCAACTTATCTGACAAATTTTGTAGTAGTTCTTCTGTGAATGAACACTTGTGCACGCCACGTGATATCATTCAAGGACATTCTCGTGTACGCTTACTCCTGTAAGGTAGGCCACATCTCGCTTTCATTGGACACCCAGGGTTCGATTCCAGGCCCAGGCTAACAACATTCTTCACAAATGTAAGACATCAGTGTACCGAATACAGTTCTTGTTAAGCAGTACCTGATTTTGTGTTCCATCACAGATTCTTCCTCATTTCTGGAAAAGAAAAGTTGAATGTGAGACTTAATTATTTAAAATAAATTAAAATAATTTATTTTTGGAAACCTTGCCAGGGTACAATGCATGACTGCAACAGCCCCCACCCCCCCACCCCAAAAAAAAAAATAATATTCACCCGCTAAACTAAAAAAAAAATCATTTATGCTAAACAGTTATGAATTTCGAAATGAACAGAAAAATTATTGTGTCCACCATGTCCCCCCCAAAAAATAGCCAGACTTGGTAATATTCGAGTTATTGGTCCCATCGGCACAAATCTCCTATAATCCTGTCAAATAAGAATTTTTGGAGGAAAAAATTGCGATGTCGCTGAATTTTTGCAGAGACCTTCCTTAAATGATACTAAACAACATACTAAAACTCCCCTACAATCGGACTGGAGCTTCGGCCGCCATATTGGAAAATGGCGGCCAAAAAGTGTTTGTTATCGAATATCTCCAAATTTGTTTGAGATAGACAAAATATCTCAATGGCAGAAATATTCCCCATTTATTTCCCTACAAAACAGGGGTCTTCTATAATTTTGGTAGGGGCAACGGTTACGTCACAAAATCGTGGTTTATATGTTGCTTATTGGAGTCCCAGCTTATTTCCAAATTTTCACGCCCAGCATCAAATAATGCCCGGTAAATCCGTAAGAAATCGATTTAAATACAAAAGGACTTTTGTACGGGGTTCATGAAAGCTTCCATTAGTATTTTAAAAAATCAGTTCTGCGAAATCGGATTTAGCATTAACCCGGAATTTGGGTTTTTCCATTGTTGGCATTTCCTAAAAAATGCCATATTTTACTGTCCATTATTAAGCACTAAATAGCATTTGAGGAAAAATTCTTTCTACGCACATTAAAATGACTTAAATTATGATCCGATTACAACCAAAGTTTAAAAACAATATGGCTGTTAATTCCTAATATTCACAATATGAATACTGTTTTCGTGCTGTTTTTACACTCTTTTTGTTACATAATTCACTTTGATGTTGTGGATATTAGGAATTAGCAGCCATATTGGATTTAAACTTTGGTTGTAATCGGATCATTATTTGAGTCATTTCAATGTGCGTAGAAAGAATTTTTCCTCCAATGCTATTTAGTGCTTAATAATGGACAGTCAAAAAGGGCATTTTTTAGGAAATTCCAACAATGGAAAAACCCAAATTCCGGGTAAATGCAAAATTCTATTTCGCAGACCTGATTTTTTAAAATACTAATGGAAGCTTTCATGAACCCCGTACAAAAGTTCTTTTGTATTTAAATCGATTTCTTACGGATTTACTGGGCATTGTTTGATGCTGGGCGTGAAAATTTGTAAATAAGCTGGTACTCCAATGAGCAACATTTAAACCACGAATTTGTGACGTAACCGTTGCCCCACCAAAACTATAGAAGACATCTGTTTTGTAGGGAATTTAATGGGGATTATTTTTACCGTTGAGATATTTTGTCTATCTCAAACCAATTTGGAGATATTCGATAACAAACACCTTTTGGCCGCCATTTTCCAATATGGCGGCCGAAGCTCCAGTCCGATTGTAGGGGAGTTTAAGTATGTTGTTTAGTATTATATAAGGAAGGTCTCTGCAAAAATTCAGCGACATCGCAATTTTTTCCTCCAAGCGTCAATATACGATCTTATTTGACAGGATTATAAGAAATAACATGGGGACAATCTTTATTCCCCGTGACCTTGGGAGATTTTGATTACAAAAAAAAATTGACCATTATTGACGTACTCTACAGTCTTTTCTGTAAATCTTCTATATGTTGTTTTGTTATTTGGGCAAGTGGTTTGGTCAAAATATGCTGATTACCAAGAAGGGGTATGATTTTGGAATGCATATTTTTTAGTTTCTGAGTGTATATGTGCTCAGTTTCAAGACGCGGCCGTTTTAGATTGGTGCGATACTCTAGTATCTATGTGGAACAAAAAAGAGGCAGGTTAAAGCCGATTTAAGAAATTTCCCAAAACGACAATGTTCGAAATTATGGATAAAGAAATTTAAAAATTCGCATAAAATCACAGTTACAAGATATAATTTTAAAAACGGTCATTTTAGCTACATATTTTTTTAGATTATATGGTTATAAATAATTTCTTGGGGTAATAGCCCCTTTAAGCTGCTGATAGGCCACCAGAGAGACACGTTTTGTTATTTCCAAAACATTGGCACAAGATAATAATTTTGTATTTTTCGTTTTGTAGCATGTAGTCTTCCTAAAAAAACAACAAAACAAATCAAGACCAAAATTGTAACAGGGTAAACACGAACAAGTGTTTTTTACTTATGTGGTGGTCCTGCTTACCTGACAAAAGCAGGTTTCTGAAAAATGTATACTTGTACTTGTGTCTCAAATAAATAAATAAAAATAATTAAAAAATATATTTGGAAGTGTTCCAGTCAGGAGATGATAATGTCGTATCCTTTGAAAACAACCTAGAAAAGGTTTGGGTTAAAATTGAAAGTCATGAAGTGGCTCAGAATGAATGTGAAATTAGGTGTATTTGTCAATTTATACTATTTTTTAAACGTGCATAGATTTAATATGTAAAATATTTTATACGAGCTCAACTCAACCAACTCTCTAAATAATATAATGCAGCAGCTGTGCAGGAGTCTTCTGTTTCTTGGCAGCCGGTGTGGGCGACTTTAACAGGATGAAAATCATCGAAGGCAAATAAGAGACAAGACACACCTTACTTTATTATAATCAAAGTAAAAGCCCATTTTGTCTCCTACTCGGCTTCGACAGTATGGTCAATTCTTCTATGCACCGACGATGTATACTGGGATGTGCATGTCATGTCACTTATCTAAGTGACCTTACATATGAAATATAAAGCCCGTCCCGTCCCTATTACTTGACCGGATACATTCATTTAACATATGATTAATCTCGCGTAAAAAAGAGTGTAACAAGGACTGTTAATGAGAACATTCGATAGCAGTGTAAGTAAAAGCTACCATTGCCATCAAACACCCTACTGATTGATTGCCTTGCATTTCGCCGTGTATCATCCTTGTTGTGCAATGTGCAGCAGCTGTGCAGGAGTCTTCTGTTCCTTGGTAGCCGGTGTGGGCGACTTTAACAGGATGAAAATCATCGAAGACAAATAAGAGACAAGACACACCTTACTTTATTATAATCAAAGTAAAAGCCCATTTTGTCTCCTACTCGGCTTCGACAGTATGGTCAATTCTTCTCATGCACCGACGATGTATACTGGGATGTGCATGTCATGTCACTTTATCTTAGTGACCTTTACATATGAAATATAAGCCGCCCGTCCCGTCCCTATTACTTGACCGGATTACATTCATTTTAACAATATGATTAATCTCGCGTAAAAAGAGTGTAACAAGGACTGTTAATGAGAACATTCGATAGCAGTGTAAGTAAAAGCAACCATTGCCATTAAACACCCTACTGATTGATTGCCTTGCATTTCGCCGTGTATCATCCTTGTTGTGCAATGTGCAGCAGCTGTGCAGGAGTCTTCTGTTTCTTGGCAGCCGGTGTGGGCGACTTTAACAGGATGAAAATCATCGAAGACAAATAAGAGACAAGACGAACCTTACTTTATTATAATCAAAGTAAAAGCCCATTTTGTCTCCTACTTGGCTTCGACAGTATGGTCAATTCTTCTCATGCACCGACGATGTATACTGGGATGTGCATGTCATGTCACTTTATCTAAGTGACCTTTACATATGAAATATAAGCCGCCCGTCCCGTCCCAACCCACAACCCTCTTAGGTCAATATTTTGCATGTTAGTGGTTAGCTGTGAGGGTATTCGGTGTTTGCCTAATACAAAAATACATTTATTACAACATAAGTTACTAATTACTATTATATTGTAGGCGTGTGTCATCCTTGTTGTGCAATGTGCAGCAGCTGTGCAATCTTATTTTTTGTATAAGGAAATGCAATAGCTATCACTTTTACTTGACCGGATATCTAGCCCAGGGCTATTGTGAATTTAAAGTTGATAAACACAGAAAACGAATATACGGCAGGTGACATTTGAAGATATACGATATAATCATCCCTTGTATTTATGGGCAGGTAAAATTCATTAAAATAATGAATGAATGAACAAATTCATTAAAATAATTATAATTAAAATGCAACTGGTATAACCTTTCCATGCTTTGTGTCATTCGAATAGATTTTCGAATTGTGACTGCTATACTTTAATTGGAAATACTTGATAGAAAGAAAAATATGTTTTCATACAATTCAATAGAGTGTGTTTGAAGGCCACAACGCAATAAAAATTTAGTAGGAGACTAGTTCACAGGGTGGGGAATATAAGAGCTCTAGGGTTGGGTTACTCAGATATTCGCCACTTGCTGATGATGACTGCAGCTGAGTGAAAGTAACCTTAATCCATGACGCGATCAATATAACAATTAGTATTACAATGGCTATGAGTACAGTAAGTCCTTCCTATACATACTAAGTGTTAGTACAGTTAGTTAGTTAATGTTGTTTTAGGGCACTCAACAGTAAAGTGTAAATACAAAACCAAATTGGCGACGAGGATTTTATTCCATTAGGCAGATGTTGATCTCTTTAAATCATTTCGTTACATATTGAAATGAAAAGCCTAATGGAATCGAACACATATTTAGAAAGTTTGTAGAGCCAATGTCGTTGTAAAGTTAATCAGCAAACGTTGATATAAATTAAAATAAACACACGTCTCACATTTCTCGATTCCTCCTCTTGGCCTTGAGAGTGTAGACCTGATGTGAACTTGATGCTTGACGGCTGAAAAAGCTGATATGGAACTTGGGTGTACTTTATTTGAATTAAATACACAACGTAGTACACAAAAATGCTAACACCACATCAACAGATCACAGGATGGGATTTTCTTTTCTTCCTTTCATCTAAAATCACCGTGTGCATATCTGTGGGTTGGCTGTCAGATTGAATTCAGAGTTTCTTCTTTGAATTGTGCGATCAGAGACCATTTAAAAATTTCTCATTTAAAAATGAGATTCAAATAATAACACAGATAATCTAATATGTACAAGCTTTGGTAATCATTACAAAAAGCTATTTGGTGACCTATCTACGGTCAGTAACAAAGGAAAACTAAGGAATATCTTGAGTCTCTGATTGCGATTGTTCAAGCCAGAAGACAATCATAAGAGCTTCACTATGGTCCAGCCTCAATCTTTGCGTTCCTATTTGAAGCCTGGTTGGATCGAGCTCATCTAACAGATTTAGTGTTATAGATACAAAAACCCGATTAGTTGTAATTTTCGGATATGAAGCCACAGTTATTATAATCCATATTTATCATGAAATAATGAAATGATAAACATATACAATCTATAACGCTTTGATTAACATACCACATAAGAATATAAAACATAATATAATAATCCATTTTCTCTTGATACCAATCAAGCCTCTTTTCGTTTATGAATATTCAATTCAATTTGGTTTCTATGTCTGGAAAGTAAGTTTCATTTGTGAAATTCACTACTTTTTTTTAAAAATATAATCAAAACGTTGCTTTCTGGCAATAAAATAAGAAAAAATACGATGGTATTTTTATTTTTGTCATGTAAACAATAAAGGAACTTTTCGAATACATTATCATATACTACGCCTCAATATGCGGTGACGTGCCTATTCACCAACCTTATGATTATTTAATTTTATAATTTTTAACAAATTTTCATTTATTTCCACACACAGAAAGACGAGAAGAAACCAACCACAGCTGCTCGCACAGTAGCACCTACTGTATGACATAAATCCTAATTTTTTTAAATGTTGATAATGAATGAGTACATTGATGAATATATTACCATTGATACACAGAAAAATATACCTTAAAACTCCAAATGTTCTTATTAATTAAATTAAACTACATATCTTACTTATTACAAACATCCGCCTATAACGCGACTCCAGTCCATAATCCAATTATTGTCCTTACGTACAGGGCCGTAGCTAGGGTATAAAAATTACCCGGGTATGATTGGATAAAATACAATGGGGGGTCTGGGGGGGATGTCCCCCAGCCAATGCGGGTCCGGGGCGCACAGCCCCGGAAATTTTTTTTGATTCTTAGAGTGTGATTGGAGTGTTTTAACGAGTTTTAGGCATGTTTTTTTATAACATTTCGTTTCTGGTGACTAGTGAGATTGTTGTGTATTGTGAATGCAAACTTTTTAATTTTTATTATAATATTCTATGATTTTACATTGTATTTCTTCATTTGTACAAAAACATCTCTAGAAAGTAGTCCAATGATGGCATATTAACGTATCGTCAAATTATTTTTTATATGACACAATCATTGAATCAAATTATGTAGAGGATTCATTCTTCTAGACGCTATTCCATATAAATAATTGTTCACTTAGGCATGTGCATGTCAATCACCTTTCTGAAATGCTAGGGCTTTCCGCCTGTGTCCTTCTGAGTCCCAACGTTGCAGAACGTTCAAGAAATCAGAAGTAAAATGTTGTAAACCTCACAAAACTCGAAAACAACGCCAACACAACACACATTAGTAAACCAATCACTCGATCACTCACTGCACTGCTCTCACTCTTCTACGTTCAGAAATCAGAACCACACTGAACTTTCATGAACGGAAAGACAGGGTTATGGGTTGTATTGTACTCGTAGAACACATAAATGTTGCCATATCGTCACCAAATGGATTGACTATTTCTTGGAATTCGAGATGAAATCGTGTTTGGTGGCCACAAATCGTTTAGGCATGAATAATTGCATTGGCCAAACAGAGGGGGGTTAATTATATCTACAAGAGACGTGTCGAGACAGACCTTGTTGTAGGCACCACAGTCCCGTTTCACCCCCTCCCCCCCAACCCACCCACCCTTCGCCACCTCAAACTCAAACTCAAACCTTTGATATTATTGTACACATTCGTCGGCGTGCGTAGCGAAAACAAATAAATCTTAGTGCATTTAATTCGTGGTTAATAACATGAACAGTAGTATTATCATTCAAAATGTCTACTCCAGATTTTTACCC